>JAGFMF010012094.1:554086-796601 GCA_019455555.1 Galemys pyrenaicus | reverse complement strand
AAAAAAAAAAAACAAAAAAAAAAAAAAAAAAAACCCAAATGACATATGGATACTGAGAGGGAAAGTTAAAAAAAAAAAAAAATCCAACAGAGAATCTGTCAAAATAATTTATATTTAAGATTTAAGTGCATGGACACATTCTAATCTATTTTTGTCTTTGGCATAATGTGAAGGAAATATTCTACACACACAGAGATCTCGTTTAATAATACATTGTGCAAATTTCTCAAAAATTATGAAGTTTTGTAATGTTTATTAAATTGATAATAAATGTACCCGTTTTGATTCGAGATTAAGATGAATTTCAACTATACATGAAAAGGCACTTCAATGTACCACTGTTCGTAACACAAAAAAACTAGGCTCAACATCAACCCATGTGCCAATCAAGAGGAAAACTGATGAAGTAAGTTGTATAGCAGTATAATAGAATATTACACAGTAATGAAAACAATGGGAAAGTTTTCTTTGTACTGACATAGCTCTCCAAAATTTATTACTAAATGAAGAAAGTAAATGCCCACAGCATGTTGTAGTTCATGTAAGAGGGGAGAACAAGACTACATATGCATAGCTGATGATACCTGTGCAAAGAAACTTAGTAACATAACCATACAAAGCTCACCAAAGCTTTAGTGAACGACGTACCATATACAGAGCAGTGGTCACAGAGCCTGGCAGTGCACTGCACAGCCCAGCGGTTCAGAGGTTCAACCTACTGCGCTCTGTGATACTTGCACAGGGATGCAGTTGCCTAATAATGCGTATCTCAGAACACACCCCAGTCATTCAGCAACTCATTACTGCACATAAGAAAGTCAAAGTGATAACTATGGGGAAAGGCTGAAGTGAGGAATAGATGCTGGGAAACGCCCGCCCTCTCTTGATGTGTGATTGCTTTGATTTTGATTTTTGGATCTTTTGATGTCATTAGCTAGTTAAGGGAAGGTGTGAAGGAAAGCTACCATTTTAACCTTTTATTTTAAAGCTGAATTTAAATTTTAATACATAATTTAAAGTGATAAAGACTTCAGTATCTGAGTCAGTAACTCTCTCCTTTTGGATTAAAACCAAGAAATCCTCACTGCATGTCTTAGTCTGGCTCAACTTCATCATTATTGCAAACTACAAACTACAGACCTGCAATAGCCCAATGTCTTCCAAATGCTACAGAGATCAGGCATATTAATCGCTGAATTTGTCACTGGAAAGAACAGCATCCAGACATCTGACCAGCCTCAGCCAGGCCAAAGAGCATGGATGGGTCAGACTGTGGAGCAATCGCTACCTGTGAAGAGGCAAGACAAAGCTACCAACGTCACTCCATTCCATCTGACTTCACAGCCCTCATGTATCTTCACAGCCCTCATGTATCTTTCCTTCCTGATAATATATATAAGGGTCTGTGAGTTTTCAGAAATCATTTGGACAGCTATCTGAATTTTAAACATGCCTGAGTTGATATCATAATCTAAGAGAAAATTAAAATTTCAGGAAGGATAATTGTTTTTCCAAAGCTTCATCCAAAGAAAACGGATTTTGGAAAAAATGTTTTCCCTATGGTGCATTCTTCAAATCTAGCTTTCTGAATCAAAGAAGAAAGTGACTGGTCAAATTCATTACCCTCGGGCCTCCCTGGTGGCGCAGTGGGTTAAGCAACGCACTATGAAGCAGACCGCAGCCACTGCAGCACGAGTTCAATCCCTGCTGCCGGCCAGGGTGGGGGACCCACATGGGGCGACAGACCTCTCCTGCTGTGCCCGCTGCTCCCCTCAGCAGTGTACTTCCGTTGATCTGCCTGTTCTGCTCCCTGCTCTCTGTGGTGAATCCTCTCACCCCCCCATACCTCTGACCTGTACCCCAGTGCTTGTATGCATAAATAAATAAATCTTAAAAAAAAATTCATTACCCTCAATAAAATAATGCACATGGCCATGAATAAGCTAAGTCCATGAAGAGCTTCAGTCACGTCCTTAATCAAAGCATCAGCACTATTCCTTACCAAATAAACACTGTCTCTTTACTTCCATCTAACCTTGAGATATATATTGCACACTTCATTAGGTATGATCATTTCTCCCCTTTAACTTCAAAAACTTGCAGAGTAACTAAAGACTAGAGAATCCAAGAATATTTTCTTTTCTCACATTTTTAATAAAATTTAGAAAAACAGCAGAGATACTCATTGAGGTGAAATCAACAGCATGTACCTGAAACTTGGACCACCAATTTTCTTTATTGCAAACTAGCAATTGTACTTTAAATATCTTTAAGCTCTACTCCAACTGTATTTGCGCTTAACATGTTACACTTAGCACTGAGTACTGAAACATGCAGCGATCAACCTGGAGCCATCGTCTCAGTTCCTTCTTCCATTTACAGGGAGAGGGGGAGGATGGGGTGTCTGCACGGCCTGTAGGCTGAGATGTGGGCTCTAGAGTCTGAGTGCCTCTATTTAAGACCTGCCTCTACCAGATCCTAATTGTGATGGAGGAGGAGTCTTTTAGCCTCTTTGTGCCTCAGTGCTCTTGCTGTAAAACAAGTACAATAATAGCACCTACATCAAAGGAGCCTGAGGATTAATTAAAATAATTCATGTAAATTGCTGCACACCTGGCTTACTTCTCAATAAAAACTTTTTTTTTTTTTAATATTCTCTTATATATGCCTCAACTTGGGCTCAGCTGGACTGCTTGCTGCCCCGTAACCACACTTAAGACACTGAGTCTAGAACACCACACTTCTTATTTTCTGGACCGACAAAATGCTCTTCCTTTCCAAGGCCCCTTCGTCCTGATCCATCTAACCAATACTGACTTGGCCCCAATAGCTTGTAAGTCCATTGCTCTGTGTTTGCAATTCTCTTATTATGCTCACCATATTAAACCTGACTTCCATTACAGTAATTTATGTCCTTGTCCCTCTCATAGGTAAAGACTGTGTCTTACTAGCCTATTTATTCTCTATAGTACTCAACAGTCTGCAGAGTGATTACTCAATAAGCTTTTATTAGATATGAAACTGTTACATTCACTTATGAAAGCATAATATATCATACAACCTATAACAGAAGCTCTCTCATAGGATGTATATAAACAGTAAATGAGCTAATGTATGTAAAGGGTTATTAATACTTAATTATTTTATCACTTTCAACCACAGCCAGTATTTATTGAATATCTGCTATGTACCCAATGTTGTGTTGAATGCTTTGCAATATATACTCTTTAAAAGATACCTGCATGATGATTTTTCACTCCACTAGCACAGAGCAGTGATATAAAGGTATTTTTTAAATGACTGATGAAAAATGACTTTGATATAGTGAATATAAAAGTAACTAAATGAGCTGTATTGTTAAAAAGTTGAATAGATAATGAAATTCCTGATATTTCAAAGGCTAATTTTAGGGTCAAAAGAATTCAAGATACTTAAAAGTACCTGAAAACTTCGAGTCCTACAGATGAACTATATCATTATGCAAATTCATGTCCTATGCAAAAATGGTATTGAAAATACCTGTGAGTTTCAATCCACCTGCACCCCTACAAAGGCCATAAGGAAGCTACTGCCTGGTGCTAGAAAGACTGAGCCAGATGATGCTTAGAAAGTAAAAAATGAGTAAACGTATACACTTATCTAATTTGAGAAAGGCTCTCATTACCTTTAATAATTGAAGTTCTGGGAATATGATGAATTAAATCTACAGTTGATCCAAATTTTCTGAGTCATAAACAGTTTTTAATTCTCCTAAGTATGAAAGCATTGGCAGGTTTGTTTCATCTTTCTGACCTTTTACATGATAATGCAGAGGACAATAGTTAATAGTAAATGGCCCAGAAACATACCTATAAGAGGAATGTGAAAGCTTGCAGAAGTCACAAAACAGATTTGCTTTCTAAAATTTCAGAAAGTAGAATGCCTACTTCAGCTCCATATACATACCAGAACCTAGTCAAATGAAAAATGTCCTTATGCTTTTGTGAAATGCTTTCTTTTATATTTTATACATATAATTCTAAATTTGTTTTTCTGTTTGAATTTAAATTTGTGAAATGAGATAACAGAGTACCAAATACCTGAAAAGCAAAATGCCACAAAATAGCAAACAAATAGCATTTCCTTTTTCCAAGAATAACGAAGTAAGTCATTTAAAGTAGAAAATATATTAAAAGGATCATTTAAATAAAATTGAAGGGGAGGCTTAGAAGTTTTTTAGGGAGTTCCAGATTCTTGGTATCATACCATGAATCTCCTTAAACAGGATATATACAAAGCATGAAATTTTCAAAAATGATGACATTGATGGACTAAAAATGCTTTGCAATGATTCACATGTACAATCAACTGCATGTATAAGCATTTCCTTTTAAAAATCGGTATTTATAAAGACACCAAATAATCAGCTTCTCAAAATGAGATCTACTATTTTAAAAAATAACTCTCCAGTCCCATTTTCTATCAAAAACAAGACTTCCAGCCTAATTATGCATGACATTTGGTTTTCATCAGTACAATCCTGCGTTTGAATGCTATGGAAACAGAAAAGACTGAAACCAAAGGTGGGTAATCTTTGATCTCAATATAGAGCTGCTCATAAAGAATTTAAAATAGGTTTTAAATTTCGATATTCTATTGCCTCATGAAATTTCCTAAATTGGGGAGGTTCACCCAAACTGCCAAATTTTAATTTTGCCAAGGTAAGGCATTAAAGAAAACAACCAAACTATAATTATCAATAATTTATAAAGAAAAGAACATTGTAAACCCCCCCTCAAGAACTGTAGGATCATAATTTCAGAATAACAGGTCTTTGGTAAGCTCATTACAGGCTTTCCTATGCTGGCAGGAACACACGGTGCCCGTCACAGAGCAGCCCCGTGGACGGCCAGGCATTCTGCAGCCGCTAAGAAAGGGCACAGAATGTGCCAGAGGCCCCACAAAGGTGGACACAATTAGGGTACTCTTTTTAAAATTTAATATGACTAAACAGGAAGAAAAAGGGGCAATAAATATCTCCTTCATATGAAATAATCTGTTTAAGGTTGACCTTAGAATGTTCATTCTCCGTGAAAAGAATGGAAAAGACTGAATCAATAGTTGACCCTAATCACTTTCCTACTCATCCTTTATTAGAATAAATGTTCAATTTCTTTTAAAACAAGGTTATGCAACAGTTGTCTTCTAAAGTGTTCAAAGTGGCTCATATTTACATATCATAAACATGGGCATTGACAGTCTACTTCAAATATATGTATGGAATAGTTACTAGTTGTACTTTATAACAGGTGAAATGAATGGGCAGAGAGAGCAAAGATAAAAAAGTCCATTCAAATACTGGTTAAAAATACATTCCCTTTGGCTGAATAAGTTTACCTAACTCACTCACTTAAAGGAAATGGGAATCTTTGATTAAAGAAATAAGTAATTTGTTTGCAAAATGACATTCAATAACTTGACTAATTTCACTGTTGGAGGAATTTCTGAAAACTTATTATAACACCATATATATATAATTCCAAGCAGAATTTAGATACACTCTATGCTTAGTGTATTTTCTGGACCATGACTTTTAATTCTCCACTCTCTTGGTGCCTCTATTTGAATTATCCTGTCACTCATCTGCATCCAGATACAAGGGCCCCCCACGTTAAGGTACAGGAACTATAAGGAGAGAAAATCTTGAACATTTTCATTTTGTTACAAATTAGGAGTCAAATGTTTAAAATTTTGTATTTAGAAATCCTGATTAAAATACATCTTTGGTGGTACTTAAAGACTTCAAAAATTTAAGCTTTTAAGTAGTGACTGGTGTGCTAACATTCTTTTGTAGAGGCACACACCTTACATGGTGTTGTAAACCAGCATCACCTCAATAAGCACACACTGTGCAGTGTGGTAGCTAACAGTATAAACCTGGAACACACCAACCATGTGAACTTGGACTTCCTACTAAAACTCTCTGTGTTTCAGATTCCTTATCTCTAAAATGGAGATATTAAGTAACCATTCTCAGAGGGCTGAGAAAGTAAATGAGATACATTATTTAAGGAACTTAAAACAGCCTGGCAAATATGTGCATTAGTGTTTATTTTTACCACTACCGCTACTGCTACAAGTTACCGTTAGAGTACTTGTAAAATTCACTGCATTTATGCAAGATTACCATGGGAAGAGAGCGGAACATAATTTAGTACCACATCTATCAATTCTGACTGATAGAGAATTTCATTAGATGAGAAATGTTCAGAGTTAAGAGAAAACGAGTAATTTCAAAGAGAATATCCTGCACAATAAATGGTATCGGTTTTCCTTGTCAGAAGAGAAATATTATGGACTGTATTCTGGAAGTCTAGTTTGAAAGCTGAGCCGTCAGAACTTTCTCTGCAAGTCTCACTTACCCCTTGTTCGTCCAGTTTCATGAGCTGCTCTGTGACCTTGGGGGTGTTGAAGGCCAGCCGCAGGCAGTGGACATTGAGCTCGGGAATCACGTGCTCCAGCACCTCCTTCAGGGGCAGCCCTCTGGCGGTCGAGTGCTTTGCTGTTGAGGGAATGGCGTCCTCAAGGACTGAACCCCTCAGAGTCATAAGCTGAAAGAGAACAGGGCTCCGGTGAGGCGTCTCTGGAGGTGTGAGGTGAGCGGATACCTCAAATGCTGAAAGCCCAGAGAGCAGACCTCCTTGGGGTGCAGGAGATGACTCCTGATTGCTCAAGTGAGTGAGGGAAGTGACAGGAGACTTTACGTGGGACAACAGGAGGCTAACCTTTCAAGACGACCAGGCCAGTCCAAGGGAACTCATGACCAGACATCAGCTTTAATGCCAAACAAAGCACTTCCTGAGGAGCGCAAGACCCGGTCTCTGCATGGCTGTGAGGTACCACTGAGCACACTCACGCTCATTAAAATGACATACCCCACAGAAACAGCTAAGAATACATAGTCTCAGAATTTAAATGATGTTCCTTTTTGAATTATAAAAGGGGGGGGTCAAATTTTTAAATGTCATGATATACTGCTGAGAAGCATAAACTATTCATAGCGCCCAATGCTGCCACAGTAGGACAGTGATTGTGGCGGTTCCACAGCACAGCCAGCAGCATTTGCAGTTACATTAAATGTTCCCTTATTCGCTCCCATTATTATATATAAACATATATAGACAGACAGACATACACCTATAAACACAAGCAAAGACATTTCCCTATGTGGTGATTGGGTTTGCTGGAGCAGAGTCATCCAGCACAAAACTTAAATGTAATCTGCATTTCCAAAAATTTTTACCTGGCAAAGCATGATTAAAAATAAATTAAACATTGTATGCTGACCAAAGGGAGTAAAAAAAGTATTAAACAAATTTCCATGAAGCATGTAGGTGATAAGACATGGCACAGAAAACAAGAGCTGCAAAAGCTAACAGAGGGGACACTGAGGGGAGAGAGGGAGAGGGAAGAAGTCACAAAGGATTCGGGAAGGGCGCGTGTACTAGCAAAGCGTGACTGGTTCGTCCTAACAGAGTGCAGAGAAGAGACAGTTCCGGCTCAGCATGTAAGGAACGTCCCTCATGAAAGGAGCAGCACTAAAGGGGCCATGGAATTCAGGAAGATGCTACAAAGAGAACATGTGGGAGGAAATGTATGGAGGGCTGAAGAACAGGTGCAACAGGGACAAGCCGTTTCCGCTGGGGCTAAAGAGGACAGAGGAGGGGTGGGTGACACAGCTTCAAGGTGGGGGAGAAGCCCAGGGCAGGTGACCCTGCCACCAGCTGAGGGCTGTGACCCTGTCCGGCTTCTGTGGGGAGTCTGCAAAGTAGTTTGAATGGGGAAAACCATCTCTGCAGTCACGTGTCACTCCCGACACTTAATGAGGATGATGTACTCTGAGAAATGCACCCCGTTCTGAAGTTTCATTGCTGCATGATGGCCAGTGTACCCACACAAACCTGGATGGAGTAACCCCCAGGACTCTGAGGCCAGATGATACTCACTCACTGTTTTTTTAAGGAAACTAAGTTGACAAATAAGATGAACTGCAAGAGGCAGAAACTTGAGGTGGAGCAGAAAGTTAAAAGGAAGCTACTATAGTTATCAAGTGACAGGCGAAGAGCAGTGGCAGGGAAAAAGAAACCAAAGGAAGATTGATCTGGGGAAATACAGTCTAGAATAATTTGCCATAGACGGAGGAGAGGAGGGTAGGAAAAAAAACTTATCGCTATCTTACTCCTAATACAAGAAAAAGGCACTTGAAGTATTTGCAGTCAATTCATTTGATTAGTAGCTTTTCTTTCACTTATAACTATTAAGTAGCTTTTTTTTCAAACATTAGTCTAAAAATTGTAGTTTCCTATTACTGACAAGACAAATCTTTATCAAATATGAGAAATCATTTTGTTTCAATCACCCCCCCCCCTTGCCCTCCCCAAAACACACACAGGCATGGGGTAAGAAGCTCCAAAGGCTGCAAGTATTTCCGGCTGAGCAACCAGGCCTGGAACATTCATCTCTGCGAATCCTGTGCCTCAGAGAGATGGCTCCTTTCATGACAGCAGAGGCGAGGGAGGAAAGGAAAGGCCAGTTTTTGTAAGTGAATCACCAGCATCCCTGGTATTTCTGTTGATGACTTCCAGACACCAGAAGGGCAGCCTCATGAGCCCGTGCGTCTCAGCATCACAGCACTCGTGAGCCCTAAGATCTCGTTCGCACACGACCGACATGCTCACAAACGGATGCCTTTAGTGGTTTCTGTTTTTGCAATATTTCTATTGAAAATAAGCTATATGTCTTTTTCTGGATGCTAGCTACTGAAAGGAGAATGTCACCGTGGTAGTCATATTTCCTTTTTTCTTGATAAATTAATAAACACGAGAAACTAGTAGCATGAGACGTCCTTCCAGAGACAATAAAAATCAAAGTCTTACACGACGCACATGCAGTGAACCAGCTGCAGCGAGAAGGGCGCAGCATCTGCCTCGCCAAGTGCAGGAGCCCTGGGCTGACATCAGCACCTGGAGATGTGATCGAGGACTTTTGCTGGTTTATTTCTATGCAAAGCAGCATAAATATATCACAATAAACCATATTTAGGAACACTTGTTAAGAAGAAAAAAATACACAAAAGCTAGTGGCAATTAATTAAGTAGACATCATAGGCAGGAAGGGGGGAGGGAGGAAAAGGAAGCAAAGATACCCACAGGGAGGTAAAGTACTACAGTAGGCTTTAGGCATGAAGGATTCAGCACCTCAGACCAAATTTCCCATCCCATGGGCTTGATTTGGGGGAGGGGGCAGAAAACAAACAAAATGAGTATGTATAATATGCAAGAATGTGCCGATTGTGAAAAAAAAAAAATAATTGAGTCTGGAATTGGATATAAAATGGGGACTTGAGGCGGTAAGAATTTTGCAATCAGTGGCCAAGGAAGGCCCCTGTGGTTTATGAATACAGGTCAGAAGGAAGAGAGAGAGCCGCAGCCAAGAAGATGCCTGGGGAAGAGCATGCACTACAGGGGACCAGGCAGTGGTCAAGCCTGATGCACAGGTGGCCAGAGGGACCCTGAGGAACAAGGTCAGTGTGGTCCCAAAAGAAGTGGGTTTCTGGAGACAAGGGGGGGGGGGGAGGAACAGATGAACACAACCCCATAAACTAGCAGAGATGGCAAGCCATTAAAAGGTGTTGCCTGAGGAATGACAAGATCTAGATTACATTTCAAAAGATCCCACTGGCTGACTGGACACAGGGCTTGAGGGCAGAAGCAGGAAGAACTGTTCTCAGAGCAAGACGGTGGTGGAGGTTGAACCTGGGATGTGTATTGAAGGCAGCAAGTTTTGCTGACAGGCTAGATCTATGGAGTAGGAGGGAGAAGAGAGGACTCAAGTGTGACTTCAAGGTTTCTGGCCTGAACAGGTGTAACAGGAGAGTGTCATCAGCTAAGCACTGAAATGCCTTTTTGGCATGGACAACTTTTGACTTGAACATTTCAAAGTCTAAGGAAACAAACCCAAAGGCTCCAACTTACTCAGCTGGGTGAGCAGATGGGGTCTGAGCTACAAGCACTGGAGGACGGGATGGAGATTCAGGGAGAGCACTTCAGGCCCAGCGAGTGAGAGGGAAGCACAGAGGTGTGCAGCAGTGGTTCCCCACTGACCAGGATGGGGGGTGTCAAGTGCATTTATGTCAGGGGTTACCTTGGGTAGAAAGAGATGAAGACCAGAGGTGGAGTGCCTGCAAGCAGAGGCAAACAAGGAAACCAGTGACAAGACCTGGAAAGAAGTGCTGATTCCCCAGTTTTCAGTCTGGCATGAACGATTAATGTTAATGGCAAGAGGAAGAATTTAAACAGATTACAGAAAGGGAAGACTATCCAGGGGGTTAAATGAGAATGACCTTGGGGAGGTGGGTAAGAACAAGAGGACAGAAGCACTTGGGGGAATAAGTGAGGCTCGTGGCTCGTGGTGGGAGCGGAGCAGCCAGCTTGACAACTGCCCATGTCCAGCTTCAAAAGCAAGTGTCCTCTCTGTGCTTCCCCATGGGCAGCTAAAGAGTTTCCACAGCTTAACACTACTTCTGGCATGGAGAAAATGTACACTAGAGTACATTAGTTTTTCATTTCTCTCTGGCCATTCTATAAAACACATTAGATATTAAAGTCTTGCCATTAAAAATCCTATTTTTAATTTCCCCAGAGTTCAAGTTCACTTACGAAGTGAAGCCAATCCCAGAACCTGCCTCGCAGTCAATGGAGAAAATAAAGCCAAATACCCTATTTAAACTAGTTTCAAAACCTGAATTATCTAGATGCTAAGAGGGGACATGGGGAATGAGACTTAAGTGCTGAGAGGCAGTAACTGACAACTGGCACACCCTCACGTATGCTTAAAGATAAAACAAGCGTCACTGTCCCAAATGTTGATGGGTGGTTTTGGGTGTTTTTTTTTTTTTTTTAAATTGAGTTTTTATTGAGGTGGCACTAGTGAGTCAAATGACATGTTCCAGGCTTACAGAATCGAGCCCCAATACCTGTATGCACACCACCACCTCGTGACCATCACCAGAAGTTTTCTCCAGTGAATTTTTTTAAAAAACGCTTTATTGGCTATTTTATTTTTCCTTTTCTTTTTGTAACTGGAATTTCATTTAAAGTACCCATCTTGTGTTTGCTGATTTCTGAAGAGCTCCAGGGGCCTGATTCTTCCACAATTACATAGTGACCGGTGCAAACAGTCTGCTTTCTAGGCCTCAGAGAACAGGTCTCCCAGAGAGCGAAATGAAAGACGAAGAAGGAAACAGTCTCTTTCCTCTTCTTGGGTCAAGAGTACTAGTTTGGAAGAATGAGCTGAGTCCTGGGTGACCCTCTCTCATATACACACTATGGCCCCCAAGCTTGCAGGGGACTTTCCGGCTGCCTGGGCAGGACATGCAATACCCCATTTGGGAGTCTGAGGCTCCGATTTCCTTGGGACGCTCTTACGGGACACATCTTGTTCTGAATGATTCTCCATTCACTTATTACATCTGAGCAGAGCAAGCTGGGGATCCAAGCAAGCATGCAGGGATCCAAATCTAAGCATCATACCCATCCCCCCCCCTACCAGAATGAATGAAAGTGGCCTTTGTTTATTCCCCAGACATTCGTAACCACAAGCGATTAAATTTAATTCCTTTACTCCTGCTACTACTCTATTTCTTTCTCATTATCCATTAAGCTTCAAGTCTTTCTCATTTGCAACTTACCTCACTAGTTCTAAAAATTATTCGGTAGTTGTACGGAGATACATTTTCTTTCATTTCTTCTGGTTTTTCCCTTCGAATGCTCACAGCCACCGGACCAAGATTCTCATCAGCCCCAAAATAGTTCCAGTGTTCTTAGGTAAAATAAGACAAAATGAAATTAGGATGTTATATTCTGCTTTATATTTCAAGCTCTCAGAAATTACATCAATAAAATGCAAATACACTGAACAAATATTAATATTCTTCAGTGAGTTATAAAAACGAAGACCTAGCTTCCCAGGTTCAGTCCCGAGGCAGTAACACTGAGCAGAGGTGCTGCTGAGCTTTTCGCTACCCCGTAACTTACAATTCTACTATTCTTAAAAAAAAGACATTTGTGTTTTCTCCCCTTTCTACCATTTAAGTAGGCTACAGTGTGTGTTTCCTTGACTAAGGGAAGGTTTGTGTGAGGGCTTCTTTAGCATAAGGGGTGAGGGGGATCAAACCTAAATCCAGTGAGAACAGAGTTTGAGGAGAAAGGGATTTCCCTGAGAATAAAGAAGATTTCCCGGGACTGTGGAAAGTGAGTCACACAGCAGCACTCTGCTCCCAGGGGGAAGGAAGGAGATGGAGCAGGAGTTGGAGCAGGAGTTCAGAGAAAAGAGCTTCCAGGCGCCCCAGGGGCAGAAGCCTGGCCCCAAGGCTCTGGGCTTCACCATGGGCCCCAGGCAGGCAGCGCAGAAAGCTCCCAGCACAGCAGCTCTCTCCTAAGTGACCGCAGGGTGCTGGGGCCTCTCCTCAGTGTTCTGTGTTGCCCAAGAAGCAACTGAAGCATTGGGGGAGTCTCCAAATGACTGGTGCTGAATCTGCCTTCCTCCGGACAAGAAGGAAAGTCAGAACCAACATTGATCTACAGAAAATAAAAGAAAGTGACATTTACTGTGCACCTAAGTATACATTTCTTGAAAAGATTAAAATTTTTGATACATACATGAAATGTTCACAGATGAGGAAGTTCATAAAACACGAAATATATGAAAAGTTAGAGTAGATAACTTACTCTTTAAACCTCTAAAATACTTCACATTGTCTTGTTTACATGTGACGTGGCAAAATGAGTTGTGACATGGCACATTAATCTCATTATACAAAAATACATCAGTATTTGAAAATCCATGTTATTCCCATACCAAATATGTTTGAAAATCCATGAGACTATTAAGAAATAACAGTATTAAATGTCAAATCATATCATTAAGTCAGTATACAAATATATTTTACCATTACTAAAGGACAATTAGGAAAGATATAAATACTGAGAATTCTCTATATAGCATAACCCATGGAAATTCAAAACAAGAAAAACACAATGGGAAATACAGGCAGCAAACACCTCAAAGATGGACAACTGAGAAACAATCCAATACATGTCACAAGATTTATGTACAAACACTCATGTACACCCTCAAAGCACAGCACGTGAGAATCACACTCAGAGGTTTTTTACTCTTACTTTGCACATAATTTTAATACGCTTGGCTGTCTGGTCTTCAAGCCCACCGCTTTATTTCAGAGGTGTGATAATTCCAGATGCTGACAAAGTCCAGAGTGTAGGGCTGATACAGACTTGCATGCAGACAGCAAAGTGATAGAATGACTGACGACAGGGAAGGAAACAAAAGGGAGGAGACAGAAATCGTATAAAAAAGCGGACAAGAACTTAAAGAAAAACAAGACAGCAGTCTGGAGCCATTTACTGAAGCAGCGAGGGCTCAAGATACTTCCATAGCCTCAGAGGGTATTTTCATACTGCAGCACAGAATGACACTGCAGGTGGCAGAGGCGAGCATTCACCATGGCCATCATATGCTGTTCCTTGAACTTCGTGAACTCAACTGACACCCAGTTCTAGAAACTCCTCTAAGACACCCAACACCTCCGGAAGGGCAGGTGAGACGCTGTTCTCAGCTGCTGGGAAGTCATAAAAGGTCGCCATCAATTAATTACCAATCAGTAACCTCAACTCTTACTCAGGCTGTTGGTGTCAGCCCTCCCCGCCAGAGTACTTCACACGTTGTCCATCTTATCTTCATCCTACATCCCTCCAACCCCCTGCCAACTACCTCCTCCTCAATCTCAGTAAATAAGAATGTCTATATCACAAGCGAAGAAGCCAATCCAAAGGCATACACCTTTATTTTTTTGCCATCATAACCACACACTTACCTGTATCCAGACTTTTGCTTCCTTTTCTTTACAGTCCAAACCCAATCACTCCCTAAATCCTGACCTCTGCCCATTCCACCACTGCAGGGGCCCTATGCCTGGCTTGCCCAGCTCTCATCTTTAAAGCCTCCCTCTCTGTCTGCTCATTCCCTTCATTATTTAATTAGGCTTGGGTCTCCATCTCTAAACCTAAGTTACATTCAACAACCTGAAACTTCTTAAAAGAGCTGCCTAATTGTTCATCTTGGAATTACTATGACCTGACACCCAGTACACAGGTCACCCATGAGCCTGAAAATTAAATAGACATTTTTGGTCCCAATCTTATTCAAACTCCCCACAGCAGCAGGCACTTACTTTTGGGTTTCTATTTCCCCCGATTTTCCTCCTACTGCTCTGACCTTTGTAGTTTCCCGTCCACCTCCCACCTCCAAGAATCCATCCACTCTGTGGAGTTCAACTGCTATCTCAACCTCGATGACTCTCGAAAGCATGTGTCTACTTCAGACTTCTCCAAGTCCTAGAACTACCTATAATGAAACTCTCAATTTTTTTGTCCTATGTGTTATCAGCAAAAGCAAACCCATCACTTTTATTAAATCTATTTGGCTTTCCTGCTTTCAGTTACAGCCGCTACATTCACCCCGTACTTGAGCCAGACCCAATGTCATTCCCTTAAATGCTTTTTCCCCTGGTCAACATCCTGTCTACTCATTACTTGTTTGTAAGTTCAAACTGGTTAGTCTACATCCACTCCTTTCACACAGGAATGGGTGGCCCTTTTAAATTTTTTTTAAAGATTTATTTATGCATACAAGAACCTGGGTATAGGCCAGAGACACGGGGAAGTGAGAGGATTCACCAGAGACAGAGTGGGGAGCAGAACAGGCAGATCGACTGAAATACACTGCTGACGGGAGGCAGGAGAGGTCTGCTGCACCATGTGGGTTACCCCCCGGCTGGCGGCAGGGATCGAACTTGTGCTGCAGTGGTTGTGGTTTGCGTTATAGTGCTGTGCTTAATCCACTATGTCACCAGGGAGGCCCTGACCCTTTTAAATATGATCATCATTCTTATCGAATTTAAAATCCTTTGCTGGCTTGCCACAGATCCATGGAAACTTTTCCTAGCTGCACAAAGTCCCTCACAACCCGCCAGCATCCTCTTACCCCAGTCTCAACTCAGTGCTTTTCTTCATCTTATTAAACTATAGCCTCCTGAACTTTCAGCTGCTCAAATTCGGGGTGCCCTTTCTCATCTGAACTCTGCCTTCCCATACTCCTCTTGATACATGAAGTCTTCTTATCCCTAAGTCCCTGAAATGTGACTTAAAACTCCTCTCAGTGAGTGAATACCAGAGCAAAATGGAAGTGTCTACCTTGTATATTAATATGTCTACTTACTTTAGTAAGTTTAGTATTAAAAAGAAAATACACAAAAATACAAATTAGTGAAACCAATTAGCTTATATATTTCAGATGTAAAAATTTAGAAATACTTGAACACAAACGCATATATTTACAAAAGTATAATTAAAAACTATTTTAGTATAAATTGGCAAATAAAAATGCAGCTATGTTAAAAGCCAAGCCCTAAAAAAAAAGAATGCTAATTAAAACCTTTAAAAAAAAAGATTACTTAAACTTTTTCTGTGTATCACCATCAACGCCTGTATATATTTTTGCATTATTTTTTCCAGCTGCTGAAGAAGAACACATCTGAGTTTAGGGAATGTTGATGGGATAATTATAAAGTAACTTTCTTCAGACTCTACCTTCAAACAAATACATCTCTGGCTTGATAATTCTAGAAAGCTCTTTTTAAAATTGTATGTATGTGCAGAAACATCAACCTTTTTTAACTGAAAAAGAACTCTATTATTTCCAAGCAAGCATTTTCATTTGATCTTCAACTACTGGAGTTTGGTTGGTACAGATGAAGTCCTGGTCTGGATCCCTGCGTCACCCACTCCCAGGATCAGACTGGGCCTGCTCAAACTATCTTCCAACTAAAGAAAGATCTTATAGCAAAAGGCTTGGTGTTTTTATAGTTTTGTTGTTTTTGTGTACTGCCATTTCTTTTTGCTCCCAAGGATGATGAAGGCATTGAAAAAACATTTTTATACAATACAAACTTTATCCAATTAAAAATCTTACTGCAGCGTGCAGCTGGGAAAGAAAAGATGGGTTCAACAAGTCATCGTAAATTGAACTGTTGAGTCCTTGAACTTTGATCTCAAGATAAATGGCTCCATTTTCTTTCTTTTAAAATACAGCCTTTGAGGGGTAATCTCAGGCTGGTGCCAATAGCCACTCTCAGGTTCTGCCTGTCCTTTCATTTCACTGGAGGGCAGGCCCTTCCTCGTAGGATCACAGTCTCCAGATAGCACTTCTGTACCTGCTACCTGCCACAGCGTTATTTTTTCCTACTTTCCTCCATCCTCTGCTAGTGGAGTTATCCATCAATTGCAGACAGCTCTTCCATCCTGACTCACAATGAGTTTTGCCTTTTGAGGGGAGAGGGAAGGGGAGGAGGAGAAGAAAGAGAAGGAGGGGGATGGTTAAGTATTAAAGAAAGACTGGGAAACCTGTGGAGAGAGAATTCAGGAGGATGAAACTTGAGGAAGGAAAGGGGAAGAGAAGAAGAACTGAGACTCAAGGAAGGTGGATAAATCTGCTATGAAGGAATTAAAGTACAGGTATTACAACTGTACAAAATTAGCAGCATTTTAGTGCCGGCATACTGGAAAATCAGAAACTTACTGCAATCACTGTGCAGCAAAGGGAGATCCTCTATCCAACATTTATAGCAATCATAAGAAAATATGTTTTCATTTATAGCAAACATAAGAAAATATGTTTTCTTCTGTTTTACAGATGTGGCAACTATAATTTACAGAATAAGTCACTTCAAACCACTAGTACAGAACAAAATTCAAACATTTTAACTACTCATTCCAAAGCTCATTTTGTTAGCCACAATATATATATATAGCTCTCCCAAAGTTTCTAAAATCATATTACGAATTTTAAAATGTTACAAAATTTGATACCTAAAGAGGTTAACTAGCCAGATTACACATAAAGTTTTATTCCCTGATGTGCTATATAACCAAGATTTCACTGTTTTTTAAATGAGCAAGATATTAACATTTAACGACACACGGTTAAATTTTCCCTACCTTCACATTTTTCATATTTAACACCTAACCAATGCTTACCCCCAAATTTTCTTATTCGTTCTGGTTCTTGAGTTTTAATAAGGATAGAGTGCCAGTTAGCAGCTCTGTCATCATTAGAACATTCCAACAAATAGCTAGGTTGACAGAGTCACAATAATAAATTTAAAAGTCACATCTTACAGAAGTCATGTACTAAAGAGTTCAAAGCTCCAAGTAACTAGATCAAGCACAGTCATAAGCAGTCTGTACACAAGGCAAAAAAGGTTAAGCCTCATGTTTTAATTATGAAAAAGGAAAGGAACATGCATTTATAAGAGTTATCAGGCTCCAACCAGCAAGTTTTAAATTAATGTTTTTTAGCTGTACATTTCCTGAGACTAGCATAAAATGGACTGTAATTATGAACAAAAATACATTTTAATTTTTATCAATAATGTCTAAAGTTGTAATTTGTGGCTTAAAATACTTCTTCAGAATTAACTTGGAAAAGTAAAGAAGGAAAATACACATGATAAACACAAACCAAAGAAATAGAAAGCAAATAAAACTGAGCTGCTATAGCACACCTACCAAAATTAGTAACAATGTTTCTGAAGTGATAAATGGCCCTTGGTAGAGCTGTGTATATTCCCATACACTGCTGATGGCACTGTGAATTGGTACCAACTGTTTTGGAAAGCATTATAGCAATATATGTTGAAGTTACAAAAATGTTCACTTTCTAATCTTAGCTACCCTAATTGACTATGCAGGAGGAAAGAGGAAAACTTCCATTTTCTCTAGAAAAGGCATCTTCAGTCACTATAGAAGGGAGCCACTAGTACCAAACAGACCCGGGCTGCATTATATCTCAGCAGGTCAGAACAGAACAATGACAACTTAATTTTACTAATGAGAATTAAAATTATTTCACCATTTTCAACGATTGTTTCTGAAAATAAGTCTACCTGAGTTACAAGTGTGCCACTGTCAGAGCAGCTGATGGCATGAACTTTGGCCCTCAATATCTTCATTTGCTCAGTATTTTTATGAGAGTAATTGGATGAAATCAGAGACACCATAAACTATAGCACATGCATCTATAAAGTTATGTATCTCTGTTACTGGGTTCAAGTTGTTGACAAGTTTTGTGTTTGTGCAAATTATTTATTACATCTTATTGTGACTAAACTGGTTTAGAAAGAGGACACATCCACAAATTAGGAGACTCAGACAAAGGGGGGAAAAAGCATCAGCAGATCTATCCTGCTTCTAAAATAAAATACTCAGCATCCAAGTGTTTGAAGAATGACTTTTTCCGGGAAGCGCACCGCTCAGAGATTCTGTCTCTGGTCCCCAAAGGGCTCATCCTAATTATAAGGGTGGAGGTTCGATGAGAACTAACCAGCCTGAGACTGCATCATAATCAAAAGCAGGTCAGAGTAATGGATGGGGACGTTTACATAGGACTGGCCACGTGCCAGAATTCTGTCCCAAAGCACTTCAGTAAGTTTATAATTATTGTTGCATAAGAGTAATTACCCACATTTACAAAGTGCATAGTACTATGAAGTTTCAGTTCTTTTTGTGGTGACTTAAAAAGTAGGGTGGTCTACTTGCCAAATCTGCATGAAGTTCAGTGCTGAAAACAGCATGTGCTAAGTGGTCCTGAACAGCCCCTTAAACTGTCAACAAAAGGTAGGTTTTAATACAAAGCTTTACTGACATTAATAAATTGCCTCAAAATTTTAAAAAGTACAGAGGAGTTGAAATAAAGGGAAAATAAAAAGGAACCATCAAAATGAGCGTTTTACTGGCCATTATCAATCTATGACAAATAGTTGATAAAATTAAAAAAGATTCAATCCCCCCCTAGTGAACAAAGAAATGAAAATATTTTGGATCTACAGTAAATACTCAAAAACAAAAACTGAAAGTATTCAAAATAGTCAAGAAAATGTTAAAACTACACAGCCTTGAACATACCAGTCAGTTTCCTGGTCTAAACTTTCTTAAGAGCCTTTGGCAATGAAAACTAAGGCTCCTGTAAAGTTCACACTGTTCTATTTACAGGCCTCTCTACGTTATGGAAATAATTAGGCACATGGGGAACAAAATCTGCTTAATAAGGTCATTCATTTAAGACCAGGATTTTAAACTTATCTCTGGATAGAAATCCCAGGGTCCATGAATTATAATTTAGAAAACTGTATCTCTATTTTGATTAGCTTCTAGCTGAAATTCAGCATTTCCATCAATTATAAATGTAGGCAACTAGCAACTAAGTACAGTAACATTCGTTGTACATGTGACTTTGACACTGACAGACACCATAGGTATTTTCCTATCATATCATAGTTGTTGTAGACATATCAAATTATGCTCATCACGACTTTGAAATTATGATAGTTATCAGATCTGCTGCTAGATTTCTTGTAATACTCTCTCTAAGAAAGAAGCATATATACTAGTAAGTACTGAAATCTTGAATACTTTTGCAATTACACATAATAAGCTTTATGTGCTTTTGCATTTTTAAATGTTTTTCTTTTATGTACTTGAAAACATTTTTCTAAGGAGAGTCCACAAGCTTTACTAAACTGCCAAAAGATGCCAATGGGGGCAAAAATCCACTTAGGAACATCTGTGTAAACATTACTTACAATAATTAGAAACTGAAGAACCTGAATTTGCAGTAGTTGGAAAACTTTAAATAAATAATGGCATAGTCAATTATGAAACCATGAAAAATATAAACTTATATTTAATGTTCCTTATTTTACTCAAAAAAGGAATATATATGCATTGAAAACGATGCAAGCAATAATATAATTAACCACACAAGATTTTCTATAGTTACTAATATTGCTATTAGTAATGAACATAGTAATGAATATAACTTTATAAGAAGATTTTTAAGTATAAAATGTGTTTGCAAATGGTTGATGACATTAAGGAATATTTTTCTAAAGAGTATTTTAAAAACTAGCCTTTTACTTGAAAGATTTTTATAAAGAAATTCTGCTTTACTGTTTTCCTAAGTACACACAATTATATGAATCACCTATATACAAAATAGTTTCCACTTCAGATTAAATGGGGCCTGACAAATAGCTACTTTTCATTTATAATCAGGACTTTTGAGGTGGTAAATTCTCTAAAATGGTAGAAAACTGCTTATCCTTACAAGCAGAACTTTCCCCTGATTTTTATTTACTTTTAATTGTATTATTTTTACTGAGGTAAAGTTTATTGTTTTACCACACTAAGTATGATTTAGAGGTTCACACCTCTTCAGATTCATGTTAATAACACACAACACCCACCACCAACATATAGATGGCTAAGAGGCACATGAAGAAATGTTTCTCATCAGGGAAATGCAAATCAAAACCACAGTGAGCTACCATCTCACACCCATAGAATGGCCCACATCAAAACAAACCAGAAACAAGTGCTGGAGAGGGTGTGGAGAAAAAGAAACCCTCCCACACTGTTGTTGGGAATGTAGCCTGACCCAGCCCCTATGGGAAAGGATATGGAGGTTTCTCAAAGTATCAAAATAGAGCTACCATATGACCCAGCAGTTCCACTTCAAGGTAGCTATGCAATGTATACAAAAACACTAATTTGAAGGGCTATGCACACTGCTATGTTCACTGCAGCACTACTTAAAATAGGAAAAGGTTGCAACTTTACATTAATGCTCTTTAATAATAAGTTCAGTGCCAGCTCAGAAGAAAAAGGATTCAATATACAAATGACAGAAATGATAATGCCACACCTGCCTCAGATCTCCAACTCCTTTATACTTAAAACACCCTTTGTACCTCCCTACTAGGGACACTGAAGAAAGATGTCTTTTTGTACAAAACGCTTTTGAAAGATTTGGAAGGAGTTCCTTAGAGACAACCAGAAAATCAGCCCAGGCATAAGTCACTGCAGCTCCTGGGGTGGGGTCGGGGGATTAGGCTAGACAACATGTCGTAGCATTCAGCACAGAGCGCACAGCTGTGGACTGTCCCCCTGGGGGTTGTGGCGCTACTCCCTGACTTTTTGCAGGTGTAGTTAGGAAGTCTCCTCTCGCTGCCTTGAAGCTTAGATAAACGACCTCCCCAACGCAGATAAGGGGCCCCCATGAGAAGACCAGGAAAGAAGCTGATACAATAAAGCAGATTTTTTTTTTGAACACCTAATTTCAATGTTTGGGAGAAGCAGCTCACTGGTGTCTGAAGTTATAATGAGGGATGTATTTAGAAAACAGGTAACAGGATTGATTATGTCATCAACATATAGCGAAATAACAGATCTAAAAGAACCATAATCCCTTAAGACAATGAAACAATTTCTTTTGAAAAACGGAAGACACTGATGCTCATGGTCACAAGAAGTTGGGTGAGAGTCCTATTTGGGTGTCAGTGGTTTGAATGTTAGCTGCTGTTACTGACTGTACCCCGAGTTTTTAATCTGCTTAATTGTCTTAGTTTTCCACTAATAGAAAAGTTGCAAAAATAGTACAGCGAGTTTCTGCATTTATCTAATCCAGCTCTTCCCAACATTACTCCACACATACACCTCATATAACTACATACAGTACAACCATTATCAGAATCAGGAACAATTCCATTAACTAAAGATTTTACTCAAACTCCACCAGCTTTTCCATGATGTCTTATTTTATTCTGAAACCCCATTCAAGATCCTATGATGCATTTAGTTACTTCTCTTTGATGTCCTGCAGTCCATAACAGTTTCTCAGTCTGTCTTACATTATCTCAACATTTTTCAAGAGTATTTATCACTCAATTTGGGCTTGTCTGGTGGTTTCACATGACTAGACTTGGGTTATGCATTTTGGGCAAGAAAACCACATAGAACTTGTAATGCCAGTGAACCGTGTCACAGTTTTCAGTGACATGGGCCTAATTCATCTCATTGCAGGTGTCTGCCAGGTTTCCTCATCTACAAGTTACTATCTTTTTCCTTGTGGTTTACAAATATCTTTGCGATTATGCTTCTCCTCCTGTCTGTCCACAAATCATCACTCACTGGTTTCAGCAGCCATCAGTTATGACTACTGATGTTTACAATAGTAAAAGGCAATCTCAGTAATGGTGTCTGGGGCCTTAAGGGATCAATCGGTGGTCTCGGTGAATGTCCACAAAACCACCACGACCACATGCAGACTCGTGGCCTCATTTCCTGAAGGAGAGGAGAAGGGCACTGCAGCACTTGGCATCTGAACAATACTACACAAAGGGCCCACTGCTCTCCCTAGTGTCTAAGTACAGATACACTGTATCCTGTATCCTGGCCTCAACAAAGAATCACGTAATTAGCATCAGTACCAAACCCTTCCCTTCTGAAACATTTTCTAAGCCTGCCTCATCAGTGGTTCCTGCCTTCAAGAAAAAAGTTAAAAACTGTGTGCCCTGTTTTGAGTTACTATTTAGCTAGCCAACCAGGTAGAAGCAGGTAATGACAGTAATGAGAACCAGAGCTGGCACTAAAGTTTGGAATACTGTGTTGTTACTTAGCTATAAACAGGTAGTAAGTTTTTTTGCCCCCAAAAAAGGAATTCTGAGCTCGTTATTTATAAAGGACACATGTAAATCATGCTTGGAAAATAAAAATAGGAAAATAAAAGACAAAAGTAGAAACAAATGTCTTAATAATGAAAGGCAGGCATTGGGGAGCCACCAGAAAACAATTCCTGGGATCAAATTCTAAAATTAATTTCTTACATGGAACTTTCTAAGGGGACTGAGGGAAGGACATAAAAGGGCAGTGTCTTCATCTCCACTCTCATTACAAAAGTACACTCTGCCTTTATATCATGGGATCTTTAAAAAGATGACCTTTAATAACGTCAAGTATTTGAGCAAATGTGGCTTCTTCACTATCTTAATTTTAAAATAAAACATGAGGGGCAGTTGAGGCACATGACCTTTTAACCAAGGTCAACAACTCTCTGAACTGAGGTGGCTCAAGCAGTATGAAATCCAAATACCTTATGAGATAAGATCTCAGATGGTCAGTGCTGGGAGTCAGGAGGTCCCAGTCTAGAAGGGAGAGGATGCTTGTTTTCAAAGGAGCAAACATGCAAACTTTTCTAGGGAATGACCTCCTTGCTCATGGAAGCCCTGAGCAGATAAAGAAACAACAGCAAACACATTCTTAGGATAGTTTCTCAAGTAGTTGAGAAATTCTCTGAAAAGGACTCAGAGATTAAACAGCTACCTTCAAATGAATTATTTCAAAGTAGTTTATGTGATCTCAGTAAAAACTAAGGCCAGGGTATTGAAACAAACAATAATCACACATGTATATAAGTCATTCCCTAATAATTTTGACTGAAATTAACTTAGTTGAAGAGCAAGGAGAACACCACAGCTCAGCAGAGCTTAACTGCTGTGAATAGTCATCGCTGACTCCAGGGTTTACCACTTACCTGAAATGGAAAACTGTCCACATCAAAAAGTAAACACAGAATTGTCCTTAAAGAGCTCTAAATTATAATAACTTCCTCAAGCCTAATGTTGCTAATCTATAGAAGGATTAAAAAAAAGGAAGGAAACCGAACAAAATAAGCAGAATTTTACAAATGAGCGTGGGCACATGGTGCTTCCTGAGGTCCTCTATGTATCATATATTAATTCACTAAAACTTCTCACAGCTACTTAATGACGCTCAACAAACTAGAAGTTGGAAAACTCTTGACAGCAAAATGAAAACTCTAAGAGAATGTTAAAGAGGTTACTTCAAGTACAAATGAAGTTAACTGCATTATTCTACAGAAATGATGTTACAGAGGCCACATTATAAGACCGTGAGAAGTAAACAAAGACAACTGGATGTCACAGCAGCAACTGAAATCCAACTTGTTTGTGTCCGCACCTGATGAGTTCTGGGGCCGAGGACACTGCTAAACCTGGGGTGTGTGCATGCACGTGCGATGGGTGGGCAAAGGCAGAGGTGGAAAAGGAGCATGGTGAACAGTAAAAACAATCAAATCTGGGGGCTTAACATTAGCACAAGAATAATTAGGAACATACATATTAGCTTTGCCTCTTTTCGGGAGAGGGAAAATATTCTCAGATGAGCTTCAGACCGGACAACAGTTTCTCCAGCCCACTGGACAGTAGAGAGAGGCCTTTCCCTATCACACCATCTTCAGTAACCTGACGCTGAGAGTGGTCCCTCTATCAGGCATCAAGATAAAGCCCAGCCCACTGCTGATCAATGGAGCAACAAATGCACCACCAAGACAACCACAGGCCCCTCTTCTCCTGAGTGTGTCCCTCTGGAGTGCCCCAGGGACAACTGCACACTTGCTGCAAAACTGAGTAAGTCCTGTGTGGTCCCAAAATATTAGGGGAGTAATGAGTAAGAAAGTCTCCCCCTCAACAGTCATGCCAAGCACATAGACAATGTCATAATTATTCTTTGAAGGTATTTTCCATTTATAAATTTCCTTGATACTTTGATCAGAGTGACTATATAAATAAAAGCAAGACACAGAATATATACATGCTCACTGAGAATAAGCCAATGAATGTCTATGCTCGCTAACTGCCTAGTTTGTGCCTGTCTAGGAAGGATGTGGGCTCATCGCCTGGACATCAACCACAAGGTCAACTCTCCCTTGTGTCCTGTGAACATTAAGTGAGTGCTGCATAAAGCACCAAGTATTCGCACAAGCAGTGCCAGCGAGTATTATTACTGCCACTTAATTCTGGGTGAGTCTAAATATAAACATCCCACACACTAGTAAAACAGCCAAGAAAATGGGCAGGAGAAAGGAACAGTGATGGTGGATTGTTGCTTATTTTAATAAGTGCAAATAACGGAATTCCTCTATAGATCTGGTATCTTTCCAGCAAAGGACTTAGCTTACATGTTAGAGCCAAATATCTCCTAAGTTCTAATTTTGCAAAACAATCATGTTTATAAAAATAATGCAATATCAGAAAGTGAGTGGAGTTTCATCATCACCTGGATACAGTTAAAACTGACATACAATGTCAACAACAAAGTACACAGGGGAGAAGTGCATCCCACTACCCCCAGCTCGGCCACAGTGAAGTCAGGAATATATTAAGCATCAGAATGGAAAGTATCTGGTGCCGAAGAGGCTGGAGTAAGAGCCAGGTCAGTGGTATACCCTGTGGCTGGAGAACAAATTCCACCTGACACTGATGTACACCTTCAAAAAGATGACTCACTTAAAGGTTTTATCAGGAAAAACCACTTAGTGCAACAATTTCAATGGCTCAAAGTTGAATATTAAAAATTATGCAGAATTATCTCACGTTGTTGAGGCTGTGATAAAAAGTACAGATAGCATATAAATTGGTTAATATACAGTTACTCTTTAGGGGGCTTAATTTCAGCTTCAAGTGTGTGGCATATTATCATATTGTGACAAATAGCCTGCCTGATTTGAAAATTCTAAGTTGTGTGGGCCAAGAAATTACAGCAGGTGGCTGGCTGTTAAATGCCTTCCACCGGAGCAACTTCCTGGACTAAACCATCACTCTGAACCAAGCTCGAGAAAGCCCAAGGCCACCAGCAGGCACCACACGCTTGCTGCCCCACCAGCTAGACTGCACGCTGACTGAGTCCGCTCTGTCTTCCCAAACTATTTATGCCAGTTGACTTGCCACTATAATTTTGAAATTTAATTAAGCATTAGAAAAGCTGACGGAACAGAAGTATAAAAGATATACCTTATTTCTATTAAAAACTAAGTTGAAGGCTTCGGAAGAACTTACTATAAAGGCAAGTCACTAAAAAAAAAAAAAGGCTGTTGAATCAGATGTGGGTGACACAACTATAAAAAATGGAAAAAAGAAAAGAAACAAAATCCTGTAAGACTTGAACTACTTTGCTAGTTACAGTCTATGCGTTTGTTCCTGTGGACTGTACTATTACGATATAATTCAAAATAGCAGAATCACTGCCAAAGAAAAGTCACTGATGTCACAAGAGTTTGACAAATAATCTTGTATGTGGCTGAAAATAAGAGATTCTGCACGTGTATGTCAAGATTCCTTGCCTTAACTGACATTTTCAACTAACCAGTTCCAATTATGTTGGATAAGAGGGTATTTTCCATGTTTCAAATTAGAAACTATTTTGAATTTAATAGGTTTAAAATTTATGGTGTGTTATGCTCTACACTGAGTGTCTAGAATACAAGTGTTCAAATTTTCATTCCAGTTTTTGAAAGACAAAATATTTAAACAAATTTCTGCCAGATTTAAACATAAAAATATACTCTTCCACTTTAGACTATCACAGTAGAGAGAAGGGCATAACAGTCATGACCTGGGCTCCCGTCAGCCACTCCAGAGTGAGCTCCTCCTCCTGTGTGGTAAGCCCCCTGGTGGTGCATCCCCTTAAGTCTCCCAACCATTTCAGCCCGAGTTTTCTCACCTGGAAAATGCCATCAATAACCACACCTCAGTGGGCACACAGAGGCAGAAAAGAGAAAATACATTTCAGGACAAAGGCTTACTAGTAAAGTTCTTGGTATATAAGAAGTGTTCATAAGGTTTATTGTTATATTATTACATTGCCTAGTAGGAAAAAGTAGCAACTACTATATAAATAAGATTATAAATAATAGGTTGTCTTTTGTTGAACTTAATGTCAGTTTTTACCAGAAGCGTCTCCACCCACAGATAGATCAGAAACACCTGTGGAAAATTCCCCTCTGCAGCGTGCTCCAGCTCTGAATGTGACATTTTTACAGCCTAGGGGACATCTGGCAACGCCTGGAGATGTTTTAGGTGTCACAACTGAGGTGGGAAGGAGGGTAGAAACTAGGAAAGCTACTAAACACTCTACATCCTATAATGCCTAACAATCCCCTCCCCCCAAGTATTAGCCCAAATGCCAAGGCGGCAATATCAAGATACCCGTTTCCTAACGGACAGCATAAAAATCTGACCTCCAGAAAGTTCTGCTGAGAAAACAAACACTGCTTAAAAATTAAATTGTGATTTTTTTCACTACCATATTGATTCTACAGATCTATGCTAAATATTGAATAATGAGACATGGATCATTTAGTAAACAGACAAGATACTTTTGGTCAATAAACCTCTTGTGGGGTCTATCACATAATAAGCTAAAGATGAATTTTATTCTAAAGTGACATGGTCATAAGGTTATAATGTGTAATAGAAGTGAAATGAAACTTCATTTGGAACCATAAATCCAGATAAGATTAAAAACTCCAAAAGAGCAGGCAGGAAACGAAACTGGCAGCCTGCACGCGGGGGGCTCAATCCAGCTGCAGACACGACTGCTGAGGGTGGCGCCCCACATGTGTGCCCTTCCTTGGTGCACATCTGCTTTCTAGCTTCCCTGCTTGTATGTCTTAAAATCAACTCTTCAGTTAATAGTGCTGCTCAAAAACAACTATCACAAAGCTCAAAAGTTCACTTACACTACTTACTTTTCAATAAATCCCAGGGTTTTTAAGGAAAGTACAAGATAGCCCACCCCCCACCCCAAACATAAAAGACTGGCAAGTCATTAGCGTGTTTAGGATACTTATCTCTTCAGAGTCTTTGTACTCAAACCTGAGAGACCTAGACTTGATTCTTGGCTTTGAGACTTACTGCTTCTCACTTTTCCTGATAATGTAATTAATTCTCACTAAAGTTGCAGTGAAATAACAGAAATGTTTTATAACTCTCATTTACTGGTGAGAACACTGAGGAAAAGAAATGGTCTTGTACTATCTGCAAAAGTGCTAAATAAATGAAAAGCAGCATTAAGATACTTTATTATATGACATTCATCCCTAAAGGTGACATGCCAAGTCTTCCACACAGACTAATTTCATTCACTACATTTCAAAAACTATTAATATCCAGCAGACAAGGCATTTTTACACCTGGAAGGAGGAAGTAACTGACAAAATACAGGACATAAATTGCAGCAAATAACTACACTGAACTACTCTGCCATCAAAACAGGCAAGGGATCCTGCAAATCTTATGGTACACTGCTTGAAACAACCCTTTTTGCAGAAGCACAGCGGAAGAAAACTAAAATAATCAGCGATCTCTGCTCACCTTTCTGGTAGAAAAATTTCCTGTAATAGTATGCACCAAGATCCACATGTTCCACAACATATCTTTTCACCCTGTCGAGGTGCAACACCAAGTTTTCCTTGGGCACTTCCAGCACTGCCACTCCTGCGTTGGTGCAGTGGGAGCTGAGCGTAGACTCAAAGGAGGCACTTTCACATCCACTGAAGGAGCCAGAGTTTGATTTCGACAGGCTGATCTTCCTTTCCCCTTCTCCACCTATCTCATTCCGAAAATAAGGACAGCTCATTACAAGTTCATTGCTTTTATCATCCCCCTGGTCCATGCCGAGGCTGCCTTTGGAATTCAGATCCTCCGTGCTTCCCATCGGGGAGCTGAAGCTGGCTGAGTGGGACAAAGGTCCGGACACCAAGGATGCCACAGCAGCTGCCGAGGCCCCCGTGGTAGTGTTTCTCCTCTTAATGACGTTGTGCCTGTTCATGATTGCCTCGTTCAAGTCAAATAATATGCTCTGGACATCATAGTGCGCAAAGCACTTTGGACACGTCCAGGGCCTGACGGAGTCTTCTGACCGGTTATCTTCAAGATCCGAGGATTTCCCCAGTTCTTCACCTTTGGCATTGCGTAGCTTACGGAAAATGGACGAGTCTCCAGTTTCGGACTTGGAACGCCGCTTGAGTGGTTTTTCCCTTTCCTTAAAGAGCCTGAGATTCTCTCTCTGGGAGATGGGCCCATCGATAACATCCAAAGAGAAACCAGAACCCTTGCCCCCACCGGCAATGAGGAAATCACTCAGCTTGGTCGGAGTCGGCCCTCGGTCAGATTTGTCATCTTTGTAGCCCTTTAACAAATCAAAGAAGCTTTCTCCGGACGTCCCCTGCTTATCAATTGAAGATGTGCTACCATATTCCCTGTGCAGCGAGGGCCCAGTCTTGTAGGTGGGCGAGATACATTCATCGAAGCTATCCACGTCAAGCTCACTTATGGTGATGTCGCTGTTGCTCCGCTGCCGTATTCTGCGCAGAGCCTTCCGGGGGGAGCTGGGATAGGCTTCCGGCATGAGGAACCGGGAGTCCATGTTCTCCGAAGGCCTCGTCTTGTTCTTCAGTGTGTTCTGTATGCTTTTTAACATGGCTGAGTCACTGGAATTGAGGCTAACAGAACTTCCCTGACTCACGGGACTGCTTTTGGAGGACATGCTCTCAAGGCAACTTGAGGTTTCTATTTCCTGGCTCGAACGGCTAGATTCTTTTATGTTTTCCTTTCTTGGGGGCCAATCTGCGATTCGTGCCCTCACCCCCATCTTTGGGACTCCAGGGGTCGAGGTCACGTGGTGAGAACCTTCACTGCGGGGGGGGCCGACGGGAGCCATGACCGAGGGTCCTAAGCTGCCGTTTGGGGACCTGAAGCGCCGCATGTACAGGTCATCAGTGTGGACCTTGGGGGCGCCATCGCTACCCACCACCGAGACCCTTTCCGAGGAAACTGGCCTTTCCGTCTGCGACCGTTTCAGGCTGGTCATGGTGTAAAAGCAGTGAGACTTAAATCCCTGCAGAAAGGACCACCATCGTGGCAAGTGTCAAATGTGCACTTCTCTTTTGGAGAACGGTTTCCAGGAAATACAACAGTTGCATGAGATCTTAATCTTTTTCATTTAAAAGGTTAAACTGTGCCTTATTTTCCTGGCTCTGAAAATCAGGATCTTCAAAACATTATAATCCACAGTTGTTCCTCTGCGTCACGGTAACGGACAGCTTTCTTTCAGACAAAACCGAATGGAACTTGTATTACTGGGACTGTGTGATTGTCATAATCCCAGGCTTTCCCTAAAAAGAGAGAAGGACAATTGGAATTAGCATCTGACAAAGACATCTAAAAATAAATATGCTACTGCCAGAACCAAACACGTGAAAATCAGGCTCAATAACGGACTGTGGTTCACAGTTCATAATTCATGATTTTAGTGAAGCAGGTTTGAAAGCAAGCAAGCGTTTCATAAAATCCAAACTTAAACTGCAGACATCAAAATATCATTGATAATTTAGCTGAACAGAACGGTTTTATGTAACTGGGGGGGGATGGGTTTCGTCTTCTTCAAAGACAGAAAGGCTTAACCCAGGTTCAGACCAAGTACAGACTCTAACGACCTCTGTAATGCAGACACCAGGAATCACCGCTCTGCCCAAAAGTTGGAAACAGGGCTTGATAATTACAGTCAAGTAGCTTTTTAACAGAACTAAAAATTGAAGAATTATGTTAGGGAACGTGTTGCTACACTTACTATTCAACACCCTCCATATTTCAAACTCCATACTTGCTTTTTGTTTCTTTACAAAGGCTGAATATAGTTGGCGAGAGCAAATACAACAGAGGAAATAAACAAGGCTTTCCCAGAGCCATAATAGCCCCCATTAGCACATTTCTGTTATATTCCTCTACTTTCTTACTTACCCAGAGGAGGAATATTTCAGAATGAATCCAGCATCCACCACTGCTTCCTAAGCTCGCTTTAGTTTTGTCTACTCCTAAAGCTGGAAATGTCACTCATTACAAAATGCCCGCATTTCCTTATTTGTTGCAACGTACCCCACCCTCCAGCGCTAATTTATGAAGACAGCAGAAAGGAAACGTTGCTCTGGGTAGACCGCTCCATGTTCCCCAGGCATCGGACGACAGAGAACTGTTACCATCCTTCCAGGTGAAGGGCAAAGAAAACCAACTTCGCCAGGAGCATGTCAGGCAGGCAGCAGGCAAGAGGCACAAATCCTGGTACAATATCCTGCATGGTTGCACACAGCCTGCAAATAAGGCAGAGGACCCTTTTCCAAAGACTCCACAAATTACACAAGAGGTGGCCTTTAAATTCTTGCCAAATACATGTTTGGAAAGATGCTGCTGAACCGGCACAGCGCTGACAGGGCTGCATTGTCTACAATTCACGGCTGACACCCCGAGGACGACCCGCGCTCGCTGCATTCCACTCAACAGTAACAAGCACTTACTTCCACGATAATTAAGCATCTCGCTAGTCAGCTTCCTGCCTCCAAGGCAGCCGCTTTAATTTCTCCTGCAGTACGCAGAGAAGACTTGCTGCTATTTAAAGGCTGGAACATTTAAGAGTGTTTCAAAAAATGCACGCTGCCTGCAGGATTCAGGGACAGCCAAGCTCCAGCTGGGCTCACAGGGGCCGGTCTGGGCAGCTGGTCAGATAAACGTTAATTGTTTTCACTCTTGCTCCTCATCCCCATCTCTTGTGAAAGGGATGCTGGGTTTTGTACTGCTACCTAATTAAACCTGGCTTTTGAACTTCCAAGGTACTTCCACTGTCAGGCTGCTGGGATTTTCTTTACATTTCCTAACTTGTATGCTCCTCTGGAATGGCAAGCATTCAAGTAGAATAATGTGCTAACTGTTGATTCTATAGGCAGAACATGTAAAAACAATATAAACAAACAAACAAAAAAAACAATATAAACTTTGAACACTAGCAAGCTTTAGTTCAAGAACAGCTCCAGTTCAAGAAGTACTCCTCATAAATAAGGGAAAAAGTCAACACAACCGAAATGCAAAGTAAACACCAGTCCATCTCCCAAAAAATCTTTTGACAACCCAAACCAGAATGTATGAATTATTTTGCAGTGGGAATAAGGGTTTGGGGGTGGGGAGGGTGTGAGGGCACACTACCTATTTCAGTGAAATATCTTTCAAAAAGAGACTACGTAGCATAATGAATATATTCTGAAGAGATTCGTATGGAAGTCAGATGCTTTCAAAATTTCTTACAATCTCACAGAAATCTAAATAAATTACCTGCCATTCTCAAAGGCCAAGATGCTAACTAATCCCACCATGAGAAAAAACGCATTCTTGCCACATTTCATTTCCATTAGAAAACATTTCAGAGCTGTCCTTTAAAAAAAAAAAAAAAAGGATTTGTGAAGTTATATCCATTGTAAGAGGAAAATGAAAACCAGCAGTAAAACACAGTAAATAGAAGTGACTTGGGAAAGTCAGTCTTGGTTATTGCCACACAGCACTCCTCTCTGTGACCTCCCATGTGCGGCCTACATGTTTAAATGGGCTTTCCAAATATTTTATTTTTAAAGATAAAAATTTCTTCATAATTCAAAAGAAATATCAAGACTCCTTGCTTATAGGACATCTTGATTATAAGTAACAATGACCCAATGTTTTCATTTAATTTCAGCACATAGAGGGGGGGAGAGAGCTCATATGAAAAACTAAATGATGTTTTTTCTTTTTGTAATAAGGACTTCGTTCCTGTTTTCTCTCATTTCTCCCCTTCTCCCTCTCTCTAGCCTTACTTATACCATCAAACTCCTTTGGATACAACATAAACTTTGAACACTAGCAAGCTCTATGTTGACTGTACTAATAAAAAAATGAAGAGGACATCATGTATGTGATCTGATGACAGATCAGTGACCCATTCCTTAGGATTGATGTAAATAGCAAACATGCTGACAATTATTAGAAATTCTCTTCATTATCAACAAATCTGCCTAAGCATTACTAGAGATGTAAAATGCAATAGAATTCAACAGAAGAGCAATCCTAATTTATAACATCTCCATCTGTTCAAAGAATAGGCTGTAGAAAAAAAGTCCTCATTACATTGTTAGTTTTACAGCTCTATGTACCACCTGAGTCCATGGCAGACCCTTTTAGTTAGAACACAAATCCCACTGTTTACAGTGCTTCTGGAAACTACATGAGAAAATGAAAAGGATCCATACAAATTCTACTACTTGAAGGTCTTTTCATAACTCTAGCTTTACGGCAATGTAGTCGACCACTCTTCTCAGAGAAGGCCATTCAGAAGTGTTTCTTCCTCTTCTTTAAATCATTCCAACCTTTCTGCACTCTCCTCTGAGTATCGACCACTTGAAGTAAGGGATATTTGAAGAAATGGTGCTCGCTTTCCACAGCAACTAGAGATACAAAACTGTTCTTGAGACACAGGTGCTCTAGACCCTTCCCCACCTTCCTGAAACTCTTCTAGACTTCTACAATAGTGACAGTCTTCATTTTCCCTTGTTTTTTTTTTTGGGGGGGGGAGGGGAAGCGCATATTCCTCAATATCATCAGGTTCCATTTAAAAGCTAGGGATTCCAGAACAGTATCCTTGGCTTACTTCTCCTACCAGACTCCACACGTTTGGAAGGAGTGTAGAGGCGTTAGATTGTGCACAAGGAGTGCATTAAGGAGCGACAGCCAGCATGGAAAGCCGGGTGTTGGCTAGTTTGGATTACAGTTGCCTGTGAATTGAATAAAGACAAATAATGAAATGACTTTGGGGGAGCTGTCCCCATGGTACCCAGCACTGCCTGATAATGTCATAGAACCGCAGCTTTAAATACTAACTCTCTGAAGTTACCTCCAAATCACTAGCTGAGACTCTCTCAACTGATAAAATATATGCCCGTGCTCATTTGGTATCGTCTTTATTTATATAGGACTAAATAACAATTATATAGGACTAAATAACAAAATATTTTTTCCCCAAGAAATGAATGGGTGATAAGGAAGCAAGAACAATAAATAATTGAAGGAACCAAACGAAAGGAACAGCACGGGAAACTTTCCTTCTGCCAAGGGCATAAAGAATAGTTTAAAGCTACACAAGAAGATGTGGGAAGGAAAGATTAAAAAAAAAACACAAAAACCCAACTACCACAATTTCTTCTTGAAATAACTTACAACACAATATGGCAAATTCACCAAAAAGATGTAGCATTCCTCATCAAATACATTCATATTCCAAAAGGGGATTTTGTTAAATTCTTTAGCTGGTGTAGTCTCAAATATAGGGTCAATTCTTAATGTTTCAGGGTAATAAAAAGAATTGGGGGGGGGGGTTGTTTTTTTTTTACTGATTAAATTTTTCTCTTACATGGCTGTAGTCCCATCAGTCTCCTGCCCCCGTGTCCCTGGTAAACCATCACCGCAGTCCCTTGTGTTCATCTCTTCCCTGCTTGACCCTCCCGCCCCCTCCTTCCCGGCATGCCTCAGTTCTATAGTCAGTTTGCTACTTTTGACTTTTTCTTAACCTAATAAAAGTAATTTTGATGCCAAATAGCTGTTCAAATGCCCTGATAATCCAGAGATATACGGTATCATTTATGAACATGGTGATGTAAATAGCTTATAATGTGACACAATAGGTTTAGACTGCCCCTAAATAGTCTTGCTTTAGGATTAACAGGAAACTATTTTAAAACAGCAATGTGACTTCACAGTACTTGAACATTAGATTGGCTAAACTAACCAAATAAGGCGAACTATTTTCTTTACACCCCTTCTTAGTGTTCCCGAACTTCACTCACATTACATAAAATAACATCTCAGATCATCTGACAGGACATTTTACTCTTTCAAGTCGGCCTGAAACACACACAAATGTCTCAGCAATGCCATGGCTAATTTAGGATTTATGGATCAGCACATAACTTTTCAGACTAGGTTTTCCCAACTTACTTCATTTCCGGTCTATCCCTTCAACAAAAAGTAGGAAGGGCTGGGGGGAAACCAGAGCGCATGACTCTAGTCCCTGTGCTCTGAATACTTACTACCTGAGAAAGACAACACAGATGGAAACAAGTAGATTCAAACACCTTGCCCCCAAATTACCAAAGTGAATAGAGATAACTGGACAAAATCACACCTGAATTTAAGTCATAAGGAAACAACTTAAAATGGGTCCATTTTGCCAGAGTAAAGACCAAACTGAGAGAATAATGTTCACCTATCACCCACCCTCTTAACTAAAAAAGTTCAATGAAGAGGTTCTACTTCAAGGGCAAGCATGGCTTGAAGGTGCTGTGTTCACTTTGAGGGTGGAAGAAAAACATGAAAATCTGGCAGAGCCTCGATGGCAGAAGAGGGGGTAGAATAAAAAATGTTTAAAGGAAGTTACATCATGTGGTTACTGACAGGTAGTGAAATGGTTCCCCAGCTGGCAAAATAAAGGACAGAAATAAGTGTGACTATTCGTCTTCTTAAATATGATGTAATTTATGTAATGAGGAATTAATATAATGCCAAAGTGACAAGTCTAAAGACCTTAAAGTAGGAAGGTAAGAGGTAGATTGGAAAAAGGTAGTAAGTTGAAAGGGAGCAGTGAATCAGATTTGTTAGAGGAAAAACCAACACTTTAAAGAAAACGGGGCCTCCCTGGTGGCACAGCGGGTTGAGCACCACATGGTGAAGCAGCCACAGCACAGAAATGTGAGTTCGATCCCTGCCGCTGGCCAGGCAGGGGACCCACATGGCGCAGCAGACCTCTCCTGCTGTGGCCGCTGCTCCCCTCAGCAGTGTACTTCTGTTGACCTGCCTGTTCTGCTCTCCGTTCTCTGTGGTGAATCCTCTCACTCCCCCCCCCCGCCCCCGCCCACACTTCTGGCCTGTACCCCAGTGCTTGTATGCATAAATAAATAAATCTTTAAAAAAAAATAAAGGAAAGAAATCACAGCTCACCCGCTTGGGAGAGGTATCTGGCTTGCCCATGCATAACCCCAGGGTATCAGGAGACCAGAGGAGATCGGTGAGGAAGTGAGCGCTTTCCATGCACGAACACTCACTTAGGATACATGAAGACTTAGCCATCAGTACTGTAAAGTACTGAACCATTGATTATCAACTATGATGCAGCACTAAACTTACTGCCACATGTGGTCTGGGGAAGGGGCTCATTAGAAAGAGATGCCACTGGGACAGCCAGCAGGTGCCCAGTGGGAGGGGAAATGCCAGTCAGTTTTCCTCAAACAGTGCTTCAAATTCTTCAAGTTATGAAGGCAAAAAAATGGGTTCCACAATTAAATAAGACAGGGACATACTGTGTTTCCCCTCCCTGAGGTTATGACAGTACATGTTAGCATCTTTAATGCATCATGAAATCTGCGGTTAAAAAGCCAACATTAACTTCGTTCAACTAAGAGTTTTTGACCACTCACTGGAAAAAAAAAATTTTTATACCGTGATCCTATTGTACATAACTAGGGACAAGCAGACCCCCAGTTACTAAGCAGTTTTGGAAGAATTTAAACAAAACTGTGTCTACACTATAAATTTAGCTATGTGGGTCTTTCTTAAGCTGCATATAGATGCTTCTTTCAATAAGATGTTCCTGTGCTAAAGCCCCTAATTAAAGTGAAATCAAAGAGGGCTGTACAAAGGACAGAGAACTGAAGGCGGTAAGGTGAGCGGTGCTTCCAGATTTGAAAAATCATTCCTTACAGGTGATGAACACAGTTGTGTCTGTCTTCACTTACAGATGTTTTCTTTGTATTTAATAGGGACATAAAAGTCGGTCCTGGGGCTTTTGGACCCCAGGAACTCCTGCCTGAAGCCCCTGGTTTGTCCTTCACAAGGCTGTAGTGACTGTCTACACCTGCAGAGTGAGTCATTATCGCCCATTCCCCTTTCCTGAGTCACAGCCACTTCGCATCAACATGCACATCTTAGCCCTGCCCTCCTCCTGTAGAGGCTGGGACAACTCCGGAAAAAGTCACCCTTTAGACTTACCGACCAGCCCTCGGGAGACTTTACAAAGTGCCTTGAGGTATCCGAGTGCAAGGAAATGAGAATGTTTAACATGTTAGGAGAGGACGATTCTGGCAGTACTGACCTTCTCCTCTGGGGGAGGGAGGCAAAGAGATGGTGGTGACTGTGTAAGCCAGATTTAAATTAGGTAAGACAGGAAAACTGCCTTTGATCCACATAGGAGCAGCCCAGCTGAGAATCTGCATCACCACACAGTTCTTCGGGCTGCCAATGTAGACTATTTGGGCACTCCGTGCTTTGCTCTAAAGCTAGTTACTATCGAAGGAGACAGGGGCAATGTTTCCAACCTCCAGCCCCTATGATCTAACCAGAAATAAGAGACTTCAGCAAACCAAGAGAGAGCAGTAAGACAGACTGTCCCAAGTGCCTAACTGAGGATATCATGCTTTTTTAACCAGAATAGTTATATTCCAAAAAGAAATTAAAAAAGTATACTAGAAAAAACACATTGACATTTAGCTAAAGAGTAGAAAGTAGCATCACCAAGAACAATTTCTGTATATGCCTGGTTTTGAGTTAACCTCTCTTGCAAGAGCCCCATTTCCCTTAGACACCAGTTCATGCCTTCAGTCCTCACAAGCTCCCTATGAAGTAAGGGCGGACATTTTCAGAGAGGTTAAGCAGACCGTGTCTAACACCTGGCACTCATTGCCGAGCGGTCCCTCTTGCAATAAACACAGAACTCATGGCAATATAGCTACTCTGAGAATACAGTTAAGAAAAGGCCTCCCTTTATAGCCGGAGAATTGCTTCTGAAGTCCAATCCAGGCTGAATCTCTACACGCAGCACGAGGCAAAACACAGATGACCAACTTGCTTAAAATGCTACAGGACAGTAGCCCAGTCACTTGCCCTTCAGGCCCTCCAGTGGCTCCTCAGTCGCAACCCCTTTATTAAGTCTGGAATTCAAGACTTAGTGCCACCTGCCCCCAAACTGCTTCCTCTTCCCAAACAGCAAGACTAGGTCCACCCCAGGCCAATGGAAGCACTTCATCTCACAAAGCTCTCAGGTGGCCGAACCTGCCCCACGAGTAGCCCTCTCTGGCATTACACTCCAAATCTTACACTGTAAGATAAACCTGCTGCACCACACTATTCTTACAGAACATGCTTGTCCTACATGCAACTACAGCTTGAGCAGGCAATGTGCACCTGTTCCTCCCCACGGCATCCCTCAGGGGTAGTGTCCACCCCATGTGCCTCACTGCTTGGAAGAGACTGGATGGCGCCATAGGAACTGCCCTCAGGCCACATTCCTCAAGTGGGCACCCCCCTCCTAACAGGCCTCTCCTACTACCTTCTGAAATCCATGGTACCTATATGTGGCTGGGTCTCTGTAACAGCAGGATGGAGGTGGCACAGGAGCAAGGTTCAGGATGGTTCTGGCAGACGGGTCAGGGAAGGAGAGTCTTGGAGCCCTCGGTGGCTTTTAGGCTTTATTTAGTAGAGGTGGCCAGGTACATGGCAGGCAGGAGTGCCGGGGGGCCGGGAGGCTGGCAGGCCTCCCAGCCCCCGGCACATCTCACCCTCTCGGCTGCTGCTTCTCTCGCTGGTACTGTCGGTCCTGTCGGTCCGTCCTCACAGTTCTGTCTGTTGGTCCTCACAGTTCTGTTGGTTGATCCTCGCAGTTCTGGTGTCCTCATGACACTGCCCATGTATGCTCGTGTCCAACACAGGTGCGCCCTCTTGCGCATGCCCACCCTGAATGCTCGCAGTACCACAGATGTCCATCATCAGTGGTGGGAGGGTGGAAATACCTGATCAACCTTTACCCTACAGTCTCCTCTCCCAGATTAGATGCTTCAATCTTGAGAGTAGAGCTGATCCCTGTTTCCAAAGCACCTACTCAGCATCCTTGAAACAGATTCATTACAAAAGTTGCTACGTCTAAACTAGGTAAATAGAAACTAACTATACATTAACAGAATTTACATTGTAATCTAAGATGTAATTATGGCTATCTCTTAAATATCAGAGATGAGTGAAGACATAGGAAGACCACATAATCAAAATTAAATATGGATTCTAGCTTCACTCTCCCAAGAAACCTTTACAATAGCTGTGTGTGAAAAATAACTGCTGTGTGACCGTCTTCCCTTTATTCATTCATCAGAAAGGGCATGAAAAATAGCCATAAAAGTGAGCAAACCTGGGCCTCCCCTGGTGGCGCAGTGGGTTAAGCAGCGCATTGTGAAGCAAACCGCAGCCACTTGCAGCATGAGTTCGATCCCTGCTGCCGGCCAGGGAGGGGGACCCACATGGCGCGGCAGACCTCTCCTGCTGTGCCCACTGCTCCCCTCAGCAGTGTACTTCTGTTATCTGCCTGTTCTGCTCCCTGCTCTCTGTGGTGAATCCTCTCGCGCCCCCCGCCCCCACACCTCTGGTCTGTGCCCCAGTGCTTGTATGCATAAATAAATAAATCTTTAAAAAAAAAAAAAGTGAGCAAACCTCTTAAAAAAGCAACAAGAAGTAAATCAATTAGAACTGGGTAAGACACTATTATGATGAAAAAAAGGTAAACTAAAGGCAGCATACACTCAACTATTAAAAATCTCAGCAAAGAAAACAAAGACATTCACAGAAAATGGAAGGAGGGGATGGTTGATACAGTATAGAAAGAGAGACAACAGAAACCACAAATTAAAAATAACTGCCATCAAATAAACAGTGTTCAAAATAATTTCTTTTACCCTCAAATAAGTTTCCCCCACTGTTGTCCTCGTCAAAACTGTTTTTTAATGAGTGATCGGCCTGTTGTTTAAGAGAAAACTGAAATAGTACAGAAAAAATAAAGAATAAGTCTTTTTAAGACAATGAATGTTCCGTGCATCCTTCCAGACATTGTGGAGGGTGTGGGGGGGGCAAGCACACAGTGAGACAGTGACTGAATGGTGAAAACAGAGAAGAGAAAGGATCCAGTGTATGGAACAACCTCCTTCTGAGGAGACTTATCCAGCAGTAACAGAACCAGAAAGGTAAAGGTGTGGATGATCAAGAATGGAAGAATCCATGTAGGTCCTTCTATTCCCCAGAAGCAGAGGGCCACGCCATGCAAAGCAGAAATAAAATATTGGTGAAATATTTCACAACTGATACATGTGAATCCTTTTTTTTTTTCCAAATGAAGTTCTTTTATTCTTTTTGAAGATTTATTTACTTATGCATACAAGAGCTGGGTTACAGACCAGAGGCACAAGAGGTGAGAGGATTTACTAGAGACAGAGTGGGGAGCTGAGCAGGCAGATGTACTAAAATACACTGTCTTGGGGAATAGCAGGTGAGACAGGAGAGGTCTGCTGCGACAGGTGGGTTCCCTCCCTGGCCGGGGATTGAACTCGTGCTGCTGTGCCGCAGATGCTTCACAGTATGGTGCTCAACCCGCTGCGCCACTAGGGAGGTCCCCATATGTGAATCTTACATATATCCTGTCCTGAAAATAGGAGCCCTATAAAAATGCTTCTGTTAACACGTCAATGAAAAATAAGAGCAAATGACTCTTTAATTCAATGCACACCACATTCCGCCAGGTGTTGTTGCTTTTTTAGAAATTATGAACATATACACACAAATTTACATACCTATTATATGTATAACCTTCAAATAAAGTTGTTTTTATCTGTTTTCCCCCACTTAAAAGTCCCTAATTTCTAAGTGAGATTTCATTTATAAATTCATTAACCTCATCATTTAAGCTGTAATTTACAAGGCAGGTAAATGTTCAAAGACAAAGTCTTCTTTTGTTTCCTGGCCACCCTTTTCATTGTTGTGGCAAAGTGAAATTAATCCCCTCAGTTTCCAACTTAAGATCTAGCAGTTTTGTGTGCTTGCATTAGCACTTGCTTTTAAATTTGACCACTTTGTCTGAGTGTTTATAAAGTACATACAAACATAACACATTTATACTCTCTTGCTTAAAACTCACAAGAACTTCCCTTCTGCCTTCAAGAGTCTCCCAAACTCATGACATACCTAATTAAGCAGCCCCTACACGCTCTAACCTTCAGCTCTGGTCAAGGCCAAGGGAACAGGCTGCAGCCCTGAAGGCACTCCAGGAGCCTACCTGAGAAGCCACGTGGCAACTTCTGTGGCTGCACGACCCCACACAACTCTTTCCTCCTCCTCTTGGCCACCCCTACCCATTCCTCTATCCCCTCCTTTAAGACTGCACTGTGTATAGTCTCTCCCAGGAGCTGTCCCTACCCACCCTACCCCCAGCCCCCAGAGCACCCTGGAGGCCCGCAGGTAACAAACAAGTGGTGATTAGGTTTGTGATGGTGACTCTTGGAAGAAAATAGCACTTTACTATATGATTAACCTCCTAACACTAGCTCCCCTGACAATAAAAAGCAAGGGACCTATCTACCATTGTGGAATTTTCTAACAAAATAAAAGATTTTGAAGGTTTTTTTTTTTTGACAAAACTGTAGTTAAGACAGATTTAAAAGTATGTTGACATTAAAAAAAAATCCTTAACGGAACACAAGTGCAAGAAAAGCCCACGAGTGTTTAACAATCACAGGTTTAGGAAGCATCAGAGATACACAAATCAAAACATACACGTCATTTTATTCCTACTAGGGATGTTTCTGGGACACCAGTACTCACTATTAACAGTACTAGAGTTAAAACAGCCATCCTTAGCTCAACTGATACAACTAAAATTGATAGAAATCTTTTCCGGGAAAAATAACTCTTGGGAAAATCAGAAAATACTCACATCGTTCTGTAACCGCTTCCAACGCCAGGGAAAGAATGCTGGCTGCCCAGAAGCAGGACTGATTTTCTCCCGAGTCCCACGCCTACACCAGCTTTCTGCAATGGTCTTCAACAGGCCCCAGGTGCGCTGCCAGTGTGACCATTAGCAACCACTCTTTCTCTTAAATTCCCAACGCATAACCAGCCCTCCTTGCTTTCCAAAAGACAATCACAGATACTTTATTTTTTCAAAGCTTTTTGATGCAACACCCACTAAGTCCCAAGAAGAACTTCAGGCCAGGGGCTGTGCCTGATTTTGTTCAGGAGACTTCATTCTCAGTAGAGTCTTTTTGACAAGCGTTAACCACATTCGAACAGAAAAATGCGATACCACAAACGCGGAGGAGCTGACAGTCTGCCAGATTCCACAATCTACAATCACCTGTTGTACAAAGAAACCGCTGTGCTATTTACTCAGCTTCTCGTGTGTGTTTATCAAAGTAATGCATATACTAGTGAAACACAATCACTTTACTACATGATTACCTTCTAACACCAGCTCCCCTGACAATGAAAAGTGAGGGGTCTATCAGTGTGGAGCTTTCTGACAAGAGAACAGATTTTGAAGTTTTTTTGACAAAACTATAGTCAAAATAAATTTAAAGTATGCTTTACTTTTAAAATACAATACAAATGTTTTAAATAATACTGCAGGCGTGAGGGGAATAATGCTGCAGGCTATTAATATTGCAGGCAGGAGGGGGAAAAAACAATGCTTTGCTTATCTTTTTCATCCCCAGATCCAAGTTCTTTCCATTCATAACACTGCTTGCTGTATGAGTTCCATTGGCCTAAATAGCTTGCTCATACCCCTATTTCCTCATTTATCAATTTTAGGTGTTATCGCCTGAAGTTTTGAATGGAAGATAATGCACATTCTTCCAGAAAGTGCCTCTACCTTTGCCCTAGTCAATGTAAATGTGTATATACACACATATATCACACTTAGAAAATACAAACTGTAGATACCAAGATTTATAGTATTCTAGCTATATTCCCCCAATTGCCTACTTTTTTTCTTCCTAAACCCAGTAAAATAATTTCTTCTTGTTAGTTTTCCACAAGGTCAAACGTCCCAGGTGCCTCGCCCTGCCAATTCCCGGCTCTCTCCTGCCCCCCCCCCGCCCCCCCACCTCACATTCCAGCCCCGCCAGCAGCTCTCCAGGCCTCCGCTCATGCACCCCAGGGGCCCACATCATCACAGTCATCCTCACAGTTCCTTCCCTGCGTCCAGGGGTAAAGTTTAGCATCTTATCATAATCCTTAAACTATGGTTTAGCTGGGTATTGAGCTCAAGGTAGCTCAAACTTTTACCACTGGACTTTCTAAGGTCATATTTCATTATCTTCCAGCATCTGAATCTAATCATATTCTGATTCCTGCTATTTTACATATTATATGCTCTTTTTCAGGATTTAAGATTGTCCTTTTAATACGGGCTAATCTTTGTGCAAGGTTTTTTATAGTCCTTAAATTCGATACCTAGTGGGCCTTTTAAACACAAACCATACAATTTCCAGCTAAGTGAAATTGTATTTCATTGTTGTTTTTTTAAAAGATTTATTTATTTATGCATACAAGAACTGGGGTAAAAGCCAGAGGTGCAGGGGCAATGAGAGGATTCACCAAAGAGCGTAGGGAACAGAATAGGCAGATGGACCAAAATACACTGCTGAGGGGAGCAGCGGGCGTAGCAGGACACGTCTGCTACACCATGTGGGTCACTCCCCTGGCCGGCGGCAGGGACTGAACTCGTGCTGCAGTGGCTGCGGTCTACTTCATAGTGCGTTGCTTAACCCACTGCACCACCAGGGAAGCCCTCATTGTTGTTGTTTAATAATTTCCTTTCCTCCTTTTTCTGTTTTCATATTTTGTAAATTTTGTGTGTATTGGATATTGACACTCCTGGAGTTTCTTTTCTTTCCCTCTCTAATTCTTTTTCATTTTAGGTACTGGAAGAATTGTTTGAACTTCATTTTTCAACCAGACTACTTAACTTTTTCACATTGACTCAGGCTAAATTTTGAAATGATTCTGTGTCCACTATTTCTTCATTTATAAAAGTTCTTGTTCCACAATATTCTCTCCCATTCCTGCTAATATCAAACTAATTTTGAAAGTTTTATTTTAATATTCAGAGTTTAGTTTTCCCAGACTTGACTTTCTTCCGTACATTGCAATCACTGTCACCGCCTCTTGGAAGGCTTGCTCATCTCTGCTGTCACCGGCCGGTCCTCCATATTCGGGACCAAAGCACTGAAAAAGGAGACAGCTCTGTGTTCCGAAGGCAAGGCATGGTGAGCACTGAACAGACCTCCCAGTAGAAGACTAGGTAAAGGACCCAACCGGTTTACTTCGCTTGCAAGGGGAAAGTATAAACCACATTGTCTGACCACCTGTTTAGTGTCTGAGTTCCTACTTCCAGGAATGTTTCCTGCTGTATATAGAGTCTGTCTTCCATCCAAAACCAGAATCTAAAATTGCCACGTTGTCAATTAACCAGCCATGACTGCAGAGTAGGCAGGCGAATAACCTATCCCCAGCCAGTGGGGGCTGCACCTGCTGGACTCTGCACCAGTGAAGAGAGTGAATCAGGACGGTGAGAACCGGGGTGGGCAGCGGGGCCTGGGACAGCGCGAAGCCGAGGTGCGTGCTCAGGGCGGCCGGCCCCCGGCCCTCGGCTTTCCGTGCGCCTGCTCTCCCGGGGGCTTGACCGCCCTGCGTTTTGCCCATTTTCGACTCCTCGTCCCACAGGCTTCCCGGCGATTCTTCAAGCCACTACGTATTATTTCCATAAATTCCTTCCCTGCTTAAATAAAATGGGATTTTTTTCTCTACAGTGGGAACCCACAGATGCCTATATTCATAGATCATTTTTAGAATATGCTTCGGTTTCTCTAGAGAAGAGCAGTTCTATTTCCTGTCTGGCTCCTCTTCTGAAAAGCGACTTCAGCAAAGAATGTTTCAAAATAACTCCTCCCTGAATCCAGAGCCTCAGGGTCTCCAATTCTGGGGCTGTGAGGGGTGAAACACATTCACATCCAGCTCTTTCCATACTGAGAAATTGTTTAAAAATCTCTTTCTCTCTCTCTCTTCATGCCCCCACCCCCCGCCTGAGTAAAACTGTGTTAATAATTCTAGAGATGCTCCTAAATGTCCTCTTCTTTATCCCTGTATCTTTCTATGCTCCTTTAATAACAGTGTGCTAAGGCGTGGGAGGGGGAGGCGCAGAGCACCGCCTTCAACCTGAAATGGCTAACTGGACACGAGAATGTTATTAGTCTAATCTGAAAACTTCCAATTATGTAATACTACAAACATGCAAAAACTGAGAAGATACCTCGTATTCATCACCCAGATTTTGTAACAGCAAATTGTCTGCCAAATTTGCTTCAGGTCACAAATAAATACAACATGACTGAGCTAAACTATAACCTGCGATCCGTCCTCTCAGCCTCTCCGGAGGAATTTCACCCCGAAGGTACCGTGCACCCTTCCTGTTAGTACCCTGTATGTTTATGAGATCTGAGGTGATCATATCATTTAGAACACAGCCTGTTTTGTTTTTTCATGCAAAATTGTTTTCAAGATTTGGACATGTTGATGCAGAGTCCTTATAATTACTTCTGTGTGTTTTCCACTCTGTGTGTGTGTGTGTGTATGAGTTTATATATGTGTGTTTGGTGATTCAAATCTAGGCTGTTTCCAACTTTTTGCTTTTACAGACAAGATAAGGGTCATTCAGTTCACACATTCTTTGGGAACAGCTGTGAAGGTTTGCTGAGAGGACTCCACAACCAGTACTGCGCCATCATGAGTGCTGCACGGTTCACTCTACCAGAGAGGATGTTACAACCCAACAGTAAATTAGACAACACTGTTTCCTGCCAGGTCTTTGCCTTTGAATTACTACCATGTGATGGACTAAAGTGTCATCTTGTTGCTTTTCACTGGCATTTTCCTGAATTCAAAAAAAATAAGGATTTTATTTCCCTTATTGTTCTTATCTATTTACATTTGTCTATTTTTCTACAAAATTCTGTCTTCTTTGCTATTAACTCTTACGATTTCTTTATGTACTACGGATATTCATTAGACATGTGTCTGGATGTATTCTCATGTTCTATGGCTCTACCTTTACCTTTTTTAAGGTCTATTTTCTTATACAGATACATTTAAGTTTTTTAACAGTGAAATTTATCATTCTTCTTTATAGTTTGGGTTTTTTTTTCTATCTTGTTCAAAAAATCCTCTCAATCTCTAATAACACAGATACTTTTCTGTATTTTTGTTTAAAAATTTGAAAGTCTCGGGGACTCCTTGGTAGCACAAGGGGTTAAGTCACAGCACTATGAAGCTATCTGCAGCCACTGAACCACAAGTTCAATCCCCAGACAGGGAAAGAACCCACATGGCATAGCAGACCTCTCCTGCCTTGCCCGCTGCTCCCCTCAGCAGTGTATTTTGGTTGATCTGCCTGTTCTGCTCCCCACTCTGTCTCTGGTGGATCCTCTCACCTCCTGCACCTTTGGCCTGCACCCCAGCTCTTATATGAAGAAAATAATCTTTAAAAAATAAATAAATAAAAATTTAAGTCTCTTTTAAAAAATGTCTCTAATCTAGAATTTATAGGAACATAACTTAATTTTTACCATACTTTCCCCACATTATTTTTGAATGTAAGAATTTATAGCTTTAAAACTATGGTACAGGTTCTCAGATAAAAAAAAAAAAAACTAAGTGTGAAACAAAAAGCAAATTTATTCAGCTTACTGAAAGAACCTCAGTTTATAATAAAAGCAAAAAGTAAAATTCAACATGTCACTTTCAAGATGTATAAACAAAAAAAGTTGGAGAAATCTTAAACAAAATGGCAGTAAACACACATACAGAGGCAATATTATAGGTGCCAACTTTAGAGGAAAATATGGTAGGTGTTATATGATGAAAAAATAATAAAATGTGGCATTAGGTCAAGTAGTTAAGAAATGACATCAACACAAAAGTTGAGACATGAAGGAGAAACTGACAAAAAAAATCACATTTCATTATTAATTAGGCGAACATTTAGTGTGTGTCTGCTCTATGCCAGTTACTATTCCTGGTACTCAAGCTACACTACTGAATAACAGTTACCAAACTCTCAGAGAATTTTTGCGAGAATTTCCTTCTAGAAAAGAAACAAATCAAACATAAATCAAAGTATTTTTTACATTCTGCACAATGTTATGAAAAAGTAAGCAGGGAAGGGGTGAAAGAGCACTGGGAACCTCAATTCTAGAGAGGGTCAGGGAAGTCAGACGCTCTGACGTAGACGTTTCTGCCCACAGCAGAAGGAAGACAGGCAGCTCGGCCGTCACAGACCCATGCACATGGAGTCACAAGAACGACAGGAAAAAAAGGGTGACATCAGTGAAGCAAAGTTATGCTGACCTGTGTCTTAAAGTGGAGTCAACTTTCTACTCAGCTATGCAGTCTGTATAAAAAACGGAGCAAGCATTAAGTACTTAATGAAGCTAAAATTTAGGTACTTTTTATACTTAGTCTGTATTCTTGAATGAAAGGTTAATTTTTAAGAACACCCAATAAAACTAAAATAGCACCTAATGTAAGCGCAAGCTGCAACACAAAAGAGATTTTGAATTTTTGAAAAATGTAAAGGAAAATTTCTGACCTATTAGACTAGGTCAAAATAATATACTAAGATGAATTCATAACTTTGAATATAAATAGTAAACTGAGAATTCAACTCAGAGAAGTACAGGAAGATGTAACAAAGTAAAATTTAACAAACTATAAACAACCAATAAATGATGGAATAAAGTATGATTCTTTGTCAAAGACCAAACATCTTTACATCCCTAGAAGTCACACTGATAGTAGTAAGAAGAAAGTTAAATTAATGTACATAAACCAGTGAATTTATTTAAAAAACTGAAAATGATAAGCAAGGACACAGATAATTTCCCATTAAAAACACAATAGCAGGGGCCTCCCTGGTGGCGCAGTGGGTTAAGCAACACACTGTGAGGCAAACCGCAGCCACTGCAGCATGAGTTCGATCCCTGCTGCCAGCCAGGGAGGGGACCCACATGGTGCAGTAGACCTCTCCTGCCTCGCCCGCTGCTCCCCTCAGCAGTGTACTTCAGTTGATCTGCCTGTTCTGGTCCCCACTATCTGTGGTGAATCCTCTCACCCCCCACACCTCTGGCCTGTACCCCAGTGCTTGTATGCATAAATAAATAATTTTTTTTAAAAAAACCACAATAGCATAACAGAACAGCATAAAAGGATAAAACTAAAGAACAAAAAAAATCACTAAAATATTCCACAAACATGACCACAACATGACATAGAAAATGTTAATGATTCTTTGCAACTTGATGAAATTTTAATTTCTTACGAAATCACATATTATATGTCCCATATGCATACGAAAAATACACAGAGTAACAAAACCTGAAATAAGACTAGCTGGCTGGCCAATTCATTCCTAGTTCAGTAAAGTTCTAATTTCAACACTCAAGAAGATGAAGAAAGAACTACACTACTATATTTTATTTATTGAGAAGCAATTTGCCAAGCAATGTCATAATAACTTCACATACTACCAACATATACAAATGAAACTAGGTAATATTATTGAATTTTTTAGTGTTCCACAAAAATAAGTAAACAAGAACAAAAGTATAAGGTCAATTAATAGACATAAAGTACGTATTTAATTTTACACATATTCCTATGAGTTCTATTTTAAAAGGTATTCTAAAAAAAAATCGTGTAGAAGGACTGGGGTATAGGCTAGAGGTGCGAAGGTTGAGAGGATTCACTAGAGAAAAAGTGGGGAGCAAAACAGGTGTATCCACTGAAATACACTGCTGAGGGGAGCAGCAGGTGAGACAAGAGAGGTCTGCTGCACCATGCAGGTTAGCTCCATGGCTGGGGATTGAACTCAGGCCAAAACGATGCTAGCACATAGACTTAACTCCCAGGCCACCAGGGAGGCTCTGGTACTAATTTTATTTTATTTATTTGTTTTTTGGTACTTACTTTAAACAACAGAAAACCTATTAGAGACTGGATAATTCAGTATGACCCAAAATGAAATGGTATACTTATGTATTAGGGAAAAAAACGGAACCCCATCATTATTCTTATACTTACTTGATAGCTGCTGTATTCACTGCAGCATCCCCAGGGCCTGAAACATCCGCAGATCGAGATGAACGAACAGCATATGTATGATGAATAAGATGTACATGAACATCAGAAAAATTATAAAAAACTGCTCATTGAGAGGTGACAGACAAGGCTAACAGATGCTCCACATTAGTATCTTTTCACAATGAAAAAATACATTTATTTTAAAATGGAACAAATTAAAAAAGAATAGTAACCATAGACTCAATAGAAAAAAAATGAAGAAAATTCACTTAACTACCATTAAAGAAATTCAAACTAATTCTTCATTGCATTATTGGAATACAAGCAGCTAAATAGTAGAGTCATTAAAATAAAAATTCTAAGGAAATTAAAGAACATTAAAAATTAATCTATATGAATAAAGATTTACATTACAGCACTATGAACTGCAGTATGAAATGGAAATAAACTAAAAATTTAATAGAAAACAGTTAATTATGATGCCAAAGCAAATTTTTCAATGGTCTAATAATAATACTATAAGGGAAACATTTATGGTATACTAAGTGTCTAAAAAGAGTATGCATAAAAAGAGTGTGTACACACATATAATCACTGTCCATGAATTTTGAAAACAAATTATCTTCAATATATTAATCATAACATAAAGAATCTACTTAAAAGAACTTTTATAAAGTACTATTTTTTCAAATAGTTTTCAAAGTCAAATTTTGGAATCTTATGACTAAAGTTCCATTTTTTCATAAAAATATTAAGAAGAATCTAAAACACAGCATTTACTGTCGTAATAGCTGAGTCATCCAGGAAAATGACAGGCTATGACTAGATAGGAATATCTGAAATAAAATTTTGAAAAAAAATATCTGTAATTTGTGCCAGGAAATCAGAGTTGGGGGAACTGAAAATGCACAGAGCTTCTCAATTTAGCTCTTACATAGCGTACTTATTCTAGCAGGTGTGGAAGATGCTACCCACTATCTACTCCTTTCTATCCCTCCTAATTCTTCCATAACAATAGCTTCTCGATTTGTTCAGGCATCTGTGGAGAACCCTGGCAGGTTTCCTTTATCCTATTTATCCCTTAACCCAGGGGAGAGATCAGGAGTTTTCTAAATCAGTCTTGAAACTTCATGCCCCTTAGCCAGTGACTAATCTAGGCTTACTACCCAATTTGGTTGTGGCCAATGAGATGTAAGCAGATGCCTGCAGGATGCAACATCCTGGCAAGCTACAGCTTTCCTATAAACAGACTCAGCCAGCAAGCCCTTTGTCTAGCATGTTGTTCGCCTCCCCCTTCTTCCTGGAGGATAGGAAGCCTGGAAGGGCAATCGGCTCCTACATTCAGAAGGCCAGCCTGAGGAAAGGCCCAGTGGAATGAAGAGTGAAGACCCAGAGTTGTAAGGGGGGGGGGGACAGTGGGAAGGGGTGATAAGGTGATTTCTAGTTGTTTAATGAACAGCTCAGTCTCAGGAACATACTGTTTCATGCACAGCTCAGTCCCACATCTCTGCATGTGAGAGAGGGGTGCACACAAGCTGATGTGGAAACAGCAGCATCTCATCTCCAGAGGAAAACAGGACTCAGGTAAGCAGTCAGCCACTGCCCAAACTGGGAAAACAGGTAAACACCAGCAATGGCAAGCCCTATGCTGCTAGGCGTCAACCAAGGAACCAGGGCTGGGGATGAAAAACCCCACATCCCTGAGACCACCAAACGGTCTTATCTAAGGGGTGACCGTCACCCTCCAGGTATGGGTAGCTGAAACTCAAGCTTATAGGGAAAGGCTGTTTAGTTAAACTTGCTTTGAGTGGGAAAAGGTCTACCTGTGACCCACACATACCAGTTTTCTTTCTACCATCAGCTTCTCTGTTCACGGAAAACACCACCTCTACCTGTAGCCTTGCTGGGATAACATTTATCTATGATATCTGCTGCTTCAAGTCAGAGTTTGAATCACCCAGTCCCTGGTGCAGAAACTTGCATCTCACCAGAAGGCTCTAAGTGAAAGCTACTGGGGACAGCCCCCTGCCACGCGCCCTCTCCAGGAGAGCGCCTGCCAGTGCCACAGCCCCTGAGAAAGGAGTAAGAGAGGGCTGCCAGGGAGGCAATTACAGCCAGAGCCTCCAGACCCTGTGAAACACACAGCCCTCATCCACCTGCGAGTGCAGCTGGAACTTCAGCCCATTTATAGCCCACACCCGCTGTAGTGCCAGGAAGGGCACCGAGCAAGTTTTCCATGATTTGGGCAGAAGGGGTAAAGGAAGTAGTCTTGGAGCCCTCGGTGGCTTTTTTGTTTTCTTTTTACAGAGGTGATCAGGTACATGGCAGGCATGGGTGCCGGAGCGGGTGGAGGGGCCCAGGAGGCTGGCAGACCTCCCTGCCCCACGCGCATCTCAACCTCTCAGCTGCTTCTTCTGCTGGCATCCTGTTCTGCTACTGCTGCTGCTCTTTGTTCCGCTGCTGGCGTTCCTCATGACACCGCCCTTATATGCCCGTGTCCAAACCTGTAGGTGCGCCCACTTGCACATGCCCACCTAGGCACGTGCACAGCACCTCAGGTGTCCATCATTATACCAATGGCAGGAGGGTGGAAAAGCCTGAGACTTTTCTCTGACCCTACACCCACAAACCTTTACCTCCGTCTGCATGCCTGGGAAAAACTACTGGTTGCAGAACGTACAAACTGTAGTTGGACCACAGCTGAGGGGTCAGTTTGCCTGAAACTGTTCGGAAGTTCTGACTGAGGAGGAACTCACCTAAGAGGAGTTGTTGCAGATCCCCTGTGCCCAGCTGATGCCCCCGCAGCCCCTCAATAGTCTAAACTCTTGTTTCTCTCTACCAAAACCTCTTGGCTCGCTCCTGACCCAGGACCTACCCTGCTGGGGCACTGGCGAGCCACCCTCTAGACCGGCACACAGACAAGCAGCAGACACCTACCCCAGGGTCCTGGGTAAACGGCCTATGACTGAATCCTGCAACTTGTGATCTTACTGTAAGGCCAACATACCAAGTTAAGAAAACTGCTTAGCTCAACCCTTTGAAATTATAAATGAAAAGACAGGGATCTATCACAAATAATGGAACAATGAAAGCCTGGGAAAACCTAAACTGATCAGAACTAAGTAACTTACCTGAAATAGAATTTAAAGCAAAATTCCAAACTATGCTTACTGACATAAGAAAATCAATGAACAAAATGAGAATTACAGAAAGGATAGAGAAAATGAGGAATCTCTACGTGGAAATAACAAACATACAGAATCTCAGAATGGAATGGGAAAATAGAGGAAGTGAGCTTGAAGTTACAGTAGTGTAAACACACAAAAACCAACAAAAAGAAAATAAAATTTAAAAAAACACAAAAATACTGCAAGAGCCATAAAATCACAGGTGTCCCATATAGAAATAAGAGTGAGAATGGGGAAGAACCTTATTTAACAAAATAATGGTGAAGACTCTAACTTAGGAAAGTTAGGTATCCAAATCCAAGAGACCTGAAATTTTCCAAAAAAATAAATCCAGACAGACATATGCCAAGATGTATTGTAAACTCTTTAAAACTAGTGATAAGGAAAAAATACTAAAAATGCCGAGGGAAAAAAAAAATGACTCATGTATATGGGAACCACCATAAGATTATCTGCAGATTTCTTGGAGGAAACTTTGCATTCAGAAGGGACTAGCATGACATATTTAAAGTGCTGAAGAAAAGGATTTCCAGCTGACAATACAATTGACCTAGATATACTATCAATCAGAATTAAAGGAGGAATAGAGAACTTTACAGACAAATAAGAACTCATCTCCACTAATCTGGCCTTGCAAGAAATATTAAAGGGACTCAAAATAAAACAAAAATTTATCTCGAGGTAGAAAGACTCAAAAACATAGTTTCAATCAAGAAACTGCTTCTTGATGGGAAAACAAACTTCTGTTTGCCTAAGTCCCTAGAGTGGTTTTCTAAAGCTTGTAAGCAGATCACATTTCCTCAACTGATGACAGTAAATAAATGTGAATAGGTAAACATGAATTTTATTCACAAATACTTGCCATTTAATTAACTGAAAGTGGACAATTTTCACCAAAAATATTTAAACAAGAAGTTGAACGTTAAGTAAGAATGTAAAAAACACATGAATAGGGCCTCCCTTGTGGTGCAAGGGATTGAAGACTCACTGCAGGGCTTCTGGAGCCACTGCAGGGGGTAGTTCAGTCCCTGCCCAGGGAGGAGAACCACTTGGTGCAGCAGACCCTTCCTATCTCGCCTGCTGCTCCCCTCATCAGTGTATTTCAGTGGATCTGCCTGTTCTGCTCCCCACTCTGTCTCTGGTGAATCCTCTCGCCCCCTGCACCTCTGGCCCGTACCCCAGTTCCCCAGTTCTTGTATACATAAATAAAATCTTTTTTAAAAAATGAAAATATATGGCAGATTATAATCCACTAAAATATATAAAAATCTTACATATGAAGCATAAATGTGGGATATTAACAAAGGAATCTTTCTCTCGACCTATATTTTAATAACTGTCCAAGACAAAGTACTTAATATCAAATCTGGTTTAGGAATAAATGTTCATATAAAAAGTAAACTTAATTCTACTTTAAATGGTCTTCTGATTGTTCTTGTCCTTTAAGACTGCCTGCCTATGTCTAGGCAGGCATTTTTCTTTCCTTTTTGCCCCTTTCCTCAATAAACTTGCTTTAAAATAATAAAAAAAATATGCACTATCTTCTTACTTTGCCAGTAGTTACAATCTGCTTTTGGAAATTTCAAAACTTCTATTTTACACTTGGTAAAATTTATCAAAATACACAGAAAACTTTTTATTCTGTTTGCAACGATGAATCAGGTTCCTGGTAGTCTAGTGTTGAAGCAGGAACTAGGTCCAAACCCTTTGGTTTAGAAAACATTGTTCTCTTTATTCATCTATGTTTACCTGTCAGGTAAATTTAAAGGTTGTAATATTTTACATGGTTATCTCCATCAGATTATTACTAGCCAGAATAATGAAACCTTAATTTTTATATAACATCTTTCATAATGTTTTGACACAATATTGGTATAAAAATTTTCTTGGGGCAGTTCAATGACACCAGGAGGAAAAAAATCTATAAACAGTATATATTAAGAAAAACTTCAAAGCCTTTTTTGTCTTTTTGTGCATTTCTCTACCAACGGTGAAACTGCATTGACGTCTGAGCAGAAAACAAAAATACTGACATCTGCTTTCAGTTTGCATACATTAAATATTTCAGATAATTAAATAGAGAGGAGGCTTAAGATTATTTAGCTCACAGAGTTCACAAGTAAATCGTTTTCATGTGTGGGCAAGGGTGCTGGTCCCAGGGCATGCACAGCTGTCACCAGCCTGCCACTAAGGCCATGGCATATGGGCAGGAGGGAGCGATACTTGGAAGCTCTTCACTCACCTTCTATCAGAAAAGAAATCTACCTTCAAACCAACTGAAATTCTCCCATGCCAGTTTCCGACTGTCTCCTAAAAATCAACTGCTCATAATATATCCAGAAATTTAACAGAAAAGGGAAAAACTGAGTCCATCTTTAGTAGACCAGTGCTCTTTATACAGTTATTATAAGAGCACTGAGTGGGTAACCTCCACAGTGTCTGGTGTGTTCTGGGTACTGAAGCAAACATTGCTTTTCCTTCCCTTTTTCAATATATGCCCTAGTATTCACTCAACAAATATCCATTATTCGGCAAACATCTAAGGCACTGTCCTACATGCTGAAGTTACTGCCTTAAAATGTTTTTATTTCATGGTAGAAACTGACAATGAATAAATACACATGATTTAAGAACAATATCAATATATTTCTTAATGTACTCTACCTGGAATGCCACCAAAAATTCTAAAATGGGTTTTGAGCTTACAATCATGGAAGACATCTTAGTTATCTATCACAAATCAGTATTTTGAGTATTTACCTGTGATACAATTTAGCAGTATTCACTTTACAGCAAGTTGGAAGAATTTTCATTTCAATTGAGTTACATTTGTTTGTAAAAGGAACATGTGCAAATTAGAAAATTAGTAGTTATCATCATATAATAGGCCAGAAAAAAAATTTACATTTTATCTGGCAGTCCACTCAAATCTAACATTGCTGTTATTAAAAAGTGAGTTCTATCAGTTACACCTGAAAGGAATTGACTTTCACTTCTGTGCGTATTCAAACAAAGGATGAATTCATAGAGGAGTCAATTAGGACTTTGGCTTCACTTTATTTTCTTTTCTATTCTTTCTAGTCAATAAAGCACTTCTACAAGGATGCTAGTTTAACAGAACAATAGTCATATGAATCAAACAGGCACACCAATATTGAGCGCCTGCGCAAAGCCAGAAGGTCGGAAGAGCAGAGATGACCCTTCTCACAGAGAAGTACAAAAATCCCACCTGGAAGAGCAGCAAAGCCTTGCTAGTTCACAAACAGTAGATTTCTTTTCTTGTGAAATTACAAGTGCAAAAGATTCAGCTGAAAATACAGTGCTGGGGGAAAACATGAATGGGAAAAGATTTCCTATGCACAAAGCAAAGTTAGAATACAAGATGTGGGGGAGGGTATATTTTAAAAATTTCTGTAGATTAAAAGGTAAACCACAACCTAATAAGAAAGCTGTAACACATATTACACATTTTCGTTAAAGGTATGAAAATGTGTCCTTTCATCGTGACAGGGGCCATACCATGAGTTAAGCCAACTAAACAGTTTTGTTTTGTTTTTCCCAGAATTAGGGCTGTGAAGCAAAAGTAAGACAAATAATTGCTTTTCAGGCTGAGGACAGTCTTCACATACACAGGGTCCTCACCAAGTACTTGTGGGTTTTACTGACTTTTTTTTTTTATAACAAAATGTGCTCACTGGCTAGTGGGAGGAGTAAAAACTGGTTTAAAAAGCTTTTAGGAATATGTATCAAGAGTCCTTAATACGTTTACATACTTTCACCCAGTTATTTTATTTGAGACTTTCTTAGGGAAGTAATACAAAATATTTTTTAATTATGTAAAAGATGTTCATTACAGCATTGTTTATGACAGCAAGGAACAAAAATAACCTAAATGTTTCCAAAATGTGCAAATTATGGAATATCCACAAATTCAATATCATATATGCATTATGTTCAAAGTATGTTTAATGAGAGAACACAACATATTAAGTTTAAGGCGGAAAAACTGCATGTGATATGATCTCAACAATAAAAAGAGGGTCCAAAATTAACAAAAACAGCACAACTATGGAAAGAATATCACCTGCAAGTACCATTTCAGGGTTGATAGTGTTAATGGTAGTAAACTGCCTTTCTCTTTGCACGCCGGCGTATGTTCCAAGTTTTCTACATGTTCTAAGAACATACAGTCTCGACCAGATCATCTTATGGAGCCAGCACTGTACCTGGCACACAGTATCTGTTAATTAAATTTAAAGCCAAATGAAAAGATAAACAATCATTAATAAATTGATAAGATACACACACATATAGATATGTACATATAAATATATACATATGTGCCAAAAATTTTTGTAAGAATGAAATCAAAGTATATTTTAAGTTGTGAATTCTTATTTTTATTCTTATCAATATATAAATGAAGAGAAGCACAAAGAAGGTCACCTGTGGGAAGTTTTACTCGAGAATGTCAAACATGTCTCTCCATGTTTCAAAATGTGGATAACTGATAAGAAGCTACAGACAATTCAAAGAAGCTCTATTTTCTCACTAGCCCATATCACAAAACAGATTATTTTTAAACTTTCTAGTTTTTAATCTTTATAATTATGCTTAAGTCTCTGTTGTTTAAATTCCATGCTTTTAAGACTGTCCTCTCTTAAATTCAGCATCATGTCTTCAGTCATGCAAAGAAAGAAGAAACACTGTTTGTTTAAAAAAAAACTTCCTGAAGTTGATGTCTGAAGGGTTGAACACAGTGAAACCACAACTGGATTGATAAATATCAGAAGAGATTTGCTTAGAAAAACATGTAGCATTTTACACAGAAGAACTTTCTAAGTCACTTTTGCTGAACAGAAATAATGTATTCATATACGTTCTCACTAGCAGAAAATGCTAGCATTCACAATTACTAGGGAGATGACTTTTCCCCTAATATGATGCTCATCCTTGATATATTTATTTAAAGGAACTGATCAGGGCCTCCCTGGTGGCACAAGGGGTTAAGCACCGCACTATGAAGCATCCGCAGCCACTGCAGTGCAAGTCTGATCCCCCATGACACAGCAGACCTCTGCTGTCTCGCCCACCGCTCGCTTCGGCAGTATAGTTCAGTAGATCCGCCTGCTCTGTGCCCCATTCTGACTCTGGTGAATCTTCTCACCCTCCACACCTCTGGCCTGTACCCCCGTTCTTGTATGCATAAATAAATAAATCTTTTAAAAAAATAAATGCACTGAGCAGAATCTCCCCTTCAGATGGGCAAAGGCTCAAAATCTGTAATGGGGGATGGGGTGGTGGTGGTGGATCATTTCAACATAAAAACCCACCCCTTTTCCCATGAAGATTAAAACAAAGTTTGTTCAAGCACGCCACATTTATCAGTCTCCAACATTTCCACTAGAAACTATGAATTTATCAATTAATACACTTTTATATAGCGATTAACACTTAACAGATAGTATTGTGTTATGGTGTCAAGTTTTTAAAAGCTGGTAAGGCTCATCTATACAAAAGTAAATCAGAACTACACCAAAAACTGGCATCTACACATTTTGATATTTCTTTAATATGAAAAAATATGCAGAGAGTGTAGAAGAGTCCTAGTGTGTGGTCACTAAAGCACACACAGCTATAAAATGGGTACCAGTCAATGAAAAGGGCTCGTTCCCTGCACGGTTCTGGGCATTCACCTTGATCTAAGAACATCAATTCACAGAGCTGCTCAAATCATGACATCAGCACATTCCAGGAGGCGAAGTGCCATCCCTGCCCTGATGCCCAGTGTTCAAACATCCAGATGACAGATCCCGTTCTGTTGACTGGGCGATAAGGAAGAACTGAAGAGAAAAGAACAAGAAGCAAACATTTCTCTCCTCCTCTATCATTACCGTTTTTAACCCAACATCACTCTCAAATTATTTAGCTCCATGGTGATGGAAGCAGGCGAAAAATATAGAAACACTGAAAGAACAAATTTCCTCAGAATATTCTAGAGTTTTTAACGCTAGGCGTACCATGGGATCGCACAGGCATGCGAGCTGAAAATAGACTGTTGTGACTTGGTAATGATGTAAGATGAACAATTTTTATAAGAACTTTTAAAACGCCTACTACAACCCCCCCCAAAAAACTTTCACCTTGATTTTTGTTTAATTAGCGATCTCCCAAAGTAAAGAATTATAAGAAAACACAATGATTGTTTACAACAATGGCTTCTAACTGCTCCCCTAAGGGGCATGTGGCTGTGTCTGGAGACAGCTGGGGTATCACAGCGGCAGGGAGATCCACCAGCATCTAGTGAGCAGAGACCGGGATCAACACCTGCCATCACCCAGCTTCCACAACAGAGAAGTGTCTGGCCTCAAAGGCCTGAGTTCTGAGGTCTCGAAGTATCTTTAACATTGAAGTGCAAAGATCTGTAACCACCCCAAGTTCCAAGAAAAAGGCCCTAAGGTCGAAGCAGGCTCCCAGCTCACTGTGCTCCCACAGCCTGAAGAAAGAAACTACGCACAAGCCTAAGAGCTGCTACAGGAGGAAACTGTAGTGTTAAATAAATACAACCTGGAAAGAAACACAGGCTATGAGAAAAGTACATCTGCAAATAAACCTAAAAGGGCTTTTTGTTCACTTAGCTAAAATAAGGAAGACAACACAGTACATGAGGACATGAAAGATATGCTATATATTTTGTAGTAGTAATTAGCAGATAGCCATTCACTAAATCTCCACTTACTGACCCTTGCTTGCTAAAAATCCTCTAAAACCTTGACTTAGATGCCTCGAGGTCACTGAATCTATTCTTCACTTCAATTAGCAACATTTCCTGAACACCTACTCTGAGAACTGTTCTGAAGCCTGGGGACAGGATGCTGAACATAGCTTGTGAACACAGGATGTGAACAAAGCTGTTCCTCTTAAGGGGCCTGAATTCTAGTAGAGGAGAGCAGGAACAAGTAAACCAATAAACAGCTGATAGTCAGATAGGGAAAGTGCTATCCAGAGAATTAAATTTGGAAATAGGGGCAAGCTGGTTGCTTAGTTATGCTCAACGACAGCCTGGTCAAGGAAGGCTTTCTATGAAGAAGTGAGTTTAAGATGTGATCTAAGGGCCTCCCTGGTGGCACAAGGGGTTAAGCACCACACTATGAAGCATTCAGAGACACTGCAGCATGCGTTTGATCCTCAGCCAGGAGGGGACCCACATGGTGCAGCAGACCTCTCCTGCCTTGTCCACTGCACCCCTCAGCAGTGTGTTTCAGTCAATCTGCCTGTTCTGCTCACCACTTTGTCTCTGGTGGATCCCCCCCCACATACACACCTCTGGCCTGTACCCCAGTTCTTATATGCATAAATCAATAAATCTTTTTTTTTTAAAGATACAATCCAAATATCAAAAGGAATCAGGTACACAGAGGAAGGACATTCCAGGCAGAACAAGAAGAGGGATCCTAAATCATGAACAAACTCAGCACTCCCAAGGTAAAGAGCCAGTGTGGCTGGAGCGGGTGTGTGGGATCACAGGGCAGGAGAGGCTGACTCAAGACACACGGTGAGGAAGTCTGGAGGCCTGGGTTAAAGCGATGTGAATCAGCTGCAGGGCCTCATGGCTTAATCTCATGACATGACCCAGCAGGAGATGCCAAGTGGGGTCAGCAAAGACAGAGAAGCGGAAAGAGCTGGGTTTTTTGGAGTCAGTAACAAGTACATGTGATTAAGTAGTATGATACACCGATGGTTTAGAGAGAGACGGATCAAACATTACTCTTGAGTGTCTAGCTTCAACAACAGGGTAGATTCTCCTGGAATTCTGAATGGGAGAGAAGCAACTATCCTGGCTTGCCTGGGACTGAGAGGGGTCCCAGAATGGGGCACTTCCAATGCTAAAATAAAAAAAGTTGGGAAACCAGGCTGCGCCGACCGCCCCAGTTACAACTGCAGAGTTCTGTGGTGACCACATCTACAGTCATCTACGTAGAGACACTGGAGAGGCCGCTGGAAACACAAATCCGAAGCAAGTCAGAGCTGGAAATACAGAGCTGGAGCTAGCGCAGACACAGAAACGGCATTCCAAGCCACAGAACAAGATGATGCTAACCTGGGAAAGAAGATGAAGGCTCCAAATAGAGCTGGTATTTCTTGTTCATAAATCACTCACTTGAAGATGCTGCTGCTATCTAGCTGTCTGTCTACATAACCACTACCTGTCAGGCTTAAGACTCTGTGTGTTTGTCTCTTACTTTCCAGGTCTTCTCAGAAAATCGGAAGCTCATGGAAAAGCGCCCATTTCAGATGCTCTGGGTAACTTCTTAGTTTACTTAAGACCCTAGCTTTGACTACCCCTCATCTAACCCTTCTGGATGCCTCTCCCGGAAAGCAGAAGAGCCCAAAAGCTTGGAACAAGTTTATTGTCTATTCCTTTCTCGTCTCTTTCCAAAAGCTTCACTACAAATAAATACCACTGTTGCTGCTGCCAGGTGTTTGGCCTCTTTTTTTCCTACTCTCAATCCCAATTTTCCCCTTTTCTAATTATCTTCAACAAGCACAGCTCTCAACTTGCACAATCAAAAATACCAAACTCTTACCATCGAGGGAAAGGAATACAGAAGGAAATAAAAGATAATAAAAACTGTCCAAGGGCAAGTTTCTGTTGAGAGGGACCCTGCTCTTCAGTGCATTAGTCGCTTTGAAAAGACTCCTAACGTCCATGGATACAACTTAACTGGGTAATTGGTAGTCACAAAAAGAAACTATTACCAGAGAGGCTTAACAGATGGCCCATTTAAACGATGGATTAATACATGTCTGGTGACCTAGTTTAAGTAACTAAGCAGAAATCTCCCATCGGCCTACTTGTGATTGACAATTTCAAAAAGTTTACAGCAGACCTTGTCAAATCTCTATGGCCAAATAGGCAAAGAGATTAGGAGAAGAAATAAAACATCAGAAATAATCAAAAGAAGTCCAGGGGTTTGGATGGCTGTTAGAATGACACCTGGCTCTCAGGGCGGACTGTGTGTAAGAGAGCCAGCACCTCAGTAAAAGAAAACAAGTCTTTCAGAGGCATTAAAAAAACTTCCCCCCAAAACTCTGCCTGTAAGATGTCAAGATAATTGAAAAGGTAGAATTTCAGAAAGAAGCAGTCAATGGGGAAAAAAAAAATCACACCAGGTAAACCCCAGACTAATGAGAAATGGACCCCCCATCGAGCTGTCGGAAAAGCCAAGGAAACGCAGGTTACCTGTCGGAAGGAGCTCAAAACCTCTCCAGCACTTAGAAGCAGTCAAAAGCTGGATCATTCCAAACTCTCCTTGTGTTTAATGAAGGCTCCATTTTAAAATTTTTTCATAGGAAAAATCAAGCAGGAAAAGCAGCCTTGAGTTGAAAATATAAACAAGAACAGCCCTCTGAGAAGCAGAGCCCAAACGGGCAGGTTACATAGCTGAGGCAATGATCTCATTTTATAAGCAGGGCTTTTCATTTTACATTTATATCTTTAATTAATAATATTAGAAAAGTAAACTTTCTAATGTAAATTACACTTAAAACAATGATTCTCCGGTTGACTCAATGTTGATTTCAAGGCATTCCAAAAAAAAAATCACCATTAGACATATTCATTTATGGGGATTTTATTGCCACATTCCTTTTTGTATGGATACAAATTTTTAAAATCCATTAGTAATAAAAGATAATTTGTCTACCCAAGTTATTTTAAATTTTGTAAATTACAGAAATTCACTGATAGCAGACTTTATTGTATAATTGGGTTTATAGACCTAACATGATGCTTAAGCACCATAAAGTTATACAGACACAATTTAGTAGACACTAAGTAGTACAGATTCGTCTGGAACAAAAATTTGTAATTCAATTTGTATATTTAAAAAATGTTTAATTGCTTCACCTTGATTCCAATGAAATCACTAAACAATACTTTATCCATTTATTACATTAGCAAGAAGGCATTATGCATAGCTTTATAATGTAATTATCTGAAAACACATTAACCCCTCCTTTCCATGATGTCATTATGATTTACAAGAATAAGCAGAGCTTTTTTTCACAAGAGCAGCACTCTGTCAAACAAAAGAAGAGTGACAGGCATTGCTGGGTGAAAAATGGAACAAGAAAGCCCCAGACAAGAATCAGGAAGTGTAACTTGTTTTGCTACCCAAAGTGAGCAAGCATCTGCCTACAGGAAGAAGCCAGTCCCCCTACTGTCCCGCAGCCTGAAGGGAAAGGAGCCCACGGTGGAGACACTTCAACAAAAATTATTCTGGGAAATTAGTATACCAAGAAATTTTTTGAAACTCTTAATTTAATAAAAGATCTATCTAGTAATGTAATAAAAGCTAAAATAAGTCAAAAAACAAAGGTTTTCAATGGGTTCATTCAAAAATAATTTTCAAGTTTCTGATCATATGAAATTCCAAGAACTCTCTAAAGATAAAGACAAATGAGTTACCACCTTTGAGCACTGCAGAGCTATTAGGGGAGTTCCCACACATAACCACACAACACACGAAACCACAAGTGCCACAGTGGATTGTGACAACTGTGCTTCTGGCTTGGGTTTGGGAGAGGCATGGAAACTCTGGGGAACAGGGGCCAGGGCACAGAGAGTCCTCAATCTTGGACAACTGCACTGAGGGGAAAGGCAGACCATGTCTCCCTTGCAGGCCTTCTCTGACCCCTGGTCAGTGGGAGGTGGCTGCCCCTTCCTGGGAGCTCCAAAGAGCCAGGTGATCCTTCAAGCCATTTATCATGTTTTATGGGGAGCCCATTGTGGGGCAGAGGTTAGGTCTCACCAACCTGTGAACATGAGACACTGGCCATGTCAGCCACATAGTACCTGCTAGTAAATATTTGCTATAAGAAAAAATGAGGAAGAAGAGGAGAATTAGTAAAAGAGAAGCTATTTTCACAGATGTAGGACTAAAAGAAGAACAGGTCACTCTAGGAAAGACGAAGAAAACAAAGGGCAGAGTGGGAGAAATGCAGAGAGGACCCCAGCAAGAGAAGGTCTAGGGATCTATGGACTGAGAGCAGCGTACTTAGAAATCAGGAGACTGCAGAATGACAGAGCTTTTAAGAGCAGAAGCCCTACTGTAAAAAGTCTAGGTATAAACTTAGTGAAACACTGAACACTGTTTTTCCTACAATCAGGAACACAGCAAAGATTTAATTCTCACCACTTCCAGTCCGAATAAGTGAAAGTTCTAGTGTGTTCACAAAGACCTGCTGGGAAAGCCATTTTAAAAAGTATAAAGATGAAAAGTCAAACTGTCATTATTCACAGACACCTCTCATGACGATGTGTGCCGGTAACACTGCACTACACACACAGCAGAACTAGCAAGTGAACTTAAGGTTTTGTAGAACATAAGGCCAATGTACAAATAGCAATTACATGTCCCTGTCCTAGGAAGGCAACACCTGGAAATGAAATTTTAAAGCAGTATCATTTAAAGGAACATAAAGACCTAATATAGCTAATGAAAGATGCAAGAAAGCTCTCCACTGAAAACTGCAAAACACTAATGAGAGAAATTAGGTAGAGAGGCTTGTGGACGAGAAGACTGGGTATTATTAAAACAGCTATTCTGCACACATTGACAAATAGATTCAATGCAGTACCATTCAAAATTTAGCTTTCATGAAAAAATGACAAAAATGATTGTAAAATTTATATGAAAATGGAGAAGACCTATAATAGTACTAAAAAATAAAAACAGAGTTGGAGGCCTGAATCACTTGATTTTAAAACCTATTACAAAGTTATAGTACTCATGACAGTGTATAATTAGCATTAAACAAACAGACCAGTGGGACAGAGTCCAGGAATAGACTCAAAAATATGTGGTTGATTTTCAACCAAGACACCCACACTATGTTCAATAGGAAAAGTCTTTTAAACAAATGGTATGATGTATACATATAGCAAAAAACTCACGTTATATTATTTTACACACCTAAAAATTAAAGCTAGATTATCACTTTAATGTGAAAGATTAAATCCTAAAACATATTTCTAATATTGGGCAGAAAGGATTTCTTACACGATAGACAAGAAAGCAATAACCATAAAAAATGATAAGAATAATAAGTCAGACTTAAAATGAGACTTTCTATGCATCAATAAACATTAGGTTCAAGAACTGGAAACTTTCAGTGGCAAACAATGTAGTACATATACACCTGTGATCTTTAATAATGGATATCTGAAATTTTCATTATAATGCAATGTTACTTCACTTAAAAAAAGTAAAATTAAGGTACCACTAAGAATATATATATGCATTTTTATACATTTTTAAAACCTTATAAATAACAGTAAAAGTAATAATTTAGAAGAAGTTTAGACCTGAAAAGGACATGACAAAAAAAAAAAAGATACACAGATAGCCAATAAGTACATGAAAAAAAATCCAATGCAATCTCACTGGAAAAAAAAAAATCACAATGACACTGTTCCACACTCACCATAAGAGCTAAATAAACAAAAATGCTAACTACCTCCAAATTTTGGTAAAAACACAAAACAACTAGAACCCCTATAAACTACTGGAGCAAATATAAAATGTCACAACCACTTTGGAAAAAGAGTCTGGCAGTTTCTTATACAATCAAACATTATCTACTCTAAATTCAACTACTGCTAAATTCAAAAAACTATGTTCTTCTGTATTTACCCAAGAGAAATGAAAATATATGCCCACAAAATGACTTCATAAGAATGCTGGTAATAAACAAACCGCATTTTCCATTTAAGAGTACATAAATTTTTTTCACTCCATCATTTTCAGTAAACATAATTTCAAATTGTTGAATATTCCCCACACTTGTCTCCACTGTATTCTCCTAAAAGTCCAAACCTTTCTCTCTCTCTTTTTTTTTTGTCTTGGAAAGTAAAGTTTATTTAGGAAAAAATGGTAAAGAGTAAAGACTCCCAGGTATTTGGTACCTGGGAGGGGGAAAGAGGGCCATCCCAAACCTTCCTTACGTGGTGGTGGTATCCACATCAGCATTATTCAGGTCAGCACTGCAGCTTCAATTGCCTGAAACTCCAGCTATAAGAAAAGAGGATGGTTTCTTCTTCTTCAGACTGGTTGTTTGCGTATAGGAAGGCTACTGACTTTTGTGCATTTACTTTGTATCCCGCTACTTAACTAGACTGGTTGATTGTTTTAATTAGATTTTCTGTAGAGCCTTTAGTGTTTTCCAAGTATATTATCTGCAAATAATGATAGTTTTACTTCCTCTTTCCCTATTTGGATTCCTTGTATGTCCTTTTCCTGTCTTAATTGTTCTGGCTAAGACTTCCAGTACTATGTTGACTAGCAGAGGAGAGAGTGGACATCCTTGTCTTGTTCCTGATCTTAAGGGGATTGCTCGCAGTTTTTCACCATTGAGGATTATATTTGCAGTAGGTTTGTCATACATAGCTTTTACCATGTTGAGGTATGGTCCTTCTATTCCAAGGATTTCAAGAGCCTTATCATGAACGGATGTTGCACTTTGTCAAATGCCTTTTCTGCATCAATTGATATGATCATATGGTTTTTGTCCTTCTTTTTGTTCATATATTGGATTACGTTGATTGATTTTCGGATATTGAACCATCCTTGAGCTTTTAGAATAATCCCACTTGATTGTGGTGAATTATCCTTTTTATGCATTGTTGTATTCTGTTGGCTAGAATTTTGTTGAGGGTTTCTGCATCTGTGTTCATTAGGGAGATTGGTCTGTAGTTCTCTTTTTTGTGTGTTATCTTTGTTTGGTTTTGGTATTAGTGTGATATTGGCTTCATAGAACGTATTAGGTAGTATTCGTTCTTTCTCAATTTCTTGAAAGAGTTTGTATAGGATGGATATTAGAAGAAATCAAGAAAATACACCCTTTACAACTGAAACCAAGAAAATCAAATACTTGGGAATCAATCTAACGAAAGAAACAAAATACTTATACAGAGAAAATTATAAAACACTGTTAAAAGAAATAGAAGAGGACACAAAGAAATGGAAAGATTTCCCTTGTTCATGGATAGGAAGAATCAACATTATCAAAATGGCCATCCTTCCAAAAGCAATTTACAGATTCAATTCAATACCAATAAAAATCTCAATGAAATTCTTTAAGGAAATAAACCAAATATTGATGAAACTCATATGGAGGCACAAAAAACCCCGATTAGCCAAAGCTCTACTTAAGAAAAAGGAGAATGGAGGTATCACACTCCCAGACTTCAAACTCTACTACAAAGCAATGGTAATTAAAACAGCATGGTACTGGTACAAAGACAGACACACAGACAAATGGAACTGTATAGAAAGCACAGAAGTAAAACCACACAACTATGGACAACTGATCTTTGACAAAGGAGCAAAGAAATTGCAATGGGACAAAGACATCTTATTCAACAAATGGTGCTGGCAGGACTGGTTCACCATATGCAAAAAAAAAAAAAAAAAAGAAACTGGACCACTATCTCACACCATGTACGAAAATCAACTCAAAATGGATAAAAGACCTAAATGTAAGACCTAAAACTATAAAATATATAGAGGAAAATAAAGGCAAAATGCTGCAAGACATATATCCCAATAGTGCCTTTGAGGTGGCAGTCCCCAAAGCAATAAGAATGAGAGAAAAGATAAACAGGTGAGACTACATCAAGATAAAACGCTTCTGTGCAGCAAAGGAAACATTAAACAGAACAAAAAGAAACCCCACTGAATGGGAAAAAAATCTTTGCGCTCCACACAACAGACAAGGGTCTGATCACAAAGATATATGAAGAACTCATAAGACTCCAGAAAAATAAAGTAAAAAACCCAATCAAAAAATGGGCAGAAGAACTTAAAAGACACTTCTCCAAAGAGGACATACACATGGCCAACAGGCACATGAGAAAATGCTCAACATCCCTCACAATCAGGGAAATGCAAAGTAAGACCACAATGAGGTATCACCTTACACTGGTAAGAATGGCACACATAAAAAACAAAAACAAATGCTGGTGAGGATGTGGAGAAATAGGAACCCTAGTACACTGCTGGTGGGAATGCAAGCTAATCCAACCATTATGGAACACCGTATGAAGGTTCCTCAGTCTACTAGAAATGGAACTACCATATGATCCGGCAATCCCATTCCTAGGAATCTTCCCAAAAGATGCAAAAACACCGATCCAAAAGAGCACCTGTACTCCTATGTTTATTGCAGCACTATCTGTAATTGGTAAGACCTGGAAACAACCCAAATGCCCAAAAGGAGAGGATGTGGTACATATACACAATGGAGTACTATTCAGCAATCAAAAATGAAAAACTAGGGCCATTTATAGAAACATGGATGGAGCTAGGATTATACTCAGTGAAACAAGTCAGAAGGCAAGAGAAAAATATTGGATGATTTCATTACTAGGAGGAATGTGAAAGAGCAAAAGCTAGCTACAACAAGAACAAAAACAACAGAAAAATGAGCTCATGGAAAAGGGCAATTATAACCAAAAGCAAAAGGGAAAAAAAAAAAAAAACTCAACAAGACCAAAAAGTTAAAGATAAACCAAAGGGACCATGGAGGGCAGGGAGGAAGGGAGAGCAAAGAATGGGATGAGGGCAGAGGGAGCACGGGAGACTGGGGTGATGGTGCACAGCTGGAACTCCCTGGGGAATACAAATGATGTCAAATATAATTAAATTAAATTAAAAAAAAAAAGAAAGGAAGATGGAAGGATCCCGTGAAGAGCGCAGTGATGCCCAACACCACCCCTCATGGAGGTGCTGCACTTCCTCCAGTCTTGGGACAGTGGTCCCCGGGGGACTGATGAGCTGAGGGGGTCACTGCATTCCAATACTGAGGCTTCCCTGGCAACGCCCTAGTCCAAAACAAGCAGGATAGGGCTCTGCAGACCGCTCCAGCTCAGGGAACTAAGAAGGGTCTTCCTGTTACAGCCACTTGACCACTGACGGGGTTTTAGAAGCCGGATGCTGAGATGAGTTTAGTAAAGGCTGTGAAGCTTGGGGCTGAGAGCCAGATCTCCAGGAAGCTCATTCCCTGGATGCCCTTACATCAGGGATTTGGCTAGATTGCAGACCTCTGCTTTCTCTTCTTGGAGCAATGTTACATCCAGAAAAACAAGACCTTAACTACTTGACTGTGATACAAAAAGAACCCACTTCAAGTTGTTTCCCTGGCATGACCAACTGGAATTGGAGATCTACCCTCTGTGGCTGAATCACCAGCATGAAGTTCTTGGAGTCTTCACTCATGGACGTGCATTCCTCCCAGATCCACTATCCTCTGCATTTCCTTTGCTCCCACCTGTCTCCACTCCAAGGTTTAGCCCCTTGCCTTGCGTCCCCTTGACTTGGATATGTTAGTTTTAAAATCTAACATTTTTGATTTCATGTTTTCTTTCCCTGAATCTCTTGAACACCAATGCTGACATCGGAGAGGTGGTCCCTGGTCTTTGACTCTCTCTTTGTTTGACAATGGCATGCTTACTCTTTTATTGCCATTTTTGATATTGTGGGAGAACTATGATCACCAACAGACATAACAAGTCAGTTTACTAGATGCATCATTGTTGGGCATCACTACTGTTCAAGTTTAAATTAGCAGAAAGTGGCTTGTGCATTATTATGTAAGACTAAAGGATATTTTCTATACTGATTTGCTGAAAGTTTGCAGAGTGAAGAGGTGGAAAAGACATCAGTTTCTGAAGGATCACTTTTTTCCCTTGAATCAGGCACATCTTTGGAAAGTTCTCTTTCAGAAGTGGTATTCTCTGATGCATAAAACCAAGCTTTATTTCTCCCTGGAAAGTAATCTTCAGTTTAGCTTTTTTCACCCAAATGATGTTTACTGAGGTAAAGTAGGTTTACAACTTTGCATCTGCTCCAGCAATGACAGGCTTAAGGCTCTTCAAATGTCTACTTTCACGGCCTGCCAACATCCAGTGCCCCGACCATCCTCCACCATGTTTCACTGTCCCCTTCCCTCCACTTTCCCCCCCACCCCCCAGTTGCCTCGGTTTTGCAGTCAGATGTTAAGAGTTTATTATTGGCTTGGTTTTGACAAACCCTTTGTTATTCTTCTTTATAGTCTATTTTGAGGGAGAGCAGAATTTGAATCTTGATGTCTTTTCATCTGCTTTTATACTACTTGCTCTTTCCAAACCAAATCTCGGAGTAAAAAGGACTTAATTATTCCTTCTGGTTATTCTCATCAATTTAGTATTTCTTTACCAAATCTGTCTCCAACTATTTCTTCTTAAATTAAGTCTTGATTGGCCTTTGGGTTTTTCATTTACTTTTGGCTGATGATCTCCTTTTATATGCAGAGACTTTTTTCATTGTGTATAGTCCTCTTTGTTTATTTTTGCTTGTGTTACTTTTGCTTTTAGTTAGTTAAATCCAAAAAATCATCACTGTGACCGACATCAAGAAATTTATCACTATGTTTGCATCTAGGAATCGCATGGTTTCAGGTCTTACATTCAAGTCTTTAATCCACAATAAGATCATTTTTGTGCACAGTGTAAGAGAGTAGTCTAGTTTTCTGTGGGGGGTGCCATTTACTGAAGAGACTGTCCTTCCCCCATAGTATATTCTTGGCCCATTTATCATAAATTAATTGGTCATATGTGCATGGGCTTATTTCTGGGCTCTCTACACTGTGCCTTAGGTGTTTTTTAAATTCCTTTGAGCCATCCAAAGGAAAATAATTGAATGGCGATCCTTGATTTATTACTGTACAACAGCTATAACACTTGCTAAAATAATGTGAGACTATCTGGCCAAGGACTAGAATGCCGCTTTTGAAAGATGCATGCAGTATGTCAACCAGGATTAATGTCTATGAAAAGAAGTAAGCAAGGGTCCATCTGCTTCCTGCACTTTAAATGGCTTGTTTGGCTACTTTTAACAACTAACTATGAGTTTGAGCCTTTATTACTTATCCTCAAAATGGAAATGTCACTGATAAATATTAGAATCCTTAGGTTAGCCAAACATTCTAAACACAGAACATGGTCTCTATGTTAATTCATTCACCAACAGGTAGGATTCAACATTGAAAATGGTCCATGAAGGGGCTACTCTACTTCTTAAGGAGTTGGAAGTTAGTCTCACAAGAGGCAGAGACAAGAAATTATCTTCCATGTAGTGTGAACAAGTTCCGGTTGCTGTGGAAGTTACAACTTAGTCTTTCTTTTCTCTGAAATGTGGAGTGCTCTTTTTGAACACGACATGATTTTACCCTAATTTAAACAATCTGAAATATCTACTAAATGTTACATTTAAATATTATCTCTCTTTTCAGAGTGCAGAATGCTGTGGTACCAAGAGTTCAAATGTCTGTGGCAGGGTGAGTCGAGTGTGTTTAGTTTCTGTATCCCTTCATCTTATTAGCAGAAACATCACTTCCAAGATCACAGACACAAGATTTTTTGTTAGTCCTCATGATGATACTGTACTTAACAAGAGCTAAAATTCCTGAAAACAAGTTCTGTGAATCAACTTTATCACAGCATCTCACACAAGTTGATTTAATAGACATTGGAAGGAACAGACCAGTCAGTGTGAGCTCAGAAACGCACCAGCCCCACAAGCCCTGTGACCTCCAGCCCATCTTCCCCTCAGTGGGACAAGCCACCAAGTGTGAGCCATTAGCCCTGACACAGTTGCAAGAGGCACAAGGATGTGAAGTACCAGCCAGCTGCAGGGGACAGCTAAGCTCCAGGACACAGTATTTTCAGAGTTCTCTGTTAGAGTCAGCACAGACATGCAAACGCATTCCTGATGAGATGCCTCTGCCAAGGCTGAAGCCATTTCAGGCCTGCTTCCAAAGGCGGCAGGACCTCGTCCCACTGAATGAGGCACTGGCTCACATGCAGCATCAGCAGCAGCTGGACACCTGTGGTGGGGGAGGGGCAGGGACTTAAAACAGGCAACCAGTCCGCTGTCTGGTTACTCTGAGAGAGAGGGGAAGGGGTGTCTCTTCATTCTTGCAAGTTATACTTTCTGCAGCCCAGCTCACACATTGCTGCATGAGACTAGTTTTTCACATTAATATGTACAAACTCAAAAGCCTGAGTGCAAAGAGCTACGTAACACAACCATAAGCAGTATTCTATATAAAAGTATAACAAAGGTTCTAAATCCCTCTGTCAGAGAAATAGCCCTCTCACTGAATAAAAAGTGGGACCGAGACTCTGATATGATTACATGAATCAGTTATTTTTCATGGTAATTGCCAATAAAAATGTATTGCCATTTATAAATGGCATTAATTCCTCTACTTGTAAATATTATGAAATACCACCAATTCACTTTAATACAATACATGCTACATTTGCTCAAAGTGCACACCACTTTCTTTTGCAAAAAAGGTCTGAGCAGGTCAAAGCTGGCATAATTAAGAAACTGCTATTCCCTGGAAGCAGTATCATCCAAAGCAACTTTTTTTTTTTTTCGTGGAAGAAAAACTTTAATTGCGGTTGCAAAAAACATCTGTATGAAGTAGAAATTGGTTTCAATAACATTAGTAGAGAATACGTTCTAGAAAGTGGAGGTAACAATGTAAAATCCTGGCAGCAATTTAATAGAGTAGTCCCATATGGTTAGGCTGAGGCAAACATCTAATGAGGACGAAAGCCTTGTCTGTGGGGAATTTTGGATGATACCTGGAGAAATATTATACTGTGCATAAACCAAATTGAATTGTTTTCACAAGTGTTGTAAAGTTTCATATAGTAAAAGGTTTTTTCTACATGCACTTCAATTTCACAGCAAGAGTGGCATAGGATACCTAAACAGAGTAATTATAGTCAGTTATTCAAGCAAAAAGTAACAGGAACCACAATCCTCTTTCCCATCAATGACACTTCACAGTTTACTAGAGAACATTCTTCTATTCATTATCACCTTTGGGAAAACAGACCGAGTCCAGTGGACCTGCAGGGAGTATCTGAGAGCCAAGCCCACCAATGGCCACACACAGGCTACAGGAAAAGCAATGAGGCTCTCTGCCCCGCCCTTGGAGAGAAGACAAATAACAAAATCGAAACAGTTGTACCCTCTCTTGTGTTGAAAACAGTAACTGAAAAGCCATTTTGCAGATTCTGGTGTTCTCCCAAGGACTGCAGCTAGAGGTGTGCCATACTGAATAAATCCCCAGAGAGGGGCCAGAGAAAGACAGGCAATAACTGTTCAGCTACAGGCCCCGCCTTTCTTCCTCTCTTTTGGTTGTTCTGTCAGCTTTGAAACTTACAGATTGGGCCTACTTGGCCCTTTTGTATCCAGAAATGCCATAAAATAGAAACAAACTCCTCCAAAAAAGCACCATGACTCTACCATGTATTTTGTAACATTAGGAAAAAAGTGGACTGGACAATGAAGTTTAGATACCTGTTGACAATGACAAAAATCTAAAAAAGTAGCAACCCAGACTAGGCAGAAAAGAAACACCCAAACCTGCAGATTCCTTTATTCCAGGCAGGGCAGATTACTGCCCTCCTCACTGGGGATGACCCCCCCCAGGCACCAGGTGAAAGGATTCCCAGCTGTGGTTTCACCAGGGGCTGACCCTTGGCTGAGGGTCTGAGCAGTCGCATACACCTGAAGGGTGAGATCCTTGAATCTCTGAATGTTACTGAAGAAGGGAAAGAAAAATATCACTCGTAATCTGGCAAATTTTCTGACAAAATTGTAATTCAACCAATTTTTAAAGGTCTGATATACCACATAAAACTTGAATGCAGAATGGATGAAAACCATCTCAACAGTATGCTCTCTTATCTTGAATTCTGATGAGACAATAACATCTCACACTTCCCACTCGAAGAAAAAAGATCCTCATGGGCAAGAACAGGGAAGAGGATTTGATCTTAAAAGAAGAAAAAAAAAGTGTTACTGTTGGTGGGATTTGAAAATGAGAGCAGCCACTATGGAAAGTAATGTGGCGATACCTCAAAAAATTAAAGTTAGAGATTTCATACTATCCAGTTATCCCACTTCTGGGTATTTTCCTGAGAAATGTGAACACACTAATTCGAAGAGAGGTGAGAACCTCTATGTTAACTGCAGCTCTATTTACAACAGCCAAGAACTGGAAACAGCCTGAATGCCCATCAACTGACTAGCGGATAAAGAAGATGTGGTCACTATACTATGCTATAGTATACAATAGAAGAGCAACTTATCTTGATACTTAAACATACATACACATTTTTAAATAGATGAAATTGTATTATTTTAAATAACATGGATGGACCTAGAGGGAATGATGCTTAGTGATGCAAGCCAGACAGAGAGAGACAGTGTATGATCTCACTTGGGTGCGAAATTCAAAGAAAACCAAGAGATGAATTAAATAAAACAAAAATAAACTTGAGCACCAGATGGAAAGGGGGGAAGGAGAGCAGGTAAATCTGGGAAAGGGTGGAAGCATATGGTCAAGGGCACATCTCGATGCCTGAAACTTAAATAATGATGTGATACAATGTGACTTCAAAAAGAATTTTTTAAGTAATGTTTTTGACTTATTTCCTAGTTGCCTTACAGAATTCATGAAAAAATTCATCTGACAGAAAATTAAAATAGTATTTTAAAGAGAGAGTGAGCCTATTTCTTCTCTGCAGCTAATAAGTCAACAAGTCAAGTTTTTATGAACTGAGCAGCTACTATTAAAAAAAAAAAATACTGCCAACTTAGCTACTGTTCAAAACCTGTCTTCAGACCTTGGTCAGAAAACGTTACAGCAGAGATGACCAAATTAGCAGTTTCTGTTTGGTGTTTCACTTTTTAGACTACAGATTCCTCGCCTGAACCATTTTTTTCTCTCTAATTTTCTTCTGAGATCTAGTGCACCACTTCATTCTTTACCTGAGTTTGATTCTATTCCTCCACTCCACTAAGAACACAGTCAGCTACACTTTCCCCCACCTTTATTTAAAAAAGAACAAAGGAAATGGAGGTGGGGGGGAGAGGGAAGCCCTTTTAAAGGAATGAGAATAAGGATGTGAATCCAATTGAAAAACACTTAGCCATGTCTTTCCAAAAAGACTAGACTCTGATCTAAAACAAAAAAACCTATCCAACTCTCCTAGTGTAGGAGCAGAAAGTTTGCTGCAATCAGTATCCCACTGGACCTGCAACTCAGAGTCCAAGCAGTAAATAAATACCCCCCCCCACCCCCCAGGGCTCTTTTTTCAAGGCATTAGCATTATGGTCAAAAGCAGTCAGTGCTATGAAAGAAAATCAAGCCGTAGAGAACCCCAGACACTTAGTTTATCAAAGGACCTGTGAAGCCACCCATAGCCAGACAGGTATGAAAGACAGGATGACTGTTTATTAATCATGATATTTTGACGACAAATTAAAATTTACTTGCTTCAAACGTTGAAGTGCTCAGATCGCAGATTCATTATGACACCAATGATTCAAAGTTTTGTATTTTCCAGCAATACAAACTGGAAATCTAAAAATCAGCATTGTATGCCAAACATAATTCAAATCATCCTCTCAAAGAAAGGGACTGTGATCTCCAAAGTGGAAGTCAGCAAGTTGCTGCTGAATGATCTTCAAAGACAGAGCTAGCTATGTTTTTATTAACATCACCAGCGGCTGAGACACATTCTTTCTCAAAATCCTCATTTTCTTCCAGGGGTGGAGTTTCCCAAAGAATTCCAGACTAAAATCTAAAAGAACACAGTGCCAAAGCTGAGTGGTCCCACAAAATGCATACTTTCTTGAAAACAAATTTTACACTCTTTACTTGGAATAGAGTACAAAGGACAAAGTTCTCATCATTTGCTCTGTTTATCCCACAATGGCTGCAGAACAAGAACCTGTGGGGGTCATTCCTGGCCCACTGGTTACCCATTGCTCATAGAGAATGCCTTTGCTGAGGGCAGACACTTGAAAGATGCTGGGAAGCTAAGAGGACCGTTGCACACATACCGAGCTATTTTGAGCCTCAGAGAGGAGCAGGCAGCAAACAAATGCTGAGAAACTATCAAAACACCACAAAGGACAAATACTTTTGGATCCAGGCAGATGTCTGTTGCTTGAGACTTGTGGTGTAATGATTTGAAAACCAGACAATGACCCAAGTTACTGTAAAGGAAAGCATGAGGCGGGATAATCAGAGATCTGAGTCAGAGCAGGATTCCACAGTTTTGCACTGCTGTTCTGTCAAGATATGCAAAGCTGTTATAGGACTGGAGAGGAACAGAGAGAAGAGATAAATCAGACAGAATGTGGCAGGACCATATGTTAAAAAAAAAAAAAAAAGGAGGTAGGAGAACTGTCAGTCATCTCATGGGAACAAGCACTCATACTCTTTGGTCACTTGACTTCTCTCCCATCTTTTTACCAGGGAAACAGAGGGCATTTCTTCTAAAAGTATACTCTTATTATAGTCTTTCTAGAAAGCACATCTTATTTTTACAAGACTCCTTCACTTAAAAAAAAAAAAAAAAAACAACAGAAAAACACATCCACTTAGACAAACATGCCCTACAAATGAAACTCTACCCCCAAAAAATCACTGGAAGCAAAAGTTAACAAAAAACAGGCCAGAGCTGAGCTTCTTTTCAAAGAGGTTTCCTCTTTACACTATGATGAAACAGTCACAAGCTATAGAAGTAAACACCTGCAATTTGGAAGCTAGGCAAGTACGTGAGATTCCTGGTTGTCATCACCTACCTACGGTGGGTATTGAGGTTGGCTGGTTTTTCTGTTTAGTAGTGTGCTTGGTGTTCTATGAGAACACATTATTAGCCTGTGTTGATAAGAGCTATTTCCAGGTGTTAAAATTATAGATGGTTTTTATTTTCATCTTTATGTCTATCTGTATTTTCACCTGTATTAATTTTATAGAAGCTGTTTTTTTTTTTTTTTTTAATTTTCTGGGGAATGCAGTTTTAAATGAGATTTTCGCTATCCTTAGAACAAGTGTAACTGAACGGATGTTACTTCAAATACTCATCAGAATACAACTAAAAACAGAATTACAGCAACAATGCTTTCTGAACCCTGGACTGAATCTTTTCAATTAGCAAGTTCTATCTACTCTTGCAGAGAAGATGTGCAGACACTGCTACCTCGATCTTCGAAATGAAGTCGCTACAAAGTAATACCATGAGGATATCATCAAATTTTAGGGGCCAAATATCCAGACAAAAACAGAGATAGTTGTTCTACTTTCACACACTGTTTAATAGAACTTTTCAAATTACAGAGAGGGCCACATAACCCCACAGATCAGACTAATTCTGTTGGTTTGAGAATTAGAACAAAAATGAGGATGGCAGTTTTCATCAGGGATTAATATTCATTCAGAAGTTGCCTTGAGGACAGCAGAATTGGGAGTGGTGTAGGATGAAGGAGAGATTACTCAAAGTCCAAGAAGAGAGGGGCTCGCCAGGACAGAGCAGCCCCGATCCATGGGCAAGTGCATGGAAGAATGTACCTGCATGGGGATACACCATTGTCTGGTGCAAGGTAAGGTGTAGTGACCAGGAGTATTTGCTTGGGAAGGGGGTGGAGGGGAGAGAGGGGAGGCTCCATAGTTCCTGCTAATCAGAGCTTACTATCTCTATTCCCTACTTATTCTTACCCAACTATCTGCTAACCTTTGCAAGTAAGGTTATTCTAGCAGATCTTGCTAATCTGACCATAATATCTGCCTGCTGCTTTCAGCAGATACTGGTTTCCCAATATGCTCCTCATACCAGGACTTTTGCCCCTGGTGAGTGGCCCTGCCTGACTGTATGTTTAGGTTGAACAGCAGGAACTCTGGGCAACCAGACAATAGCCCCATGAACGAGGCCCGGGGATTCCACACAGAAAACTGAGACTTCATCTTCCCAAAGTTAGAAGGTATCTGCTAGTGAGAGGATAAGATGTAACCAAACATAAACTGCTTTAGATAGTTTTATACTCATTAAGAACTTTGGAATTCTTTGCTGAGTTCTAATCGCTGTACGCATAACAAGATTTGCTGACTCCATGCTATGGAAATGATGATATACACAGAGTAGGCTAGAAGCCATAAAGCAAGGCTGAATTCCCACTGAAGGCAAACCTTGGACCCCCTTCTGTTTAGGTGTTGGTTAATGACCCAATTATTTACACAGCATGCAAACAACTGGTAATAAGGTTGGGCAATTTATACTTGGTACAGATGCATGGTCTCAGCTTCCAATTGCAAAAGGAACTTGAGTGAAAGTTGAACTGAATACCAAACTAGTCATATGAAAAAAAGATCACAGTTCTTAGTGAACAGGCACTCTTTATAAACACAGCCCAAATCAATAGTAAGAGGGTCTTTGTGACTTCTATTAAGAAGAACTTAAGTATGTAGTAAGGAATTCTATCAAGTGTATTCACTGACATAAAATACTTTACCCATCAGTTTCTAAGAAACTTATTCTAAAATTCTCAACTTAACTCAGCAGACACACTAACCATAATTGCATAACTGAAACATCTCGTTTTCAAAACTCCAGAACGAAGGTCTCAGGTTTAAGCTTACAGCAAAGACACAGATGCACAAGACAACCTGATTCGTGTGCCTGTGCACATGCTCCCACAGACACACAATAGCGCCAGGCCCACAAAACACAACACCCAGTGAGCTGCTCTTTCCCTTCAGAAGGCCATGCCTTTAGACACCCACATGCGCACGTTCCAAAAGTTGGCTCCCACCACAAGCTGAAAGTCTTGCCTTTCTGCTACTGACTAGGTAAACAGTTTCTTTTTCTCTTTTAATTTTTTTTCTTTTTCCTTATTTATATATATTTGACATCAATTGTGATCCCCATTTCCCACCACCATTTCACCAGTGTACCGTCACCTCAGTCCCTTGTGCTCTTTCTGACCACAACCCATCCCCTCTTCCCTCCCCACAAAGTGTCTCTGATTTGTCCCTTTTTGTTTTGTTCTTTTTCTCTTTAAAGCAGACACACTGAGATGATAGATGCTGGGCAAGAACCCTAATGCACCATCAGAGAAAACCCAAGAGGGAAAAAAAAAAAAAATTAAAAGGCCTGCTTTCTAAGAAAAGGCTTCATTTTACCTTTACTCCTAGTCAACTTAGAATCAATATGATTACATTAAAGTTGCACTGCTATAAAATAAATCAAAGCAAAGCCAACACTATTTTATGAAGACAAAAAGTGACTTTCACTCACTTTACTGCAAGGTCCCTATAGAGCTCAAGGTGTCCGCTGGCCCACTGTTAAGACATGAGAAGAAAGAGTATGAAAACTGCCCCCCAACTATTTCACCCTTCCCTCATCTGTGCTGTAGAGTTACACTGAAGCGTTAGGTAGCAAGACACCCCTGGATTTAAGACGGAATACTTTTTACCTTTTTCACAATGGAAAGCATACACATCATGGAGAATTATTCTAAAATGCACCAGCAAAATCAGAACTGCTTACAGAAGTCAGATATTCTACTGGTCTTTCCTTTACTAGGGAAAAAAAGTGCTTTGACAAAAGTACATATAACCCCCTATAATAGTTTCAAACTCAAGGAACAGTTCTCCCTTTCCAGTTACCTCAATCAGAATAGAGTAGAAAACATTTAGTAGCATTCCAAACAATTTGTGCCAATTTAGATGATTCATATATGGCTTTCCCAGACTGAGTGGTCTAAGGCCAGTGCTTTCAAGTCCACAGGTTGTGGGGCAAGACCTAATTACAGATCTGAGTTGCTGTCTACAGGGGCCCATCCCCCACAGAGGCACCATTTCATTTTGAGGCATGAAATAACACAGTCCACAGTCCTTTCTATAAAAAATAGATAAAGAACACATCACTCTACAAGAAACAAAAATATCGGTTCACCGAACTGATTTCTCCAAAAAATTTACACTGGTCTTTTCCCTTAGAAATCAACTGTAACACTAAAGTTTTCAAACCAGAAAATTAACATTAAATACATGACGAGAATAGAGCGTTTAGCTGCCTTCCATTTCTTGTGCTTGGCCTAATGGCTTGCTATCTTAAATTGTCTCCCAACAGAAGAGATTAAGGTGCTCTTTTCATAGGGGCCTTGCTGATTTCAGTGATTGCAAATAAAGGCTATCATCTTCTAACATAGGCAATATTTTAAGACCCTGTATCTACAACTAGAAAAAAAACTAAAGAGAGTAACATTTAAATAAAATTTAACAAGAATCAAAAAGAAAAGTAAAATGCATACAGAACACAAAAACCTAAAATTCGATTTCAACATATCGTTGTTTTCCTTCCTGTAACATAAATGCCATATGAGAAAAAGGGGGTGGGGGGAGGGAATCTTTGGGTTTTACTTTTTCACTTTTCACATGTTAAACTTGAAGCAAAATTAAGGTCCTGGGAAGAACAGAAATCCTCTTTTGATTGTTATAAAACTTTTGCTATTTATCAGTGATTATGTTCTCAAGTTGAAAGGATTTAGTTCAGGGGAAGGCAACATTCCAAACAATGGGAAATATGAACCCTCAACAGAGAAGAATGAATTTTTTAAAAGCTGAAGCAAAATGACCAAAGATACATTTCAAATCCTAGCAATACAAAACCACCTCCAAGACTCACATCAAGCACAGAGAGAAACCAGCCAAGAAGTGCTATAGGTACGAGGTCAAGGTCCGTCCAGCTGGGGGGGGGGGGGGGGGGCNGGGGGGGGGGGGGGGGGGGGGGGGGGGTCTCTTCTCTAACTGTGCCGCCAGGACAAGGAGCAAGCAGACTATTTAGAAGCTTAGAAGTAAACTGTGTCAGTGTGCTTCAGTCAGACTGCTAATTGTCACAGCACAAGAAAAATGTAGATTTATCTAGGTTTGCCAAAAATATAAATTCTGACCACAGAATGGGCGGAGCTAATGAGATGCAAAAGCAACTAACATGCAGGTTCTTAATTTAAAGTCATTGACCATTTACAGTTGAACCCATTTCATCACAGTCACTAAGACACTCAGTAATGGACCTTCTGGCAGGTGTCTGGGAACAGAGTCATAGCCTCTTTCCATGATCTTGAATTTATTCTACACTCCTTTGTGTTTTGTTTATTGGGTTTTCTTTTTTAAAGATTTTATCTATTCATGCATACATGAGCTGGGGTACAGGCCAGAGTCCAGGGAGGTAGAGGATTCACCAGAGACAGGGCTGGGAGCAGAACAGGCAGATCAACTGAAACACACTGCTGAGGGGCGCAGCAGGCAAGCCAGAAGAGGTCTGCTGTGCCATGTGGGTCCCCATCCTGGCCAGCAGCAGGAATCGAACTCGTGCTGCAGTGGCTGCGGTTTGCTTCATAGTGCGTTGCTTTACCCACTGTGCCACCAGGGAGGCAGTCCTTTGTGATTTTTAAACAACAAATAAATACAGTGTCTTCAATGACTTGTAGTTAAAAAAGTATGCACAAAATACTATGACACATTCTATACCTATGTGGCAAACATACAAACACACACGGGAACTTTAAAAAGACCAAAACCAGGACAGCTTCTTAGAGCTAGAAAAAGGGAAGAGCCCTGAGGGAGGATTATCCTGGGGATTTAACAGTTGAACAGAACTAGCAAAACTTAGATTTCACTAATGGGCTATGGGAGGAAGGTGTATCTGGTTATTATGTTCCTCCTTACATAGTCACATATGTGAACTATGCATGATAATTTTGAAGAACAAAGGTGAACAATGGAAATCTAGTTAAAGACTGTTAAGAAAACACAAAGAACAGGTTCATGCTGCCAAGCATAAGCCGTGAGGGGGCCAGTAGTGAAGACCCTTTCAGCACCAATCGTCTAAGAAGACTATTGATTAAAAAGCAAACTCTTGGAGGGGGTGGGCAGTATCTGAAAGCAGTATATTTTATTCTCGAGTCTTTGAATACTAAATCACTACCTGTTAACTGCTCAGGGTGAAGAGAATGCCAGTCAACACCAACACTCCCTGCCAGTTTAATTTACTGGCATTATTTTGCCTCCTTTGCAATTACTCCCACATCCCCCAGGGAGAAACTAATGGATTACTAAAAATAAAATGGAGATTAAGTGAACCACTAAGGATGTTTTGGCTCCCAGTTCACACTGGCTTAGACAAAAAGGAAATGTTTTGGCTCAAATACTTGGACTACTGGAGGAAGGACAGGCTTAGGCGCCTTCTTGCGTTCCACTCTGTGTGGCTTCGTGCTCAGGCTGAAGCCACCCCAGACCTCACACCAGCACATAACAACTTCCAGAAGAAGAAAAAGAGAGGCAGGCTCTTCCTGCAGCTCTGCTTTAACTATGAGAAGACTTCTGCCAAAAATTTCTGGCAAACCTACTTTGGAGTCTTGTTGGCTAAAATAGGATTACAGGACCAGGATTCCAGAAACCATCCCTCTGGCCAAGTTAACACCCAGTGTGAAATGATGGACAAGCAGGTAGCAGGTCCAGGATTGTCCCTCATTAGGGCCCAACCCGAAGTCTGACTGTGTGGGTTCAACTCCTTAATAGGGGAGTGGATGGGATACAGGTGTGAATCCAGCTCTGATGTACACTCTGCTAGTATTACAAGGCACCGCTGTGTTGAACTAAATCACTATCAGGACGTGTTTGTACTAAAATGCAACAGACTCAAAAAGCAGGTGGACAAATGAACTGATCTTTGAGAAAATTTAGATTTTAAAAAAATTGTTCCTATGTTCTCACAATCCAACGAGAAATTTAAAGATGGAAAGTCAATACTTTATAAAGCAGGTAGGTCACAGGAAATACAGCATAGTACTTACTACATTCTTGTGCCATGACTATGGAAATTTAGATGAGAGCATCCATATTAATAATATAGTCTGAAAAAAATAAAAGAAAAAAATGTAAGATATTTCACTAAAATTAAAGCTGCAAATTTTGTCAAGTCTTATCTTTTCTCTGAAAGGCAAACCAGTCTTTTCAAAATAAGCAGTGACATTTAAATTAGAAATTAAAGAAAATACCTTTATTATTAGAGAATCTGCAAATATTTAAGTTAAAATCATTTGCATCTTTTGTTGACCTTACCACAAAAAAAAACCATACTACATTTTAATCCAATAATACACAAAACTGAGATAAAAATTATTAAAAAGTCCTCAAAGACCATATAATCTAACTTGTACAACCACATCAAACCTATTTTGATGCATCTCTAGCTAGGTAAATTGGCTTCAGTTTTTTTATTTCTAAATTAATGGATATAAGGAAATAGATTTCAGATAAAAATGCACATATCTGATTCAAATATTTAACACTGCATCCTAATAAAAACTCTTGGACTATTCAGCATACCAAAGAATGCTAAAGAAACTCAGCCACAGAACTGGAGATAAGACCCTGAAAGGGCCTTTAATATTCAAATGTACACTCTAAATTTCAAAGAATGTAAATCATGACGCTCTAACAATGCTGCGTACCTCCTAGGTATGTTGTGCCTTGACAAGGCTGAGGGCAACTACTGTCCTGAGTCTACAAATACCAAGCCTAAGTTCACGTTCCTGTTTACACAAGTTTCTATCATCTTGTTGCCATTCATGATGGTTTGTAGTGAAGGAAAAACCTTTTCTTCGACCCTCTCAGGTTCAGTTCCTGAGGGTCTACAAATTAAAATGACAAAGACAAATTAGTACCAGAAAAGGCCTACATCTCTATTATTGTTAATGTTTTTATATGCCTAGGGAAATGACAGCAAGGCAGTGAACCCCCAAAGCTGCCTTAGAACCAACCTGGGTTTACTGGCCATTTTAACAAAGGCAATACCTTGTGGGAAAGTGCTTAGGAATGCATGGTAGATAAAAACCCTTGGATAAGGTTAAGCAGATTCTTCCTCCTTTATGGTATGGGGAGAAAAGGTGCCTTTACAAATGGAAATGTATACCCAGATTTCAGGCAGAAAAGGGGAGGGCAAAGAACTTTTCCTATGTCTGCTGTTTCTCTCAACTAGAAATAATCTTTATACCAACGTAGTATATTTTGTTTTGACATATCCTGACCTCCTTCATGTTTATAAAGATAAAAATATAAGAATACCAGTAAAAGGATAAAGGTGCAAGTCTTAGAATGAAGATATGTGCTACATTCATATATATATATATATATTAATACACACACACACGTGCACCAGAGGACTGGGTCAAATATATTAAAAAAGAAAAATTCAGATCAACCAAACAGGTTATCAAAATAAGCTTATGAAAAGATACTCAAACTATACATTACCAGGGAAATACAAATTAAAGCCAAAATGGCCAAAATTTATAAACTGATCAAGATGACTACAACTGAAAAATCTTCCAACACCGAGTCTTAGCATGTGGAGCAACTCAGCTTTCCAATACTGCTGGTGGGAATGTGAACCGGAAAGCTATTCAGCAGCATATCATAAAGCAGAACAGAAACTTACACAGTGGCCCAGGGCTCCACTCCTAGATGTAAATGCCTCCCAGGAATGCACACAGACAGGTTCCAAAGGCACAGACAATAATATGCAAAGATGCATTGATATTAACAGGCAAAATTCAATAACAAGAAAAACATGGAATATTCATACCATGGAATAGAAGGGAGGAGCGACTTTTTTTTAATGAGGGGCCAGACAGGAAATGTGTTAAACTTTGTGGGCCAAAAGGTCTCTGTGCCCTCTTGCCTCTCTGCAGGGAAAGCAGCAGCCACAGACAGTTAAGTCAGTGGGCGGGTGTGACTGAATTCCGACAAAATTACATTTACAAAAATAGGCAGCCAGCTTATAGGTTGCAGTGTGTGAGATTATGTACCAATGAACCATAACTCATGGACAAAATACATGAACCTCACCAACAAAGAAGACAAACACAAAAGAGAACAGTGATTCCATTCTCTGAAGTTCATTACAGGCAAAACTATCCAAGTCAGGATAGTAGTACTTTTGAGTGTGTATTTGGTGGGGAGGGTAGTAGAGACTGGTAGGGGCCAAAGAGGGGTTTTGGTATTCTAGTAAAATGGAAATCACAGATTTAAGTGGCAATTTCATTATTATGTCGAATTTGGGAAAATTCATCAAAATGTCCACTTATGCTGCATTTGTTTTTACATGGGTTACAACTGTATAAATAAGTAAATACCTTAGTTTTTATTGACATACCTAAATTAACATATATTTATACAAATATACCACATAAATATAACATTATTAACATAACATAAGTTAACAGCACAGTAGCATACTAATGTAGACAGATACTTTCTCATAACTCAATGGCCCTCACACTGTGATACAGCACTAAGCTTGCCCCTCACAAAGCACTGGCTGGAGCCCCACTTCTGTAGTGTACTGTCTGCACTGCAGCAAACTCTATTCCGAGTTTCAGGTAGGACTTTGGAAAATGAGTATGACTAGGTAGGCCACACGAGTGGTAAGGAAGAATGCAACACAGAGAGAGCAGAAAGTGACAGATGGGAGGACTAAGAGCTTGGCAGAAATAAGCTCCTACATTTGAACATAATCTGCTGAATAATCTATAAAGAATAGAAAGTAACATAAGCAGCTTAAAAACACAATTTGGAAGGTCACCAAACTCGCCTTTTGAACAAAACTGAAAAGTTGCCTAGGGTTTTTCAAAGACTGATGAAGGGATCTGTTTCTGGTACAACAATTTCATACAATCTAACAGATTACGCAGACAGGAAGTTCCACCTTTACAAGTAAAGAAGCAAACCCGAGAAATAATACAAACAGTGTTCGCGTTCCAGGCCTGCGTTTCAATTTTCTATACCGCGATTTCACTCTCTATTACATCTAAAAATGTAACTTGCCAGCGATCACAGCCACTACGTGACCAGAGATGTGCCCATGCCCATCAAAGAGCAGGAAAGATTCCAGAGTATAAAATAGCAGGGCAGTAACATCATGGCCAACACATGACAAGATCCACATTCTACTGGGAACAGCTTACATCACGATAGAGACGACGGAGTAAAGACACTGAAATTCATTCACAATACTATATTTGCTGCATAGCTGATATGTGCTACACTGATAAGTGAACCAGATGCTGGAAATGCGAAGATATAGCTCCTGTCTTCAAGGAGCTCACAGTATAAAGAAGCTGACAAGCCCATGCATCAACAATTTAAATATCATAAAAGCTACATAACATTCACAAGTGCTGTGGAGTTATACAGATTAAGAGCATAGAGCTAATACATGTAGGAGGAGTGAGTGCAAAGAGTAGGATAAGAAGGAGTTTTCAGACACAGTAAGTGAAAACTGAAAGGGGTTTTGAATGATTCAAGTAGGAAGAGTGAACAGAAGCATCATCTAGGCAGACGCGGAGAATGTGAAAGGAACAGAGGCAAGAATGAATCGATAAGAATGAATTGGTCATGTGTGAGGAGTAACAAGAAACCGAGGCGGCCAGAACATGGTGCACAAGGGCAAACTGCACTGTGAGGATGGAGGCTTGTCAATCACACTATGGATAGTATCTTTCAGGAATGATGGACCCACTGGGACAGGAAATGGGAGGAATAGAATGGAATGCAAGGAATAGACAGAATGTGATAAGTTTTTACCTTTGTATGTAGTTTTGATACGTTTCACAAAATTAAAAGTAACAAAAATTAACCAGCAATTGGAGTAACTCAAAATGAAACACAATCAGTAATAAATTAACTACATTACAAATGTGAGATATAACCACACTGCACAGAAGAAAAAAACTAACCTTAACCACCATGGAAACTAGAATCTTAACTAGATGCTACAAGGCTAGAGACAAAACAAGATGGGGAATGGCCAGAATGAACTGGCCTTTTAGGGCAATAAAATTTAAAACGTATTATAATAGAGTATAATCCATAAACTAAAGCAAATGCCTGTAAATCCATATTGATAAAAAAAAAAAACACCTGAACATATGAAAAAGAGTAGGCCAAGCTCCTTTTGCAGGAGAATTTCAGTTAATAAATGTAGAAAGAACGATGGAAATCTGTAGAAAACCGTTTGGTCCAAACCATATGTTAAAGAAGACAAAAGAGATCAACTAAAAATCCAAGCTTGATCCCAGATAGGAGCTCATGGTCCAGACAAACGATATTGGGATAGCTGACAAAACATGAATGAATATGGCCTGCAGCTTAGTTGATAATGCTGCATCAGGGCCTCCCTGGTGGCATAAGGGGTCAAGTCTCAGCAGCATGAGTTCGATCCCCGGCCAGGAAGCTGACTCATATGGCGCAGCTCCTCTCAGCAGTGTCTTTCTCTTTTTGCAAATATTAAAGTTCACAAACTTTGATTTTAAAAAAAAGGCTCATATACACATATAGGTGCAAATGAGAATCTGAAAAATAATGAATAGGAGGTACACAACCAAATAGAAATAGAAAGGAACCAGATAGAAGTTTAGATATTAGGGGCCTCCCTGGTGGCTCAGCGTGTTAAGCAACGCACTATGAAGCAAACCACAGCCACTACAGCACGAGTTCGATCCCTGCTGCCGGACAGAGAGGGGAACCACATGGCGCGGCAGACCTCTCCTGCTGTGCCCACTGCTCCCCTCAGCAGTGTACTTCTATTTATCTGCCTGTTCTGCTCCCCGCTCTCTCTGGTGAATCCTCTCACCCCCCTCACACCTCTGGCCTGTACCCCAGTGCTTGTATGCATAAATAAATAAATATTAAAAAAAAAAGAAGTTTAGATATTAAAAACTATTTACCTAAAATTTAAAAAAAAAAAAACACCTCATTTGCTGGATAAATTACAGACTGGATATAGATGACAAGTAGGTTGGATACTAGAAGTTAGATCTAAAAAAAAAATTATCCAGAATGCTTCCCAAACAGATAAAGAAATGCAATCATCAAAGAGAGATTAAGAAACAAGAACGACAGAATCAATAGGTCTAATATCTACCTAAAAGAATTACTGGAAGGCCATGGGGAGAATCAATAGTGTAAATGACACTGATCTTTGAATCCAGATAGGCCAAGAGAACAACCATCAGGGGGAAGAATCAATGTGTAGGGACATCCGGATGAAACTGCAGAACACTATATAAAAAGCAATCTTAGCTATAACAGAGAGAAAACTGAATTACCTATAGCTGAATACCAATTAAAATAAATGTTGATTTCTCAACAGCAACAATGGAAGCCAAGAGAGTGCGAGAGAAAGCTAGTACCTTTAATGAACAAAGAGAGAAAATGATTAACCTGGAATTCTATAGCTAGAGACATTTCCTTCTAGAACATTTAACATTTTGAGGCAGACAACCAAGAGCTTACTGTCAACTGATATACACTGAATTATAAAGGGTGATGCTTGTGCAAAAGGAAAATCATTCCTGTGGAAGACCTAAAAGGCAAGAATAAATGGTGATGCCTTACAAAAGAAAACAGCCAAATTAAATGAATGGCTAACAACAGATGTTCAACTTCATTAATCATCAGAAATACACACAGTGTAGTAACACCACATATACTGTAATGGCAAAACTTAAAAACCACATCATCAAGGATGTGGAACAAATGGGACTCCCTTATATCACTAGTGAGAGTATTAACTACAGAGCTGAAGAGGTAAGAACTGTTTGGTAGTATGAACTAAAGTTGAATAAATGTGCCTGTGTTGCAAATCAGCAATTCAACTCCTATATATATGGCCAACATAAATGGACATCTGTGGGGCAAAAAATATGAACAAGGATATTCACAGCAGTACAGTTTATAACAGTGCCAAACTGGAAACAACCCCAATGTGTCTTCATTAAAGAAATGTAAAATAACTGCTAGATTCCATACAATGGAATGCTGTCAGATAACATCAAGTGTGAGCAAAAATGTGCAGCAATGGAAATATTCAAACTCTGGTGGGGGTTGTATATTGTACAGTTATTTTGGAAAACAGTCAAGTTAGAGCATATCCTACCGGACATCAATTTTGCTCCTAAATTTATGGTCATCAGGAGAAATGTCACACAGAAACAAATACAATTGTTCATAACCACAGAAAGCTGCAAACAACCCAAATCCCACAAGTAAAATAGGAAAAGAAAATGTGCCTGGGGATATAGCAAAATCAGTGAACTGTAATGCTGAATGCATCCCTATGGGAAAATTCAAGGGAACAATGTCCTTTTTCTCAGGAAAATTTTGTAGATATTAGATTACAAGCTCGCTGAAGGCTGAGTCAATACCACTTAACAGTCATTAAGCTTCCTACAGCTCTGTGCACAGAAGGGTGGATGTTTCCAAAACACAGATAATTAAGTCCTCCAAGAGCTGCCTGCACCCCTCCCCTGCAGCTCTGAACACAACACTGAGAACTGGCAAAGGTGGGAATGCAGGAGACAAAAAACTGTCACTCATTTGTTCCTTTTAAAAGAGGGTACTTAATATTCACATAATCTAATGAAAACACTTGAGAGGCACCATCAAAGGACATTGTTCCCTTGAATTTTCCCATAGGGATGCATTCAGCATTACAGTTCACTGATTTTGCTATATCCCCATCATTAGTGTTTCAAAATGGAAAAAAAAAAACAAAAAATCTGTTACAAATGGCTATCAGTACAGATGCGTCTGCTTTTCATAGATAATCCAACTACCAAATCATTAAAACATGTAAATATTAGAAGAGTACCCCTTCCCACCAAAGAAGTTAAAGGGCGTTTCAAGTCAAAACAACTGGGTTGAAAAACTCAAACGCCGCACGCGTATGCGCAGAACTGCAGGTAGCGGTATCCACGGTGCCACGGTGCCCTGGCGGCGGGCGGCGCGGGTCAGCACCTGCTGAACAGGCTGAGGTTGCGGAAGGCACGCTCAGGAGCCTCATAACCAACCAAAAAGCAGAACCCAAAGCCTTTACACCACACTTAGTTAACGAACTTCAACGATTTGTTCACGTCCATGCATTCAAATTTGGCAAAGATACAATCTACTTTTCTTGATTTGTTTAAATTTTTTTAAAGATTTATTTATTTTATGCATACAAGAGCTGGGGTACAGGCCAAAGACTTGGGGGGGTGGTGGGAGGATTCACCAGAGACAGAGTGGGGAGCAGAACAGGCAGATCTACTGAAACTCACTGCTGAGGGGAATAGCGGGCAAGGCAGGAGAGGTCGGCTGCACCATGTGGGTCCCCTCCCTGGCCAGCGGCAGGGATCGAACTTGTGCTGCAGTGGCTGCGGTTTGCTTCATAGTGCGTTGCTTAACCTACTGCGCCACCAGGGAGGCCCTTTTCTTGATTTTTAAATGTTATATAATAGTGTACAGGACTTAGAATATTATGGTCTGCACTGTATATGGCTGGGGTTATGTATAAAATCATTAAGACATTTGGTAAATTGCATCAAGTGATGATTTTGCTGATTCAGCTCTAATCCCCTTTGTTTGCTTTCTAACAATACTATTTAAAAAAGAGCAATTCCACAGCCCATAGAAAAGATTTCTATTTTAAGCAGAGGTGACAATCTTTACCTATGTAAAAAGCTATTATACAGGGTAACAGAAGAAATCAATTGCAACAGAATACACTAGAGATCTGTTAGGGGAAACCATTAGCTTTCATTCTCCAGGGTATGTACAAAGTATATCCGTTTAACAGTGGTCTTTGCAATTATTAAGCCATAACTTTACTACACGAATTCTTCATTCTTCCCTTCAGCGTGCACTGAATAATCAGAAGGCAATGTTTGCTTTCCTCTCTACGGTAACAACTGTGCATTTGGCCTGAATTCTAAATAACCAGGTTCTTTATGAAAATTTTGAAATTCAGCCAATATACAGATATTTCCACTAAAAATAAGCATAGAGGAAACAGGCTCAAATCACAACTGTCATATTTTACTACTCAGAATGGGGGAGAACAGTTTCCTCAGACAAGTTGGATAAACACACACAAACCTCATCATCACCATATATATTTCACTGTCACTAAAAACAAAATTGTTGTGAGAATTTAAACTATGACTATTCAATCGGATGTCTGATGATAATCGGTGTCCATGACCTAAAATCTCTTGGTACAAATTTAATCGGTCACATCTTTCTACACTGGGTAAGCCTACACTAGGTTAGGTTGAGGTTTAATACATTAACTTGGCTAGGGTGTAGTACTCACTTATTTAGTCCAACACTTGTCTAGGTATTGCAGTGAAGGTGTTTTGTAAAAGTTACTAGCAGCTACAATCAGCTATTCCAAGTAAAGGAGATTACATCCAATCAGCTGAAGGTTTCAATCTCAAAGACTGAGGTTTTCTAAAAGAAGAATTCAGTCTCAAGATTTCAGCAGCAGTGTTTTCAGCCTCCCATACTTCTTCTGGACTTCCCAGCATGAACAACTGTGTGCGTCAATTTCTCAAAGTAAATCTCACACAATAATGATGCACGTGCATATGTGTGCATGTATGTTTATTCCTGCTGATTCTGCTTGTGTAGAGAACCCTGAGTGATTAGGTAAAATGAAGTTTCAAGGTTCATAATTTGAAGTCATACCTGGAAAAACCGGCAGGTGCTTTAATTTCATTCAATTCACCTGGGGAAACAAAGGCTATCACTAATTTACCAAAAGACCACGCCTACTAAAAGAACAACTCTCCTACTAACTAAAAGTGTGTGTGTGTGTGGGGGGGGGGGTGATGCTGGTACAAGAACAAGGGAATAGTTCCAGCTTGGGGTCTTAAGAATAGGGAGGCTAAAAGAAAATTGGGAAAAGCAAACAGAATGCTGAACCGAATGGTACTGCCTCCTAATTTCAAACTTGGATTAAACTACTGAGCTATAGGCTTCCCTAACAGCAATAGAATTTCCCAAGTAAAATAACAGGGCAAAAATACTTTAAGGAGGGAAAATCGGTACTGTTGGTTAAAATGAGGTTGCTGAAAAGTGAAATATGAAGGGTGTCTCAGCACTCATGGCGGTTTGCAGCTGGATTCTGCAACCTGGGGCCTACCCCCAGTGGACAAGCTGGACTTGGTCCTCTGTCTTCTTCCTTACACTTCTTTCCCTCTGCCTATAAACACGTTCAAAGTTCCCCTAATTTCATAAAGATCTTTTCCCTTTACCCGGACCCTTCTCCAGAACAAAGAGGTAATAAGGTAAAGAGGGTTAATCATGATTTTGAAGTTTCTAGTCATAACTGGGTGGATGGTTGTCCTATTTGATGAGCAAATGAAACAAGAGGGAAGAGTCAGAGGTGAGGGAATACTTGATGAGAACATATGAAACTTAAAGGAAACGATTTTAAACTCAAAGTTTACATACTGAACTTGAATCATGGTCTATTTTCTTTGGCCCACACATTCTTTCAAAAATTCAACCCATCTTTTAACTCAGGGTATTTAACATGCAAGCCCTAATTTATAGTTTCTCTTGAAAAACTGGGAGATCTGATAACTTTGGGTACATAATCCCAAATAGCTCTCATGGCCACAGTCAAATGCATGCGTGGAGCCTGCACTCTTTCTCGTCCCCAGTACTCTTTCTGACACTGACTCTATGTCACCCCACTTACCCCACTGTTTTTCTTAGTGTAGAAAAATATTTTTCTTACTCTAAGGCCTTCTTTTACTCATTTCAGTATTGGCCAAACTCACAAGCTTGTGAATGGGTTGTAAAATGAGAGTACAGAATGGAGCTGAAAATGTGGGTGTCTGACCGGTGCGAGAAGGTAGGGGTGAATTTGTGGTTTTACGATGGGTCTGTAATAGGTTAGACTGGAAGGAGGTAGAGCTCTTGTAGAAAAGTATTCACTGGGATATAGCAACTGTGGATGGAACTTAGGAGATACCTGCAATTCAAGTCAGCGAAAGAATGGTGAGAGTGTATGAAAGCCAAGGTCAAGGAGCAAAAGGCTCACAAAGAAGTAATTAAGCTGATGTTGCACAGTTTACAGCAAAATTCATTCAGTTGTGAGACATGTGATAGAGAAAAAGATGAGAGTCCACTGTAATTTATTTAAACAACCACAAGAAAATCGGTCTATACTACTCATGAAGCTACACTACTAACAACTGGTTATAGTTAATATAGAGAGATGTTTTTTTTAATTACTGTCAACATAAATGTTGTACCAAACTCCTAAAAGACATTTCTTACTGACCAGAATTACTATATGATATCTAAGTTAGCTAAGTTTTACAGTACATGTCAAAAAGCATTTTCAAATAAAAAGCCAAGACAGGAAAAAACACTAGGCACAATTCAAAAATAAAATTTGCTTCAAGTCATTGTAAGACAGTAATATATACTATCATAGTAACAAAATTGGTGAGTCAACAAAAGGAAAAAAATAGCAGGCTTGTTTTCCTCCAAATTTCTACGAAATGAGAAGAGGAAAAAAGTATGCTTAACGTGAGAAGAGTTCCAAGAATTTAAAGGATTGCACTGTGAAATGAGTATAGCAAGATTATCTGTAGATGAAATTTAAAAAGAAGGTATTTAGAAATTCTACTACCAAAGATAGATTTCTTCACTACACGTTTATACTAGATTGAGACAGATAAATGGGATATAGAATATAGGCAGAATTCACAAGGAAATATAAACTGTACATAGATTAGGGATAGAACTCTTAAGGAAATATAAACTGCATATTAAATATATATGATAATTCTTACCCACATTTATAATCAAGAAATATTAAAGCAAAATTTAGAACTATTAAATTACCAAAGTCATGCTTTCTACATTTATAACAAATTAGGGAAATAATGTTTGTACACTTGACACTAGTAAGCCTGAATTAAAACAGCTTGTAGCCCTGTAAACTGGAATAGCACCTTTTATTTCTTGTTTTTGCTTTTTGTTTTTTTATATATTTGACATGTAACACTGTAAATTTAAGCTACATGTCATGTTATCTGACACATGTATGTTTTAAAATTATTTCTTTTTAAACACTCCATATCACAATACGTAATTATAGTGTAATTTGTCTATATTCACTATATTATGCACTGGATTGCTATGATTATTTGCTTTTTGTTGGTATGTACCTTTAAACAACAAGAATCATATCTCCCCACCCTCCTACCCTGGTAAACACTATTTTACTCTGCTTCTTACAAGCTTGACTTTTTCAGATTCCACATATATGTAATATATTGTACTTGTCTATCTAATTTATTTCACTTAGCATAAGTGTTCAAGGTCTATCCATGTCATTACAAATGGCCAACTAATAATAGCATGTTTACAAGACTAAGATATGGGAAAAAATGCCCATGAACAGATGAATGGGTTAAAAAATATGTGGTATATATACACAATGGGATTGTACCTCTAAAAGTAGACAATGTTTAACAAAATGCTCAAAATCTTCGTAACCAATGGCATCCCCAGAAATGGATCTTATGTAAATAATACAACAGAAGGAAAAGGTTATAGTACTGATAATACACTCTGCTACAATGCTTTTTAAACAAACAGATAAAGAATCTGGAATTGTTCCAGTCAGCCAACAACAGACACATTATTGAGAAAATTATGGTGTATCAACACTAAATAATTCACTTTCCTTTAATGTGACAATAATGAAGACTGCAAGGAAACCTGGAAAAATATTGCTGTCATGTGAAGATAGAAAGTTAAATAATATGACTACCAGGATTATAACCATTTTAAAAAAATTAAAAATGTGGTCAAGTCAACCAAGGAAATGGAAATAATAATATGCCAGAGTGACAGAGCTACAGAATATTATTTTACCTTTTCAATATTATTTTATTAATACAATAGATGAAGTAGTAAGAAAATCTGGCATCACAGGATTATAAAATTGGCACAGAGACAAAAACAGTAGCCATAGCATCAAGGAGAGAGGGTAGAGAAAACTAGGGAGAGCTGAATCTAAGAGAGCAGTCAAGGTGAGCTTTAACAAATGAACTTAAAAGAGGTTACCAGCCTGCGAAATCAGGCTATCAGGGACCTCAAAGTGAGCAGTTTCAGCAAAATGTTAGAGTCATAAACCTTAGGTAGAAAATTGATGAGTAAACAACTAAGGTGAGAAAGTACCTGTGAGTGACCCACGTGCTGAGAAGGGAAAAATGGGTGGTAATCTGGGGGAGAAAAGAAAGGAGTCTGGGGAAAGCATGAGGATCTACAAGTTTTTTAGGGTCTAAACCAGAAGAGTGAATAATGACGTAAAAGAGTAACTGAAAACTGAAAGGAGGAGACCATGCTGTATAAGGAATAAAGTTCTACCAAGTGGAATTAAGTTCTTTATCTCTGCCCACCCCCAAAGAAAAAAACCTCAAATTTGTCTACAGAAATGATACTTGGATGAAAATGTTCATATCTTAAAAATGAGACACAGATTAGACAAGACTCCAATAATATTTAAGCAAAAAAGCAAGTGACACAATAGAATAACTGAGTTGTTAAAAGTGAGGACTCCCTTGTATGGGTCTAAAATTCATATTTTTGTTATTTTAGTATCACTGAAATTAAGATGTATCTTATAACTAGTGACCTCTTTGCACTGTATGAAGGTTTAAAAGATTGTAGTGCTTTTTTTTTTACTAACTGATACACGAAATAATAATGTCTTACAATTGAACATCTTAAATTTTAAAAAATATGGGTATCTGTGTGTCCTGACAAACTACTCCCTCCTGTTACTACTTAACCACAACATAAAAGAAACTTGGCATATGAGATTTCAAACTACTTTTATTTTATAAAAATAAAAAAGTACAAACATTTCACCATGCAAATTTCTGATTCTTTAATTGAATGATCTCCATGATGAAAGTGATTGAAAGTTTACTCTGCTCATAAATGCAGAATGTAAATTACACGCTTGCATGCTTCTCCATGGAAGTGATAACCATTTCACAGCATAGGAATAGTGACATTTAAGGAAAAAGGAGAACTAAAACAGCGTATTTTAAATTTAAACACAATATACTTTAAAATACTTTTCTACTGAACAAAAGTCAAAGGCAAGAACATTTTTATTTAAAAAATGGACTGCTAGTAATGGAATACTAATTAATGAACTATCAGGGCAATTTGTGTACATGTTCACATTTTTACAACTTTTCTGTAAATCAAAAATAATAAAGTTTTAACCTAAGCCCTCAACACAGGTTGCCTGGAAAGATAGAAGTTTAAGGAAAAATACTTAATGGACCATTACAGCATCAGCACCTTTGACAATGACCATAATCACAGTAATTAGCCACTCCAAACTGGCATGCCCTACTATTTTTACTTTACCAGTAAGGAGACCAATTTTCCAGGCAATAAATTCATTATAGTCCTGCCAATACTATTGGGAACACACAAGAAAGAGAAATCAGTATTTTATAATGTTTTCTTCAGCATAATCAACTTACATTTGGTCAGTGATTTACTTGTAAAACATTCAAAATGATTCTGAATATAAACACTGGTGTATCATCAAAGCCAAAATAGGTACCATGCCAAAATAATTCCTTCATGATCTCCTAATTACATAACTTCATAATTACACACATATTACTCTTATGATAAAATGAGTTATGCTATTAAAAATAACAGGTCCAAATCTCCCAATTTTTAAATAATATTACCTATATAGCTTGAGCCTAACTTCAGACATGGTTCATCATCATTGCCATATGAAGATCATTTTTTTTCTAACAGAGGTCAGAGGAATGAAGACTAGAAAATTAACTAAGATCAACTAGGATGCATCACGCAAGAAACTGCAATCTATTTTGTTATATCAGTGAAAAAGGAAAGAGCAGAATTCCAAACTCCCAGATTGCTATTGCTATCTTTTATAAAATGTGAAAATAATTGATATTTTCTAATTATTTAATATAAGCAATATATTATGTTAGGGAAAATAAACAGTCCCTGACTTCAAGAAACTTATAATACATAAGGGAAAGAAATATAAACTTTAACATGTGGCAGAATATGGTAAAAGCTAGAGAATTTTATGAGAACACAAAGATGGCAAAATCTTATTACTAAGAAATATATTAGACCTTAATTACCTTTACATTATTGCAAGTGAAAAATATTCTTTCTGGACTAATAAGATCACTAGTACTAAGATTCCACTGCACCTTATTTTAGTTCTCCATTTAGATATTTGTAAAATTTTAAGATCTTCAAATTTAATAAATCCAATGTAGCTTATTTCTAACCTAACAGCAAATAAATTTTGTTTATGGTCCTTTAAAATATTCAGATATCACAAATGCCCTTGCAACAGTAAAACTGAAACAGTCAAATAAAAACATGTTAAAAGATTTTAAAGAAGGGCCCTCCCCTGGTGGCACAGTGGGTTAAGCAACACACTATGAAGCAAACTGCAGCTACTGCGGCATGAGTTCGATCCCTGCCGCCGGCCAGAGAGGGGACCCACATGGCGCGGCAGACCTCTCCTGCCTCGTCCACTGCTCCCCTCAGCAGTGTATCCTCATTCAATCTGCCTGTTCTGCTCCCCACTCTGTTTCTGGTGAATCCTCACACCACCCCCCAATCTCTGGCCTGTACCCCAGTTCATGTATGCATAAATAAATAAATCTTTAAAAAAAAAAAAAGAAACTCTAAAATAGATGTTACAGAGTGGAGGTATTTTCCTTAAGTGCTCTTGCAGCATTTACTGAGCGGCACTTCACTTTCTTTCTCAAACACTCTTCTAATAGACACATTCATAGCCGTTTCATAAAACCTACAAACCATAAAGGGATTGGAAAGTGGGGCTGCAGCCAGAACCAGTCCACCAACAGCAGAAAAAGAAAGAGACATCAGCAGCCTCACACAATTCAATAGTCCTTGAAAGCTTCCCAGTAATTCCAAAGCCATATAATAATTACAGGTCATCGCAATGACCTCCATTATCAAGAAAAGATTATATTCGGTGTACTTAAAACAATTTTTCAGAAATGGTTAATATAGAAAATTAAAGCTTAAAGCAAGCACTTCACCAAAGAGAACACAAGGATGGTATTAAGGAAAGGCAAGTTGATGTCATGACTGCCAAATACCCATGAAAACACCAAAGTGAGAAACACTGGCGACACAGGTGGGGACCAGCATCAGAAGCAAGCAGCCTTCTCACACACTGCTGAAGGGAATGCAAATCGATGTGGGCACTCTTGCAAACTTTGGCTGTTTCTTAAAAAGTCAGACATACATTTACCCTAAAACACAGAATATCTGTCTAAAAGAAGTACTTACAGGGCCCTCCCTGGTGGTGCAGTGGGTTGGGCAACGCACTATGAAGCAAACCACAGCCACTGCAGCACGAGTTAGTCCCTGCCGCTGGCCGGGGAGGGGACCCATGGTGCAGCCGACCTCTCCTGCCTTGCCCGCTGCTCCCCTCAGCAGTGTATTTTGGTTGATCTGCCTGTTCTGTTCCCCACTCTGTCTGGTGGATTCTCTCACCCCCCCACACCTCTGGCCTGAACCCCAGTGCTTGTATGCATAAATAAATAAATCTTTAAAAAAAAAAAAAAAGGAAGTACTTACATTAGTAGTAGAACCTGACCACAAATGTTCCCAGAAACTCTACTCAGAATCATCCAAACTGGAAACAGCCCAGGGGGTGACGTATCAACGAAATGCTACATGCACAGGAGCACTGGCATAAGGCAGAGCAGAGTGCTGACAGGAGCAGCTACTGGCCTGAACCTCAAAGACACACTAAGAGAAGGAAGTCAGTCTTAGAAGGTTAAATACCTATGACTCTGCTTACATGACATTCTAATGCATTCAGTTAAGTGACATTCTCAAAAGGACAAACCGTGGGAATGAAATAACGGTTCTGTGGTTGCCATGTGGGTGAGAGGGGCGACGATGATGGGGACAGCATGAGGGAGTCTGGGAGATTTATAAAACTGTTCTGATTACGGTGGAAGTTGATGAATCTATAAATGTGCTAAAATTAATAGAAATGTACATGTGCATGGTAATTTAAAAGTGTGTGATACTTTTAAGAGTTCTCCTTTTACCTTAACTCACTCTTATATCAATAAAAGTTTATGATAATGTGGAAGGTTTGAAAAAAATAAATAAAACTTTACATTGTAACATTCTTATACCAACAAATGATAGCCTTCCAAGGCAGACAAACATAACTATAAATAGAGAGCATGCACCAGAAGAGAACTGGTGAAGCTACACTATTAGACAAACACTATACTGGAGAAAAAGAGGAACAGTTTAAATATAAAAGGGCTGACCAATCAGGGAGACAGAACAATTTAAGTCTAAACACAAGTTAACAAAGCCCCCAAACAAATGAAACATAAATAGACAAAATTAAAGGAAGAGACAACCGAACAATAAATGGGGACTTCAAACCCCATTCTAAATTGGGTCTTCCTGATGGCGCAGGGGTTGAAGACACAGTGCTATCAAGCTATAACCAGCCACTGCAGCAAGAGTTGGATCCCTGACCAGAGAGCTGACCCAGGTGGTGCAGCAGACCTCTCCTGTCTCGCTAACTGCTCTCTTTAGCAGTGGATCCCAGTAGATCCACTGGTTCTGTACCACACCTACCCCATCTCCCCACCCCTTCCACTGCCCTACACTCCAGTTCTTGTGTGCATAGATAAATAAATCTTTAAAAATAAAATCCCCCACTCTACATAACTGATAGAACAACTGAAGGAAAAGTCAACAAGGACATAAATTACTGGCACAGCACCATTAACCATATTGACCCACTGACACCCATTTAAGAATAGGACACACATCTTTTCAAAGCTCAGTACTAAATATTTACAACGTCATATAAACAAGTCTTAATAAATTTAAATGAACTGAAATAATACAAAATATGTTTGGGACTCCAAAGAATTAAGTCAACAATCAAAACATATTAAACAACTCTCCAAATACTTGAAATGAATAATTTCTACAGAACCCATGAGTCAAAGAAAAAAATCATGAGCCAAATAAAAAATATTTTTAACTGATTGAAAAAAAAACCCCAATATGTTAAAATTGTATAGAACTAAAGCAGCTATTACAATTTTAGAGATTTAAACTTAAGCCTATGTTAGAACATAAGAAAGGTTTCAATTTATTTCCACTTTAAGAAACAACATAGAGTAAATAAACCCAAAGCAAACCAAAAGGAGAAAGTTAAAGGTTAAAGCAAAAGTCAATGAAATCGAAAATCAAAAATAGAGAAAAATCAATGAAACCAAAGTTGGTTCTTAAACATCAATAAAATTGACAAACCTTTATTTAGACTGAACAAGAAAAAAAGAAAAAGATACCAATTAACAAAATCAGGAATGAAGGAGGAAGCAACACTATCAACCTTACAGAAAGAAATTAAAAGGGAATATAATGAAAAACAATGTCAGACCATCCAAATCAAACAAATTAATGAAATGGACAAATTTCTAGAAAAACCTAGTTAACAAAAATGACTCAGAAGATGTGAATAGATTTATAACAAGATATTCAACTGGTAATTAAAAATCTTCTTACAAGTAAAATCCCAGGAGTAGACTGCTCAATAGTGAATCCTATCACCAACTTAAAGATACTGTCAATTCTTCACATACTTTCTAGAAAGTGGTAAATGAAAATCCTTCCTAATTCATTTTGAAATTCAATAGTTATCCTGATACCAAAACCAAAGACAATACAGAAAAAGGCTGAGTCAATATCCCTTATGAATATAGACAAAATTCTCAAATAGTAAACCAAATCCAGTCAAAAAAAAGAAAGTCAGATATTATTACCAAATGGGATTCATTCCAAGGATACAAATTTGGTTGAACAACTGAAAATCAATTAACATAATGTAACATCTGAAAACGATCTCTTTTAATACAATATATGAATATAGTAAAAGATGAAATGTCACAAGATCAATCTTACTCATGATTAAAAAAAAACTCAAAGGAAGAACAAAAGAGAACAACCTCAGATTGATTTTTTAAAAGTACCTATATAAACACTACATCATACTTAGTAGCACAAGACAGAAAAATTTCCCCCAATATCAAAACAAGAGAAGGATGTCCACCCTCAACATTTCCATTCAACGTTCAACTGGTGGCACCAACCTCCACTGTGATATGTGCAGTAAGACCAAACCCAAACAAACCAAAACAAGTTAAAGGTATTCAGATTAGAAAGATTGAACGCTTACAGCTTTCAAAATCTCACTTTTCTAGACTTTCAATATACACACACATACACGACTCAGTGAGTGAACTCACTTAAAAACAAGTGCTTTTTATCTGGTAAATATCAAAACATGGGTTTCCCTCAGTCTGGTTGTCAACATTTTCATGAGTACATAACATGAGTACAAAAGCTCTTCAATGAGCCCTTATAAGACTGGGGATGAACAGAACATACCTTAACATAATAAAAACCATTTATGACAAACCCATAGCTAATATTCTCGATGGTGAAAAACTGAAAGCTTTTCCACTAAGATCTGGTGCAAGACAAGGATATCCACCACTCTCACCATTAATATTTAATATAGTATTTTAAGTTCTAGCTAGAGCAATCTGACAAAAGAAAGGTAAAAAAGGAATCCAAATTGGGACAGAAGAAGTAAAGCTATTATTTGCAGATGACATAATAATGTACATAGAGGGTCTCCCTGGTCACAAGGGGTTAAGCACCCTCTATGAAACTCCACAGCTGCTACAGCATGAGTTGGATCCCCAGATAGGGAGGTGACCCACACGGTGCAGCAGACCTCTCCTGCCTCACCCACTGCTCCCCTCAGCAGTGTATTTCAGTCAACCTGCCTGTTCTGTTCCCCACTGTCTCTGGTGAATCTTCACCCCCAACACCTCTAGCCTATACCCCAGTTCTTGTATGCATGAATAAATAAATCTCTTTTTAAAAAATAATGCACACAGAGCACCCTCAAGATTCCATGGAAAAAACTAAGACATTCAGTATAGCAAAGTACCACCTTGGTGAAGCTTAAACCAAAGACAGAAGAAAGCATCCTTCAGCATTTACCCACAATTCCTGGCCACCAGGGCAGAGGATGAATTGCTTCCTCAAATGCGCCCCTCAGAAGCAGGCCGTCACAAAGCACCTTTAGACAATTAAAGAGCGAAAGCATAAGCCTGATCCTATCACACAGTCTACAAGTCTGAACCAGAAAATAGAAGTCACATACCAGGTTTATATTAACATCATCTATATCCAAGAACAAAACTACTATCTGTCTCAATTGATATGCACATTATTAAACATGTTTATCTGTCAAGGTGTTTCATAGCCAAAGATTTATACCAGATAAAGGCACCCTCAATTACACATGAAAATGTGGACTGCAAAGCCCCATCTCTTGCTTTTCAAATACACAACATCAAGCTGATTTTTTTATACTACTGGAAAAACCTGGTTATACTGAAATTTAAAACTTCTGAACGAATAAAACCAACACCATGTTCCTATATTCTGGCATGCCTCAGCTCCCCCTGAAGCTTCAAGCAATCTGCACTTGTTCCTTCCTGCCAAGTCTTTTTTGTAGCTGTGCCATGAGGCTGCAAGCACGAAAAATTAAGCTAATATGCCACTTTTTTGCACTTCAGCCCTAGTAGTAGCCAGTATTTCCCAATGTAACCAAACAAAGACCCTGTTGTCAATGATGAGAGTATGCTGACCCAGCTACTTACTGCAGGCCCCTGCCGTCAGGCCAGCCACATACAGTCAGGCCACCGCGGCAGAGGGGAAGGCGCTGACAGACTCAGATGAACGGAAACACAGAGACTCATTCTTCTCGGGCCATTAGGCCACGGGGTCAGAAATATTTACTGAGCGCTTTCTTGGTGTAGTGCTCTGGTGAGGTTCTTCAGGCACCTCACGAGGAAAAAGACAGAAACTGCAGGGCCTCAAGAAGCCTGTATTCTACTTGGGAAGAGTATGAACGCTCAGCCAACAGGCAAAAACTAAAACTTTCAGTTCTAACCTGGGAAAGAAAAGGGAGCCAGTCCCTTAATGCCCCAGAATAACATCAGTAATACACTACCTCACCTGTCTCCAGGCCTCCACTCTCCCCACCTGCTATCTGTTAGTACGTTATCAGCACAGCACCAACGTGACCTTTGTAACACACAATAAATGTAGCTTTCATGATCATCCCGCAATCTCCACAACACTGAAGGCACCGTCACCAAAATACTATGCTGTAGCCTCACTAATCTTCAAGCTCCCCAAACACAGCTTTCCAGTCAGGGGTCAGGGTTTGTCTGAGACATGGTCCCATCTCTCAAGTCTCAACTTGGTTAATTCCAATTCATCTTTGTCAGAGAGCATTTTTTTAAAATTTATTTTATTTATTTATGCACACAAGGGCTTTTCTGTCAGTCACCTTTTCCCTTTTCCCCCACGATCACCCCTCACACAATGTGAACTAAATAGAATATCAGGCACTTTCCTATTTCCAAACAATTTGTTTCTGCGTACAACTGTCACAAAATGTAGCCAAAAGCCCCACTCTTTGCTGTGCGCATGCATATGCATGCGTGCGTGCATGCGTGCGTGTGTGTTTTCATAAACCATCAGGGTGCTCTTGTATACTACTGGAAAGACACAGTTCTACTGCTTCCAGAGCACTCATTACAGTTTCCAAGCCTATCTTTACTTGTTACATGCCTCCTTCTCTAACGCACAAATTCTGTGGAATGTGCTGTCCCTTTGAGGAAATATAATGTCCCCACAGCATAGGGTGATGGCTGACACACAAAAGGGACTCAAGGAAAAATACAAATGAATGAGAAGTACCACCAAGGAAACAACTATATTTAAACTCCAGAGAACTTTGCCCAAAGAGAACTCAAGAGTTTCCAAGAGTCACAGGTGGTTTGTTTGAGTTTTCTGTTGTAATGAAGGCTTTGCTGAAAAAGAAAATTTAGATTAAAAGACTACTGAAAATCTACTAGTAGTGGACACTTCTCTTCCAGTGAGATAGAAATGTGTCTAGTATGTGGATTGGGGGCAGTTTTAACATGGCTATAATGGCAATTTGAAAGGATGATTCATAGAATCCAGAAGGGTAAGCATAGCAACTTAGAGAACATTATAAAAATTAAAATTAAATCTGAATTTTTATGTTAATATTACTAAGTTAAATGAACAAGCATCCCCGTATTAGGAACAAGCATCTTGATTTGTATTAAACCTTAACTTTGCAAATGTTCTTTATTATGTATATACTTCACTATGTAGTTACTCTGTATCCAAGGTTACCTGTTTGTAGGAAATTCTCAGCTTTTGTTATGACAAATGACTGTTTTAGGTAAGTATTTGGCTTTTATACAAATGGGTGCACAACAAAGAAAAAAATTATAAATGCCCTTGCACACAGTCATGGAAGGACATTTCTGTCCTGGCTAGTATGGCATGTTAATTTGAGGACATCCCAACATTCCTTGTGCATTGCCAAAGCATCCACAGTTAGCCCTCTGTGGGAAACACATCACTTATCATGATGACGTGTACTATGAGCACGTACACACACACACACACACACAGAACAGAATGTATAATGTACTCTGACCTCTCATAAACAAAAGGCAAGCAAAACACCTATTTTATCTGTTTTAAAAGGTATTTGTTTTGATGTAAAAATTAACACTGGAAATGGGGGGGGTCACAAAATAGAAAATTTGTTTTGCTAAAAGTTCCCAAAAGATTGTGTTAGATACCTACTCACTTTAAAGGTATCAGTCTCAAAGAAACTATTATACAAAGGCTTTAGTGAAGATGGTAACTACTAAGGCTAAAAGAAGGGTGCTGTATGGAAGCACTGTGCTTACTGTGGAAAGAGAAGTGCTTATTTTATCTTTTCAAATCATGAAGAAAAACTGCCTTTAAGGGCTTTCCTTTAAAGCAGCCTAAGTAATTTAAGTTTACTGGTTTTTTTAGATTTTGGTCAAAATTTTAGGCAACAATTCAAATACATTCATGCAAATGCAATGTAAGTTTGCTTCTCTGATAACTAAATAATCATAAATATCTCCCAGGCATAACTTTACCCTTTCACTTTTCTGTTGGACACATTCTATGTAATCTTTAGACATGGATGTGATTAATGAGGTGTGAGAGAATTTCTCCATATTCTGATAATTATTCATTATAAATGTTAAATTACATTATTTGATAAGCTGACTTTCAGCCCCACATGCTGACAGGAATTTAAGTTTTCTCTCTTGATATTACCAACATTTACCCTATTCCCTGAGGAAAATTTCTGACTCAGCTAAATAAAATATACAATATAAAAATGTTATACAAAATAAGAAATGTAAAAATACCAAGCACATATCATATAATGATTTTATCACCTTAAAATTTACCTGTACATCTTCTTTCCATGTTCTCTAATCTTTCCTAGTAATAATCTGAAAACAGCCCATGAGATGTACAGAAAATCAGATGCTACTCTATGAATAGTCTCTCGTCCTGCCATGAATTCACTGGAAGAAATGAGTTTGGACTGAAGAAACCAATGGAAGCATGAAGACTGGACTCCCAAGTACAGGGACAACGGTTCGCCTAGTGCAAAACAGAGCTGTGTGAGCTACAAGAAACAGGCGAGCAGGCCCCATCCCCAATGTACCGGAGGTCAATTTTCTAAAGGCAGTGTCTAATTTTAGACTGATTCAAGTTGGGTTCTAAATTTGACCTGCATTTAAATTACCATCTGGTGAGGAATGCCCAGCTGGACGCTTACAGTTGAAGTTGCTTGAGGGAGGTCCAGACAAAGTTCATTTTATATGCCCCAGACAAAGCCTTCTCTTAGCAACTGGCACCCTCCACAAAGGAAGAAGCGGCAGCTGTGAAGACAGAGCCATCCTGCAGCTGAGGGCCCTGGAATTTACTTCTTCACATAACTAATAAAGCAGGCCATTCTTCACTTTTCGATGGTTTGGGAAAAATCAACTTCCGATTGCTCAGCACAATAGAATGAAGTACAGAGAACAGTTCAATGGGGTGCAAAGAACATGAATATCATCCCAAAGAAGAACCAACAAAACCCTATTTTTAAGTTTCCTCACAGTACACTTCACAAAGTCCAAGTTCACAGGGCCATATTGACCAAAATAGTCTCAGTGACAATAAGAGTTTCTTTTGAACTACATGTTCAGAAATTGTAGATTAAAGAGAACCATGACTATGCAATCATAGTATCAGTTAAATAATTACAATGCTAATGGATGATAAATTTGGAAGTTGTTATCCTCAATTTTGAGGAAACCTCAAAGCACTTTGAACTTTTACAAGTTCTTAAATATTCTACTTCAAGGGAACTGCAGTGGTATAAAGTTGGTACTCACAAACAGCACCACTTAGAAAATTATGTCCTATCAACTTCTTTATCCCAATTGAGAAAAATCAATGCTAGGATTGATTGAAGAAAATAAATAAATCTCCAGGAAAACATCTAAAAACATAAAACTACCTAAGTGATATAACTACTTCTATAAACCAAATTAATAGTAGAGACCCTTTAAATAAACTCTTGCTAATCAGGAATGAAAGTAAAATAGCAAGTGTGTCCCAGTGCATATTTGTGCACAAAATCAGTTTCTCACTGAACTGTAATTCTGGCTCAACCTATAATGCCCTAAAGGTAAATACCACTGTGATTCAGAGGGCAGAGCAGTTTTTTTTTTTTAAAGATTTTTTTTTTAATTTTTTTTATTGATATAAGAACTGGGGTACAGGCCAGAAGTGCAAGGATCCACGAGACAGAGTGGGGAACAGAACAGGCAGACCGACCGAAACACACTGCTGAGGGGAGCAGCGGGCAAGGCAGGAGAGGTCTGCCTCACCATGTGGGTCACCTCTCTGGCCGGCGGCAGGGATCGAACTCGTGCTGCAGTGTCTGCGTTCTGCTGCATAGTGCGTTGCTTAACCCACTGCGCCACCACGGGAGGGCCCGGCAGAGCAGTTTTGAATTTTAAATCCAAAAATTACAAACCATGGACAGTCAACGCACAGTTTATGCACCAAAGCTTTGATTCCATCATGCCTTGTTCGTTCATTCATTCATTCATTCATTCATTCAAAGAACACTGACTAAAGAGTGACGGAGGCTATTTATTGTTCCCCAATATCCACTCTTCCCTTGCTCCTAATAGAATCCCCAATTTATCTAGGGAAAGCAAGGTACCTACGTAAAGACTACCATTCATAACTTCCATTGCAGCTAAGTAAAGCCACATGATGAAGTTTTGGCCAACGAGAAACAAACATGTATGTGTGTTCTGAGAAAATTAAGCGAAGAACAATTACTTAAGGGGAAATTCTGTCCCACTCCCTTTCCATCTTTTAGTATGAACGTGATGGTTCCAGCAGGCATCTTACACCATGCAGTCACCTGAAGGATAAATCCCAAGAACTCTGAAAGCCAAGGTCTAAGGGTTACTTCCTTTAGTGTTGCCAAAGGAAGTAGTGAGAGGCCAAAGACACTGGCAGGGCAGAGGTTATACACCCACCCTGGAAGCTGTGTTTGCAATGATTACTAGCAAGCAGCCAGTGTCTCAGACACATGATTATAAATAGCTTATAAAAATCCCTGAAAGAACAAGGCTTAGAAGAAACAAAACTTGGGGGACATGAGTCCCTTCTCCCCCTTAGTCACCTTTCACCTAAGGAAGGACTTAATTGGGAGGGGTGGGGAGTGTGTGGGGTATGTGTGTGTGTGTCTCTGAAAGAAAGGTAACAATTGTAGTTACTCACTTTTGCAGCTCTAGAACCTGGTGGATATTTAATACATGTTAAACAACCAACTGGAAGCAAATGAATACAGAGACCCTAAATTAAGAGTCTCCCAATGACAAATAATTTCATAGTTCTGAATTATGCCATGGTATGTGCATGAAAGACAGTCCACTCAATAAGACAAAGTGTGGTAGAAAAATTCATCCTCCCTACTGCTCCCTGCTCTCTACCCTGGGCTGTATAGATATCACTACTTCATGTCCCCATGACTAAGCAGACTGAAAGTGGACACTGTGCCCCACTCGCACTCACACCCTTTACTGAGCACCTACTCTTCACCACCCATGCATGAAAGCCAGGAATAATTCTAACAAAGCATGGCAACTCTGTTCAACAGATCCATCGTCTAGAAAAGCAGGGCAACATTACAATGCAGCGTAAAAAATCCTGGATACACATAAGCATGCTTCCCACAGGTAAGCCGGGCACTGTTTTACAAAGACTGAGTATTCATGGCACACCCGTGTTGTTATACTTCCTCTCTGTGAGGCAGGAAGCAGAGAGCAAGAGAGCACTAAATAGGGATACCTAAGCCACTCTAAGCCAGTCAAGAGGCAGTGGTGCAGAGAGGGGAGATAACAGGTAGGACAGGAAAGGCTGAACAATGAAGCCTGAAGGATCAACAGAATTTCCCCAGGTTGAAAGGAATAAGGACTTTTCAACTGGAGAATTTACTAGGAAGAAAAACCCTGAGCAAGAGAGAACATACGTGCGAGAGTGAGGCGGGATTGGGGACCAGTAAGTAAATGCACTTCCCAAAGTGATTCTAACGCCTGAGTGACTGAGCTTCCATGGCAGAGCTAGAAGAGAGGCCCTGTGAGAAATAAAGAGTGTTAGGTTTAAGAGTCGATTTGATAACTTTGCATAGCTACTTCTAAAACAGTAGTCTTTAGGAGAGGCAAAAAAGAATTTCTTAATCTGAAGCTTGAAATAACAATCTTGCTCTGGGTGGGGGGAGGGGTAGAACCAAGTCACCCCTTAGAACGTTTTATATGAGAAATAATCCTGTTTAATCAGATACCCGTTAGCACTGGTCAAACAGAGGTTTCATTGGCAGGAATTAAGAGAACGTTTAATGTGTACATAGTAAGATGGGGGGGATAGTTACAAGGAAATTTATAATATTAAAACACATCATTTCATGATTTCTTGGCGTTTCTTTCACATCTAAATCACACATCCGCATTATTAAATAACCTATTAAAATCAAACCAATTTTTTCCTTGGGTACAAAAAGACATCTGGTGCTTGACACATCTGCTCTACTCTGGAGCTGGACCAGGGAGAATGAGTGAGACCCAAAAAAGCCCTGGAGTGCAGGCGTGGGGGTCAGCAAGCAAGGGGACCTGCGAGTTTAAATATCAACTCTATGCACCAAGGCTGTTTACAAAGAGCTTCTTTGTGTCTTGTGTATGAGGAAAATTGTTAGGTTTAAGAGGCAACTTGGGGACCCATGATCTGAACTAATCCTTACCTGTCACTGCCACTATCATAGACTCATTTGGATTTATATGTCATAGCATTCTGACTCAACTTGGAACCCCTGTCCTTTTAGTGGCTTGCTAAGAACTAAATGCATTAGCAACTTACTTGATAAAAGCTAAGATACATTATTTTATTTCTGTGGAAACCCTATGGCAGCACTCCTTCCTCCATCCCCTACAGGCCAAAGGATTGTGTGCAATGAATGGGTACCTGCCCCCGGAGACACTGCAGAGCTGGAAAGGGGGAAGGAGTGGAGTCTATGGTTGGGCAGAATCACAAACTGACTGCCTGTAGAGATAAATCAGGATCACCTTCTTCACTTTAAATGTATAATTTTGTTTAAAACTAAAACCAAAACTCAAATGAAGAAACTGAACAAAATATTTCCACTGTCATGCTAATTTCTATTCACTTGTTTTAAGAAAGATTACTCCTTTTTATTTCAAACAGTGCTGCTAAACTAACCTACTGTCAAGTTGCCACTATCTGAAAACAGCAGAATTCCCACTGTCTGTTAAGCCATTATGCAGACATCAGCTTTCCTTATGGGCAAAATGTACTTAATACCTAGATTCATAGCTGGGTTTGACTCCTAATTCTAATAATAACTAACCTCTAGGTAAAACCTTGGGCAGAATAATTTACCTTTCTCTGGCCTCAGTTATTAAGGCTGTTAAATAAAAATAATGCTATCACTGCCGAGCATTGTTGGAAAAAAATAGTGCTAATGTATTAGGCATTTGTAACTACAAAACGCCTGCCTACATTAGCCTTTTGTAGTTACTAGTATGATGCTAAATACTAAAAAGGCTTTAGACATTTATGTAACAAGATTTACTTAACAAAGTAAAAGGTGAAAAAACTCTAAATATTTAAAAGTTAAAAGCATCAAGTTAAATGAAAACAGAGCCCTCTCCACTGCCTGTACTATTGTAGTGATGGGCACTGACTCGCCCCAGGGGCAAATCCACCACTCACGTGATGCAGCCTTAACACACTAAGGACAGTATCTCCTACGTGTCCACTTCCACAGCAGGTTTGAGGCATAGAGATCCCCGAGACACCACCCCCTGCTCCCAAGGAATGCATGACTCCCTCCTGCGAAGAGACACAGTCCAGGGACAGGCAACCCCAGCTGGCACACCAGGGCTCAGGAGTAGCAACTCACACGACCCAACCTGTGGTGTCAGAAGGAAGGAATCCCTCGGGTAAAACCTTAAGTAACAAGGAGAAGGAAAGGGAAGCACCAACAGGGAACAGCACAAGCACCTGAGGTGAGAGCCAGCGTGGCATGCCAGAAACACCACATCCAAAGCAGGGAGCAGCAGATTGTGAGGTTGCCTAGGTCCCCATCAGCGAGCTGGAAGGCCACAGAATAATACTGGAATTGCACTCACAAGCTGTGAGGAGCCCTGAAAATGTTCTAGGCAGTCAAGTGACATGGTTAGGAAAGAAATACATTGGCAATGTGGAAATGCACTGAGCATGGGGGTAGAATGGAATGGTAAGAATGGAAGATAAACCAGTGGTCCCGGTAAGTGAGGCTAAGGCTGTGGAGTTAAGAGTTCACATTTTAAACTCACCCAAGCTGTTGTAACATTCCCCCAGGGAACTACAATTAAGCTGGGTCTTCCTCAGTTTCTGAAGAAGTTTTGAGTACATGTGATCTCCCAACAATATCAATGAATGCAGAAGCACAAGAACCAGTAATCTTGCTCTGGGTGGGGGGAGGGGTAGAACCAAGTCACCCCTTAGAACGTTTTATATGAGAAATAATCCTGTTTAATCAGATACCCGTTAGCACTGGTCAAACAGACCTCCTGCTGGAAGGAAGCTCTACTCCACAGAGAAGGTGAAGAGGAGGAACATTTCGTTACATCAAAATGATCCAACCCAGGTGAGAGCTGCTAGGGAGAAATTATTTTCTAAAACAGATCTCTGCACTCTTATTGTCAAAATATGTTAGTCTTTCACTTCCTCAAAGTATTTTTATGGAGTTTTTTGCCTATTTTAAAGAAAAACAATAACCGCCACTAAAAGGGTAAATGGATTCACCCCCTAGTATTTAATTTGGACTTCTCAATCCCTTCCTTCTAAGAATTTTTCCCCATTAAACTGGGCAATCTTATTGATAAAAAGCTGAAAGCAAAGAAAGGCTCTAGACTATTTAAAGCATCTATCTGTCCCCTCTGTGTCTATCTCCTCTCAGTGAGGACCCTCACATGGTACTTACAAGAATGACATGGAATAATCCTAGCAGGGTGTTCAGAACAGAGTCTAGCACAGAGCTCCAAAAATGCTTCCACTTGTTCCTGATCTTAAATGGGGTCTCCTGGAGGCTCATGGGTTAACGTCAGTGCTATCAAACTATCGCCAGCCGCTGCAGCATGAATTCGATCCCTTGCCAGGGAGGTGACCCACATGGTGCAGCAGACTTCTCCCTATCTCACCCTATGCTCCCCTCAGCAGTTTATTTCAGTAGATCCACCTGTTCTGCTCCTCACTCTGTCTCCAGTGAATCCTCTAACCCACTGCACCTCTGGCCTAGACCCCAGTTCTTGTATGCATAAATAAAAAATAAATCATAAATGATAAAATCACCATAAGTATGAGGAGAGGTGATATTCAAGTCCTCAAGATTTGACCCATTTGGTGGAAAGTAAGATGCTAAAAGCATGAAAACACAGAGAATAATGACCACTGTAAGGTAGCTATCAGATAACATGGGATTACCCAACTGTTCTCTATCTTTCTATGTTATTGTAGCTTTCTATAATTTAGATGCTAAATGAGTTACTCTTAATTACCTTAAACTTGGCCTTTCTAATTGTCTACTCCTATATCCTGCTGTGACCCCATTAACATGGCCTCCTGAGGTTGATTTCAAGAGATTTATGATCACCTTCAGTTGATTTCCACCACACTAATTTTTAATGGTTTTCTACTTATAAATAATTACTTAAAATAAATTAGCTAATTTCTAGACCACATAGTTGTTTCTACTGAACTATATTTGTTTTTCACCAGCTGGCTAGATAATTATATTTAGAACAAATTTTTAAAAAATCAGTATAGGATGAATATGCTAATAATTAGCCTCTCTTCTCTGAGCTTCCCTGGGTCCCCTCATCCCTCCGAAAACTTAAGCTAGAGATTTGGAATGGAGATGAATCATCCCTTATCAGAGGTAACTCAATACTGGATGAGCATGGCTTCAACTCAGAAAATCCTTCATCTGACAAAAAGTAAGAGGTTGCCTACAAACCTCTTAGATGCATCCAGGTGCATTTCTGCACCTAAAATCAAATGACACTACATACAGGTATGCATGCGGTACTAAAATACTCACCTGAAATTGTTGATTTTTTGATAGGGAGGAGGAGCAAGAAGAGTCTACAAAACAAAGGTTTCTACTTTGTTCTCATATCTACAAATGTAACTCAGTTCAGCCAAAGTGACTTCAAAATGAAAGCCTAAGAGAATCAACCATGCACAGAATATCTGTTTTAAGATTTAAGTAACTTGCCCAAACACTACTCTAAATTTTGCATTTGAAATCAACACACACAGGGAGGGGTTCTGACTTCAACTAGATGTAAACAAGCACACTCCATCCAATCTCCAGTGTATGCGGCTGTAACACCTGGAGAGAATAAAGAAAGCAGCTATTTGAGGTTTCAGTAAACTGTAATTGCAGGTTGACGGGGAAAGAAGAGCAGAAGTCAAAGTGCTGCCAAAACAGGGGTGAAGTTCCCATTTTTTTCCTCCAAAATGCTGTAGCTCACACTCTACGCAACCAGACACCTGGAAGTATGGACCAGGATATAGAAGAGGGAGGAAAGTAAAAATCCTTTGCGTTCCAGCCTGAGAAGCAGAAATAAGAATTCTAACCCTAAAGCGGGTGAGAGAATTTCTCCATTTGCCCCTCTTTCTCCTCCTCCAGCCTGCATTCTCTTGCCTCCATTCCGAAGGCACTCGCAATGGAGTGGGCAGAAGGCAACACAATCACCTGAAGGAGACATGATGATCTCAGGATGGGGAGGCAGACATCTGCTACCTTTTTTCTGTCCTCTTGCCCGTTTGTCTAGAGGATACGGTCAGGAGAATTGCACTGCTGTAGTGCCAGGAAGGGGCACAGAGCAAGGTCTGGATGGTTCTAGCAGATGGGGTAAAGGAAGGAGTCTTGGAGCCCTCGGTGGCTTTTATGCTTTTTATTGTCAGGGGTAACCAGGTACTTTGCAGGCAGGGGGGGTCGGGGGGCCAACAGGCCTCCCAGCAGCCCCCCCCCCACCACACACACACACACACACACACACACACACACATCTCACCCTCTTGGCTGCTTCTACTGCTGGCATCCTGTTCCTCCCACTGCTGCTGTTCTTGCTGGTCTCTGACCCTACAACTGCCCTTTTAAAGTGCCATCTTTGTGGCTGCAGGACTAAAAACAGGAATCTTGAAGATATAGGAAGTACCAGAGACTCATCCCACACAAACACAGCAAACTAACTTTTGGTAAAGATGTAAAGGCAGAAAAATTGAGGAAACATTGTTTTCAATAAGTGATACTGAAACAATTGGACATCCATATTAAAAAAAGGAATCTGAACCTAAACCTCAGACCCTATACAAATATAAATTCAAAATAGATTGAAATATAAAATGTAAAACTACAAAACTTATAAAACATAAAGCTTTATGACTTAGAGTTAAGAAGAGTTCTTAGCTAGTACCGCCAAATCCATAAAGAAAAAAAGATACGGAGAAAAAAATGCTTGTTCAAAATTTAAAATCATTGCTCTATTCAAAGAATGAAAGCCATTCTCTAGTCTCACTATTAAGAACATTAAAAAAAAGGGTACAGACTGGAAAAAACATTTGCAAGTCATATATTAACAAAGGCTTTATCCAGAATATTAAAAAAGAAACCTCTGAAAATAAACCCAAGAAAAGAAACAACCCAAATAAAAAATGGTCAGTAGACTTAAATAGGCTCTTAAATAGGCCCAAAGAGATATATAAATGGCAAGTAGGCACATGAAAAAATGTTCAACATCATTAACTATTAGGGAAATAAGGATGAAAACCACAATGAGACACGACGCGAGGCTACTAGGATGGCCACCATAACAAGCCCTAATAATACCAAGTACTGCAAGAATGGCACACACTTCAAACGCTCTTAAAAATTAATCTTTAAAAAAATCGGTTTCAACAGATGACATACAGCATGCTTCCATTTAAATGACGTCTTTGCATCTGTATCTGTTCCCGGAGAACAGATCAATGGTTGCCATGATTCAGGAGCATGGACCGAATATAACACAAAGAAACTTTTTGGAACAGTTGCAGGAATGGTTACACTTAATCTATACATACCTAAAACTCAGAATTATGTATCAAAGTAAAAATGACAATTCTACCTCATGTTACTTTTTAACCAACATAAAAAGACCGCCAAGATAAAAAGACAGCCAATGTCTTACATAACCTAATTATAAAAATATTGTACTGGATAGTACTTTAGAAATAGGTTTTAAAGACAATGGAACAAACAGGTTTTATTTAAACCAAGGTTATCTTAAAACTGTTTAAAAGACACCACAAACCTGTTTCTTACAACAGTTAACTTTTGGGCCACACATACAAAAAAATCCATGACTGACTATTGCAAAAATAATGGCAAGAAAGCCAATATTCAGCAAAGCCCAACAGTTCGAGTCGTTTGGCATCTGGCTTTTGAGATGCTGATGTAACAGAGCAGGTGAATCATCACGGAAACAGATGCATGAACTTGAAGTCATCCAAAGTTTGTTCACCACAGTCCCCAGGGACTTCACATGCCTCCTTCATTTCCTCCGCAGGAAGCACATACAGTTTGTTTTAAAACTTGAAGAGCATGTATACAAAAAGAAAAGGTCAAGGAAATCGGTTTCATTGAGCAAGTCTGCACTTCGTCATTACTTCCCCCACAGAGGGGTGCGGCCTCCACAAGGTGCCAGAAACTGACCCAGTTTCTACAGACCTCCTGCTGGAAGGAAGCTCTACTCCACAGAGAAGGTGAAGAGGAGGAACATTTCGTTACATCAAAATGATCCAACCCAGGTGAGAGCTGCTAGGGAGAAATTATTTTCTAAAACAGATCTCTGCACTCTTATTGTCAAAATATGTTAGTCTTTCACTTCCTCAAAGTATTTTTATGGAGTTTTTTGCCTATTTTAAAGAAAAACAATAACCGCCACTAAAAGGGTAAATGGATTCACCCCCATCACTTCACCAGCACCCTCTCCTTTCCTGGTATGCGCAACGTGAATCGCTCTGTTAAACTGCATAAAATACTCAGAAATGTGTGAACTTTAAAAACTATTTTTAAAATAGAATTTTTATTTTAACCGTGAGTGAGGCTAAGTTTTTCTTTCTATGTTTCTCTATTTCTCAAAGGTTTCTCAATAATGAAGCATCAAGATAGCTGAAGAATTCTTTTCCATCTACTGACATAATTTGCCATAAATTATCACTGTGACTATTATGTTTTCATTTCAAATACTCCTGGGGAAATCCTTCTTTGTAAAGGCTCTATCTAAAACTCCACTATCGCCACCAAAATGGGGTAGGGGGCGTATAATACGCTAAATGTTCAGATAAAATTGCTCTCCCTAATTATAACAAAAAGTGATTCAGTTACAAACATAAGGAGAGTCTGGTTATTTTTAAATAGTAGAGACTCCTCCTTGATCTGTTTAACTTGCTTGAGAACAGAGCACAGGAACAGATGAACATTTACTAAGCCTGCTTTGATTATAATTATTTTAAGCCTAAAGTATATGCTCCATTATTCTTTAGAACACAAAAGTTCTTGGGGTTCTTTCAGACATGTACTTAAAAATAGTCACCTGACCATGGCTGAACCGACTCACACACAGGGAATGCTGTTGTTTCGTCGGATGTCAAAAGTGAAAGGTGAAGCGAACAATACCTTAATACCGTCTCAGCAGTGCTCTCCCTGATTGCCTAGGCGGCTGTTGTTTCTATCAGTCTTCACAGCTAACAAAGGTATTGTGCATGCAACATAAAATCAAAACACAGAAGTTCAAATACACACACTTTTTTTTTAGAAAGAAACTTAATCTCTTTACATGCCTTTAGAGCTAAGCTCTTAAGGTTTTATTCAAGCTGGAATATATTAGCAATGTCTACTGGCAAAAATGCAAGTTAGAAAATCAGGACTAAAAATTTAACTATAAATAGCTAAATGAAGAAAGGAAAAACTGGTTGCTATTATGTGAAGTCTGGTGATATCAAGGAGGGGAGTTTGTACAATGGGGCCCCACAGTGGACTCAGCTTGTGGTGCATGACAAATCCTCACCTAAAGAATAACAGTTAGAATGACTTAAAGTTACAGGACAAGGTGAGAGATACCCCAGAACCCCCAAACCTGCCCACTCTAAATAGGTTCTGTCATATACTGCCTCAAGACAAAACACACGCCAATGTCTAATACCTACAATGGAAAAGAACTTTAATCCAATTAGTATGCAACAAAGAGAAGGGAAAGAATATAGTTTCCAAATCAAGCACCTGAAGTTACCCATGCCCTCGTGGGTAAATGCCCAGCCAAACAAGTCTAAGGCACCTCCTGGTGGGGACCCACAGGAAAGGGGCAGCAGGGGTCCAGCACACGTGAGACAGGAGCAAAACCAAAATCAAGATAAAAGCTGCCATTGTTAACCTCCCCTTGGGTCTCTCACCAACATGTGTTTCACCCAGTCTAAGACCAAGAAGCAAGTGCAGTGTCTTCATACGTCTACTCAATGTGCTTCCTCCAGATGTCCTCCTTCTTCTCTATCCTCCTTCCTTTCTGTCTCCTGTCCCCTCTCCAGTTTCTACACTCAGCTCAGCTCCACCCTTCTTTTGGTTGGGGCAGGGAACAGGAAACTCTCCTTTCTGGGGGACGATGGTGTTATATTAATACACCCCAATTCCCTTGCAACTATAGAATTTTCATTCTATCATCTTAGCACAAGCTTGAGACCTTCTACGACTGAACTCCTTAAAGGCTTTGTCTCTTCACCACCCTAGCATAGTGCCACATACCCAAGAGATATTCAATAAGTGGCTGCTGAATGGAAAGAACTGAGGAGCATCACTTCCCATGGGCATCAGCCTCAGTCCCTGGAGGCACCCAGAACACTGCTGGAGTTGGCCACACACACCATCTCCTCCACTCTGGAGGAGTAACTGCACAGTAATTCCACAAGACGAACATAATTTACTTAGACAAAATTCAGCTTCATAGTAGTGTGCTGACAGAGGTCTCTATTCTGCCAATTTTTCACAGTTCATCACCACTACATTCGACCTGTGGTTCTTTATAAGAATCTAAGTCAAGTGTCAGTTTTGATTTGCTGTTGATTTAATTAAAATTGATTAACACCATCTGTAAGCCTGTTGAGCAAACCCAATGCCTGACAATAAGCTGAAAGCAAGCAAGAAGAAACCCTCCCACACTCCACGTTGTGGATGTCCCCCACAAGCCCCAAGATAGTAGCTGTTGTCCCAAGCAAAGGTCCCACTTCCAATGCCAATGGTCAATGTTGAGCGTTAGTGATTTCTGGTGTATTCCTCAGAAGAGTTTAGTAACAGCTTAAAAACAGCTCTAAGAGTTTCTTCCTAAACTCCAACAATTGCATCCATTTTGGAAAACATTGATCTAGGCTGATTTTAATGGCGTTTTTGTTCTCAAGTTCCTGTTTCAAAGAGACTTACTTCATTATTTAACCTATTTTCTGACCCCAAGTAAGCAGTTCTTCAGTTCAAAACTTCTGTGCCAGATTCCCACTACTCTTTCCCATGCCTAACTGTACCTTTAAAAAAAAAAAAGTGCCTAGAAAGCAAGTCCTGTTACCTAGGATGCCGTCTCCATTAGTCTTAGTAGCTAGGGTCTTATCCTGGCTGGAAGAGAGCAGCAATGTCTACTGGCATTTCATCAGGACTCTCTCCTGCGTTCAAAGCCTTCCATTACTAACTATGTGACTTGGGGTAGGAGAAATTACTTTCTGACACTCTCCTTATTTCTGAAATGAGAGAAAGTCCATTGTGTTTAATTACCTTGGTTATTATAGAGGTTAATAACAACTACAAATGATCAGTAACAATTATGAAAATTAAAAGCAAGTTTATTGCTATACGTATAAGCATGAATATATATTAGTCATATGTTATGATCCTCTATTAGTATAGGTGAAAGTATAGGTAATTTCATTTATATTCATATATCTTTAATTTAAAAAACAAATTATATATTTATTTAAAAGTCTAGGTTAATTTTTACTGTTTTCTTTCATGTTCTTAGTCATGTTATAAAGCACCAACTCTAAAGAGCAACCAAATTTACCTATTGCAATAAAGATACTAGGTACCGATAAAATTAAGACATATATAAAGTGAAAAATGACAAAATTTAAAATATAAATTCAAAAGTCATCCATAAACCTATCACTCGGAGATAAACCTTATTCATACCTCAATGCTTAAAATTGAGATCATATTAAATGCTTTGTATCTTTTGCATTTAACTTATGTTTGCATTTCTCCATTCACTAAATGTTATTCCAAAACGGTATATTTAATGGTATTATATACATAGTGCTCTATGTATATAAATAACAATTATAAAATAACAATTTGGTACAGTTTGGCACATAGGTTGCACCCACTTTTTATGTTACAAATAATAAAACGATAAACATCCTTGGACACAAAATTATTTGTGAATTTTTAAAAAAAATTTTATAGGCTAAAGCCACGAACTGGTAAAACAGGACATAATACTCTTTAGTCACATACTATAAAACTGCATTATTTAGAGTTCAGACAGTTAAACCACCTAAACAAGGTAATAGGAGGATAATTGGTCTGGAAACTTAAAATACTGGTTTAAGGAGAGAACCATATACTCTGACACACATTTATCTTAGATTCCCTATTTGAAATTCACATGACGTACACTCACCAATGTTCTGATGTAAGGTCAATGTTCTCCCATGAAGAATCAGTTTCCTTATTAACTGCTGAGCTCGTCACTCTCACACCCCCCAAAAAATCCTCATCTGATACTTCCAATTTCCATTGTTTATTACAGTGGAGTACAAATGTAAAGACTTTCAGGAAACCAGCTGAGAATCCTTAGAGTGTAATTATTCCCCCCAATCTTTTCAAGCCGTTGTGATCATGCCTAAGTTAACAATGTTCCTTTCGAAGTATTGCCTTTGGAGGTTTTCCCAAGCATATGAGCAATAATACTCATAAGTTAGTCGGACTACATGGACTTTTAATTATGTAATTACAAAAAACAGGCTTTTGTTATGAACAAAACTGATTCAGCTCAAGGAGCTGACCCTTGCGTCTGCACAAAGGCAGGTAGGTGACCTATCTGTAGGTGTTGGTGTCCCAGCCGTCTGTGACCCAAAAGGAGGATGAAGGGAGGGAGGTGGAGGTCCTCAAAGAGAGCTCTCATCTCTCAGCACTTGGAAAGTATTGAGTATTACGGCTCTGAATGGCACTTATTAATCCTAGTGTATATGCAGGTCCTATACTTACACAGACACCAGTAGTCCCTGAACTTAAAGGAAGAGCAGAACACGTATTAGTGATTGTTTACCAGATTTGTTGAATAGAAGGTCAAGAACAACCAACCAAGGTCTCTTGTCCATTTCTGTCCTCCACTCAATTTCCAAATGTTAGGCCCAGGCCTGGTCCCTAACCCTTCTCTCTCTTCTAGCTAAATTCAGCCACCAACCGATCTCCAGTCTCAAAGCTTCACACCACGTACAGAGCAAAACCACCTAACTTAACACATTAAGTGTCTCCCAGCCACGTCACACTGAGCACTCCGCTCTCTTGACCACCCTGTAACTACCACCAGCAGCTGCTCAAACCAAAGGCTAAACTGTCCTTGACTTTTCCCTTCGTAACCGCACGTGCAGTCCAACAGTCATTTCTGTCGCCTTGTGAGCTTATTCTGTTTCTTCTTTATCTGTATCTAGAGGGCCGGGAGCCCACTTTGTCCACAGCTCTATCTTCAGCCTCCAAAGTAAGCCTGGGCACAGAGTATGCCCTTAACAAAGACTGCTGAGTGAAAAGAGCACCTAAAAATTTCAGATTCTAGGAGTTTTCTGTAACTAGAAAACTAGAGGAGAGTATTTTAAACCCCTTTAAAAATAAGCAATATTTGAGGCTTGGCAATTGCAACAGATCACTACTGCAACACCCTCACTTTACAGACGTGAACCTTAAGTTCCAGAGTTTACATAATTTGCCCAGGATCAGGAAAACACAGAGCTCCTGATGCAAATGTTTACTGATGTACAAGCAGCCTCACCTTGCGCCTCTCTTTTCTTGTTACATAAACATAATTCTTGCAAGTATTTGGAGAACTGAATTAAATTACTATCAAAGGTAGGTCTCTTCTCATTTGGGGTATGTAAGGAAACCCTCAGCAAGAGACTTTTGCAAGGACCTACTGCACAGCCACTTGAAAAGCCCATGATGAGTGTAGAGGCTACTGAGGTGCTGGAGAGCAGTTCACAGCAGAAAAACTTAAAGTCAAGTGGCCCAAATTCAAAATCCCAAAGTCACTGTGGGAAGCTGTTGCTGCTGCTCGGCTTCCTTCTTTTAACAAAGCCTTCCCACCAGAACCGACTGTAAATTTTCACAGAGGGAGAGAGAGTAGCTGGGTGTCTATAATTTGGTAATTGCCATCTGATTTCATATTTGCTATTCAAAGGTCCTTCATAAAATGCAGTAATCTAAGGCCCCACCCTGAAAACTTCTCAAGGTAAGCTTCCCACAAGTGTGAAGCAGTATTACCTCACTGATTTTATCACTTTCCTCTCTCAATCTTGAATAACCAAGCTCCTGGTGTCATTTCACTAAGCTTCAGAGGCAAACCCTAAGGCACTTCCCAGGCCCCCTGGCACAGCTTCCACCAGAGGAGCATCAGACCCAGTTGAAGCAGTAAAGGTAAGCCAGGTTCCCCCTTAGCTCCTGCCCCTATTCCATCCATCACCCTTCAATCCATCCACCACATCCATCAAGCTCCTAGTTAGTACTGAAAACGATTTATGAACTTATCCCACATGTGGTCAGAATTTTTCCCCAACATTTGTTTTTATTAGAAACAACAAGCACACAAAATTAACAAAATGGTTTTCCACACATATCTCTTCATCTACTCTTCATAAACACTCCACCAATTCTAGAGTAAATCACCATCTTTGCATTTCACATGGCCATATAGATGGTGAAGGGGCTGCAGGTGGGGACCAAGGTCACACGAGCACAAGTCAGGCCTGCATCCAAGTCTTTAAAGTGGAAGCCCTTGGATTTTTTTGGATTTGGCAACAAAAGCAAAGGCAACAAAAATAAAAATAAACAGCGGAAATGTGTCAAAATAGAAGTTTCTGTACAGCAAAGGAAACTATCAATAAAATGGCAGTCTACCAAATAGGAGAAAATGTTTGCAAATCATATGTCTAATAAGTGGTTAATATCCATAAAATATGAAGGACTCACAGACTAAACAACAACAGCAAAAGCCATTCAATAAAAACATGAGTAGAGGGTATGAAGAGACATTTTTCCAAACAAAGCAAATAGGTCAACAACAGGTCCACAAAAAGATATGCAACATCACTAATCATGAGGAAAAAGCAAATCAAAACCACAGTAAGATTTAACTCATACTTGTTAGAAGTGTATTTTCAAAAAGACAAAGATAGTAAGTGTTGGCAAATATGTGGAGAAAAGAGAACCCTTGGGCAATGTCCATGGGAACATGAAATGCCTCAGTCACTATGCAAACAATAGAGGCCCCTCAAAAATTAAATTCATAAATATCATATGATTTAGCAATTCAGTTTCTGAGTATTTATCTGATGGAAACAAAAATACTAATTATAACACCCCCATATTCATTGTAGCATTATTTAAAATAGTCATGACACAGAAGTAACCTAAGTCTATCAATGTATGAATAAAAAAGTGTACATACATATGCAGTGGAATACTACTCAGTCATAAAAAAGGAGATCTTGCCGTTTGTGACAACATGAATGATTCTTGAGGGCATTATGCTGAGTGAAATAAGTCAAAAAGAGACAAGTAGTATGTGCTTTCATTTATATGTGAAATCTAAAAAGAAATACACAAAAATAACCTGAACTCACAGATACAAAGAATAGAGGTGAAGTTTAGGGAGGTGAGTGAGAGAAGTGGTGAAGGGTGTTAAAGAGATAAACAACCAGCTCTAAAATAGTCACGGGGTATAATGTACAGTGTGATGACTATAGTTAATAATACTGTATTGCATATTTGAAACTATAATTTAAGTGGATCTGCGAATTTCTCAGCATAAGAAAAAATTTGTTAACAGACTTATTGTGATCATTTCACGACAAATACTGAATCATTATGTCGTATACCTGAAATTACAGCACAAAAAGATTAATTTAAATGTGACAAAAACACATTAAAAAAAACACACACACAAGAACAGAAGTCCTTGCTCTTTTGCTGCACCCGTGTCCACAATAGCCACCTCCATGACACCTAGCAGAGCATCATAGATTTCACCCAAGTTTCCTATTGCCTTGATTTTCTAAATTAAGTTAAATGAAAAAACATAACCTTTGACCCACATTTGCAAAGAGCTTTCATGTAGAATTTAATAGCCCCAGAATAACTAAGTCCTAAAGTTAAAGTTGGGGAAGTTAAGGCTCAGTTCAGGTGGCTGGGGAAGGTACCTTGGAGCTGAGACTCTAGGTGACTCTGAAAGAAGAGGAATGCTCTCAGACAGGTTGAAGTGGGAGAGATGAGTCTTCCCTGAAAATTCCAGGATCAGCACATCCACAGCAACCTGGGATGGAACATTGGTTTTCTATGTGGAGTAATCAGAGGCAGGTGGAAGAAAATGAAAAGAAGGGCAATGGGCTCACAGAATTCATCTAAAATGAATGTCTACCTCTGCCAGAGAACAACGGACAAAATAAGCATTCTTTCATCAAGCTATGTGACTCTCACACGAACAAAGCCGAGACGTTTTCAGAATGGGATTTGATAATACCTGTCCTCCAGGGTCAAAATTCACCTTTATACTTCAATATCCCTCTCTGTTTTTATAGCAAAAGATTTCTATCTTTTCACTTGTACATTGCTATACAACACTTTTACTTGCATATATCTCCATTTGGTTACCTATTTAAATATGGTGTGTATGCGCTCAAAGTTGGACAATGTCCTTTGTTCCTGTTGTATGCCCCTGAAAATCTAGGCTAAATCTTAATATGAAAGTCACCCTATAGATATCATTGACCTGGAATTACCTCATTCTTTACAGTCATGCTCGTTTTTCCTTACTATGTACCAGGTACCATTCTAAGCACTTCATTTATATTAACTTATATAATCTCCAAACAATCCCACGAGGTGCATACCACTATGAACATTACTACCATAATTGTGGCGGAAACTGGGCTTCCCTGGTGGTGCAAGGGTTGAGCACCACACTGCAGGGCTTCCAGAGCCATTGCAGCATGAGTTTGATCCCTGGCCAGGGAGGTGACCCATATGGCGCAGCAGACCTCTCCTGCCTCACCCACTGTGCCCCTCAGCAGTGTATTTCAGTCGATCTGCCTGTTCTGTTCCCCACTCTGTCTCTGGTGAACCCTCTCACCCCCCCCCCCAAGTCTCTGGCCTGTACCCCAGCTCTTGTATGCATAAATAAATATTTTTTTAAAAAACAATGGAGGAAACTGAGGCACAGAGTTAAGCAACTTGCCTAAAGTCATAAAGCTGGTAAGCAGCACAGACAACATTCGAACCCAGGCAGTCTGGTTCCTTAGTCAATGAGTTAAATCTTATGTATGGCATGGCCTTTCAAAATAACGCAGTAAACTTGAAAATATATGGGCAAAATTTTCCTCTTTCAGTTTTAAAGCTGGGACAGCAAACATATCTTTTTTTTTTTTCCAATTTACACAATGCAAACCACAATTGCTTTTTTAAAATCACACAAAAAAAGGATTTTAATATGATTCTAAATAATGCATTTAGATTTGGGCTTTGCATGCTGTTTATACTAGAAAGTGCATCTGCTCTTGGCATTAAACATGACAAAATTAGCTATTTTACAATTACACCTAAGTATGTCAGTGCCATTAACTGATCAAACCGTGAGTGATTAATGCTGCTGCTTAGTCTCTCTTTTTAAACATTTTATAGTATAAATAGCTAAGCAAATATGACTTGATTTAAACAACTTGATATCTACAAAGCACAAAGGAGTTCTTTACCTATAAATAATAAGCAACACCCACTTGGACAAGGCAGCACCCATCGGTGTTTTCTAAATACCCACATACAGTACTGACTCAAAGAATCCCTCACCCACAGTGATTAATGCTGACCGCTTCTGGACCCTGAGATGGCAGTGAAGGAAACAGCTGATCGTACATGACAATTAAAAGTATTGTTCCAAGCAGTAGAAAATTTTTTTGTAGCAATGTTCCAAAACCTAGCCTATGAATTATATAAGATAAAGCCAGTTTGAAAGACACTCTAAAATTAACTACAACATACATAACTGATTTAAAGCTCAAAAGCACTCACAAAGCATGAGTTCATTCAACTAAAATGGAGAGAATATGAAAGAGAAACTTATCAAAATATACTGAAAGAACAGATAATTGAGTGCATTAAATTGGGTTCCTTGCACAAACAAAATAGTTCATAAAACTAACTGGTCAAAGTACTGGGAATGTAAACAGCATCCTTAATCCACTTTAATCAGAAATAGTAGCAGGCACTACAAAAAAACCCACAAATACTACTGAGAAAATCATTGAATTTAGCTCATAATGCATACAAATCTCCACTTTAGACACAACTTTTGCATTTAAAAGCTAATATAACCTGGTTAAGAGGATACAGTTAGAACACAGTGGATTGTATTACTGCTGCTTTCAGCAAGGTTCTATTAATGCCTGTTGTTTATCTACACAAATAAAGAGCAGCCTGGGAACTGTCCCAGTTTCTTTGAGAGTTATCAACTGAAGCTAATGTTTCCTTAGTGAGAAACCACTTTTAAAAGGTACCATGAACCTGGCCAGTTTCCTTTGCTATTTACACAGACAGCACAATCTGCAGCATGAGCAATACTAGTTTTGCGATGGAATCTGAGTATCCTCAAGTGATATGTCTCCATAGTCCTCACTGTGTTCACTTGCTCAGCTGAAAATAAAGGGCAGCCTTTTTCCTGGATAAAGAGCAAGTTCAAAATGAGTTTAAGGACCCTCCCCGGTGGCGCACTGAGTTAAGCAACGCACTATGAAGCAAATGACAGCCACTGCTGCACGAGTTCGATCCCTGCCCCAGGCTGGGGAAGGGACCCACATGGCGCAGCAGACCTCTCCTGCTGTGCCCGCTGCTCCCCTCAGCAGTGTGTTTCAGTTAATTGGCCTGTTCTTCTCCCCGCTCTGTCTCTGTTGGATCCTCTCACCACCACCACCACCCACACCTCTGGCCTGTACCCCAGTGCTTGTATGCATAAGTAAATAGATCTTTTAAAAAAAAAATGAGTTTAATACTTCATTTTAATGGAAGGCTGCCTGATAACAAAGTGATGCTCCCGTTAGGAGTGGCGTCAGTTTCTTCCTGCCCTCCTCATCTCCGGCAGCCCCTAAGGCATGATGTCTTGGACATACTCACATGCAACACATGGAGTCCTCCTGCCCCCACCCAAGTACTCCACTCAAACCTCAGAATTAATTGAAATTACCAGTGCTGTATTGTGATAACTATTTTAGCTCAGACACTTGCAAGGATTTATGAGAAGCTACCATTCAGAGAATTTACTAGGAAGCTACGGTGTGTATTTCCCTACTTCCCACCCTCCACACGTGTGCTGTGAAAATCTTCCTTAAGCCCCTCTTTAAAACAAAATTGTTGTAATATAACATCTCCAGCATGGCTAGCCCACAGTAAATACACAAAATGCATACCACTAAGGAAATATCTACTGCTCAGAATTCCTGTTAGCCGAGATGCTGGTACTAGAGGCATTACGGCAGTGTCAGGGAAGCGACTAAAATTGAATATTGGGAGAACTGAAAAGTGATAGCAATTTTGAGGCCCATATGATATCTAGTAAAAACAACAAATGAGGTCAGATTAAATAGTTAACTACTTATTGCAGTATGATTAAGAGTCTTGACTCAACTGCAAATCCCACTAGGCCACCTTTATAGAATATTTTAATACAAATACAATGGCTCTACGTGACAGCTAGAATAGACGCACACCAAGGCTGTAGTCCTCTCTGCCATTAATCCCACTGGTTTCATCCTGGGGATAAATCCAGTTATCAAAAGAATATTTGTTTATAATGATATTTTTGGACAAAGATGGAAATGTATCTCAATTTTACCCAAGACACTATGTACAGATATGACCTAAAATATTATCTTCAGCATGATCATTCTCAAAAGATTCTGAAACTCTAAATCACTCACTCTTACATTTGCCAAATCTTCAATTGTAAAGTGTTAAAAGGTGAAGGCCAATACTACAGCATGTAAATAAGAATAATTCAAGACGGCTCACAAACCTAAATATAAAAACTAGAACCCTGAGATTTTCAGAAGAAAACATAGGAGAATACTTTCAGGAGAGTAGGTAAAACCTTCTAAGACAATGAAAGTAATAACCATAAAAGGAGAAAAAAATAAATTAATAAGATTTAATCATCTTAGACTTTGTTTATCAGATGGCACTGTTATCTAGAAGGAACTCCCTCTAATTCACTCATAAAATGTTACCTACAGCTTGTTGGTCACAGCCTGCTCTGGCTGGGCCAGCTCTATAGGGGAAGAAAAGATGATGGCAATTTCCCTCTTGTGAAGAATTAAGGGTGGGAGCCAAAGGAAAATAAAATCCTTAAAATGTAACTTTGGGAGAGGATAGGAAATAAAATTAGATACCTGCCAGGACAGTTTAATTATTAAAAATACATACTTAACATAGTGATATTCTGCACTGAAAATAAATCTGGATTTAAAGTAGCAATTTTGCTGTTCCATGAAGTTGATCAAAAAGCTTTTATCCAAATTTAACACTGCAGGTAATAAACACTATTCCCTAAACAAATAGTATTTGAGTCTATTCAATTCTCTCAAGAAACACACATAACTTTAAAAAAACTGGATTTCTCTCAAATCACATTTTAGACACTTTCAGTTTGTCTAAATATAAACTTTAACTCTTCTACAATAGGCCAATAAAATAAGGATACACAGTAAATTAAAAAGGCCTAGCGTAGCCAATAAAGTTTTTCAGCCATAATTCCAGTTGTGATTTTTATATAACCATACATTTGGTTCTGTCTAGACATGTTACTCAGTTGGATTCACAAAGCATTCCATCCTACCACACAGGTGCTAGCAGACTGAGGTATAAAAAGGTTATCCATTGTAGTATTCTAAGAAATGAAATTGACAGCAATGTTTTAACGTGTAGTTGTCAGCTACTTGTAAGATTTTTGACATTTATTGCAAATTTCTGAAATGCAAATCTGAACATGTGATGACAAATCAGTTAAGGTGTACCTGTGCTTTCGCCTTTGATTCCCCCTCTTTTAGCTGTCTGACCTTAAGTATATGAAGTGTGCCTTGCTGCGAGGCATGCGTTGAGTTCTCCAGTTATACTACACAACAGCTTGAGGTGCTATTTTGTACAAATTAGTGAAAGAAACAGCTAAAGCCTCAAGGTTCTGTCTCAGAGGATTGTTAGAACCTCTTTAGACTCAAATGCCAGGCAGAAAGATACTACATGTGAAAACTTAATAATTTACCTTTTTCTTCTTAAGTGTTTAAAAAACGTGACTTCTAACTACTTTTACAGTTAATAAAAGAACTTTCAGCACGTTGCTGTCAAACTAACACATATGGCTACACAGAAGGATTACTGACTATCACAAGTACACTGTCTCAAGCTAAGAAAGCATCCTATCACCACTGTGTATGAGGAAACAGGCATAAATCCGTACACGCTCAACACACATAATTAACATTTTGATTCAGGCACTGGGGTAGACAGCTATGAACCCAAATCCCGGTTCAGTTGCTTACAAGTTATGTGACCATGTGTATGTCATCTAGCATTAACATGAGGGTGTCTGTCAACATCTCACGGCATGAATATGAAGATTAAATGAGACAAAGGAAGTGAAAGCCTTTAGCAAAGTTCTGAGTATAAGTTAAATGCTCAGTAAAGGAAACTGTGATTGTAGTTAACTTAAAATTTCTTCAATAAGGATTTGGAATTACTAAGAGGTTATAAAATAAGAGAGATGAGTTTAATCATAAAAAACGTACCAATTAAAGATTTCTATTTTGGGAATTTTATCTTGTGGTCACAACATTGTGGGAACCAACAGAATTTTAAATTTAAACAAGCAATGCAGGCAGAAGAAATAAATCCTTCTGCTTCCTTTCTTCTTTTAAGAAAAGAAACGAGGAGGAAAGCCAAAAACAGTCATTTGGAATCAATCATTATCAGCAGCCATTCATTCGATCAAATAATGGCACACATGCAGTTGGAGGCGAAGTGAAAGCCAAACAGCTTCCAAGTGGAGTTACAAAACTGTACATTCTTCCCCTTACCTGTAAACCAACTTGTCTTGGTTACACTACAGTGAATTTTTCTAGAATGGCTGCAACTCACCAAGCAAGTACACATGTGTGATAAAAATATGAGCTTAGTAATAAGCACAAACTGTTTCATTCCATCCTTTATTTGTGTGTTCACTCAAGTCCTATCACGTCCAGCGGGTCTACCAAGGGCATACTGCCTGCCAGCTCTGTCAAATGTTAGTATGGTAAGAAGAGCAACCTCTGCAGGAGAAACAGGACCCGAGAAAGTGTGGAGACTGCCTCACAGGGTGCCCTAGCCCATAGAGCACATGCTTCTGAACCTCTACAGTAAAAGGGAAGATGGGGGAGGGGGGTCGGTGGACAGCAAGTGGACATGGCCAGTGCTGGACAGACGGTCCCGTCCAGCATGTGCTTCTGCTCCGCTCACCGCTACAGCTTACAACACACGCCATTCTGCTGTCAACTGGTAAGTTTCTGCTTAGGTTTTATTTAGGGCAGTCATCTGATCAATGTGTTGATTCAAATTTATAAAAAAAATAAACTCTCAGTGCCTTTGTCTTCCACCAAATAGCAACTTCTGAGAGTCTATAGTCTCTCCATCCTTCAAGGGCAATTCCAAGACCATCTCTGTCCCAAAAGACTTCAGCTGAAAGTTGTTGCTCTGAATTCCTGACTTTGCTGACCCCTACCTCATGCACATTTTCTTTCTACCTTATGTTAATTAAGGTAATCTCCTGTCTAGCTGAGATTAATTCTCTGTGGTACTCAGGTCCCGAGAGCAGGCTCACATCTGACTTAGCTAGGACAGAAGCCAGCAGTGCTTCACCGTTCACTGTAATTATATAATTAATACACTTGATAAATAATTGCCTTTTTCTTAAAGACTGAAGTTAAGCCATACATTTCACTAACTTCCTCACCACTGCTGGTGGTGCTCCACTCACTGATATCTGCATTTTCAATTGGGATGAATGACTGAAAACCTTTACATGTGTGAAAAAGGATGACTCTAGAACAACTTCTCCATAAAATATTCTGTGTAGCCTTTATCTGAGATTCAAAATATACCACTTCATTTTTATATATTATCACACCCTGAGACAGCTGAAGAGTTGACTGAGACTTGTTTACTTTTAACCAAAGGTTTTAATACTGTAATTTTCTATCAGTATAATCATGAAATCAGTTAGGGAATTTCCACCTATCCTTACTAACTATCTGACCTCCTTTAACCTCTTCAGCCTCAATTTCCTCACACATGCAAGGAGGGGGGAGGGGGAGAACAACATTGCCTATCTCACAGGAGAGGCGATAATGCGTTAAAACTGTTCCCACATTCATGTCTGGGTCTCAGGCCTTGCTCGTCTCCACATTATTTCAAGATGGACAACCAAAGCCCTGCCATGAAGGCTCCCTGGTTTTAAACCAGTAACCTGATAGGTCAAGAATCTCTTAACTGGGGCCTCCCTGGTGGTGCAGTGAGTTAAGCAACGCACTATGAAGCAAACCGCAGCCACTGCAGCACGAGTTCGATCCCTGCTGCCGGCCAGGGGGGGGACCCACATGTTGCGGCAGACCTCTCCTGCTGTGCCCACTGCTCCCCTCAGCAGTGTACTTCCGCCTGTGCTGTTCCCTACTCTGTCTGGTGAATTCTCTCACCACCCCCCACCACACCTCTGGCCTGTCCCCCAGTGCTTGTATGCATAAATAAATAAATCTTTAAAAAAAAAAAAAAAAGAATCTCCTAACTGTATTTCCTGACCAAAGAAAATGTATTATTTGAAGCTAGGAACTAGACTCTGGTATTACAATTGTGCTACATCTACTCCACACAGCTATTAGACTCAGACTTCATTCAGAGTCTGTACTTTCCACCTGCATGAAATTTACTTACAATAATACTCTAGAATGAGATCCTTTCCAAAGTCACTCTAAATAATGTGAGTCATTCCAACATAACAGTTTAAAGAAAATTACTACACTAAGACCAGAACCATTTTCCTTTTGGATTTCTTAGGTTGAATTCTCTTAATAAGGCACTGTATAAAATGGAGAGATAACATAAAACATCTCATAAATTCAAACATTTGCTAGATATAGACTAGGAAGTCACATTAAATTGAATCATTAAGCAGCAAAATTTGTTTGCATGGTGAGTCATACTTATTATTAGCGTCTGCTCCATTTAAATGACACAGAAGAATAAATGTTGGGTCTGGCGATTTGAAGAACTCAGTGCACAATATATCCCACCAAGGAAGGTAACAACAGTCTGTTATTACTGAAGCAGAATTAACATAAGTTATAATAACACAAAGTTTCCTCAGAAGGGAGTTATTCAGGTTGAAGTGCTCATTTCCATGCCCATCAGAAAAATAGAATTATAACAGAAACAACACCATACTGACCAGAGTGGCTACAACTAAAGACTGAAAAGAAATACTGATGAAGATGAGGAGCCTCTGGAATTCCCACATACTGTTAGTGATAGTAACAGGTATAAAATTTTAGCAAAAGGCTCTGCAGTACCTATGAAAGCTGAACACACACACATCTAACCTCAATAAACACATCCCCAGGTATAGATACCCAACAGAAATTACACCTGTCCAAAAAACAAATACAGAAATGCTTACATTAGCATTAGCTGTAATGGTCAAAAGCTACACACACACACACACACACACACAGAGATATTCAGTAGTAAACAAATAAATGGTGGTATAGTTACATGATGCAGACTAAGGATTACATACTACAGTTTACCACTTTCAGAACGCTCAGAACAAATAACTATTTTCTCAAGTCTTAAATAAATGAGAGTGAAAAGATTTATGGTCACGTTGGTGGATACAGCATTAAATGCAATCAAAACCATTGCACATTATTACCAAATTTTTGCCTCCATAAGAAATGACGCAATGAGCACCATGGTGCAGACATATTTGTACCTGTCTCCACTCCTAGGAATAGACTCTCTGGGCCAAAGTATACACTTAACAATGCCAGAAAGCATGCAAGAAAATACGAATAATTTTTCATCAATATTGTTTTAAAAAATCTTAGTACTCACTAGCTAGGTGAATAATTAGCTCTGTGAAAAACAGAGCTAAACCAAATAAATAATTTTTTGAAGATTTATCTTATTTTTTTATCTTCTCACTTATTTATTTATGCATATAAGATCTGGAGTGTAGGCCAGAGGTGTGGTGCAGGGAAGTGAGAGCATTCACCAGAGACAGAATTGGGAGTAGAACAGGCAGATGGACTGAAATACACTGCTGAGGGAAGCAGCAGGAGACACAGGAGTGGTCTTCTGCACCACGTGGGTTAACTCCCTGGCTGGAAATCAAACTCTGTGCTGTACTGGCTGCCGAAATTGTCATAGCGCTGAGACTTAACCCCTTGCACCACCAGAGAACAAATAATTTCTCTAAAGTTTTGCTTTACTAATAGATAAATCTTCTTAAAGATTGCAGAACTTGTAAATAAAAGGATAGTCTTAAAGAAAATACTCTCGTTATAAAAGTAAATAAATTCATGATATCAGTATAGGAATGATGAAAAAATCAAAATAGCCTCAAAATCCAAAGAAATGATAGCATATCAAAGCAACTAAAAAGTATTAATGCATGTTTGTGTCCATAGATATAAGCTGTTGTTAAAAAGTGAGATGATAAACACAAAATAAATGAAACTGGAGAGAGTTTTCTTAATGTTAAGATTTTTCTCCCACATATTTTTCATCAACCTTCTAGAATCTGCTACCAAGCTTCTACTAGCAAATAGCAATAAGCACACAGAGCATAACAAAGAAGAAGAATAGCAAGAAACTGACAACCCCCCACCAACAACAGTATCAAAAAAACCACTTGTCACATAATAAATAACTATGGACATTTTCTTTTAATAAAGCTGTTCTTAATTCCTAAATCAAGCATATCAATATTTCACGGTTCTCTACTAAAATAACCATGAATTTTACATGCTCTATATCAGAACCAAAAAATAAGACCTGGAGACTTCTCTGTAGGCAGAAATGTATCCTCAGGTCTAACCTTAGCTACTTCCTAGACACCCAGAAAGGTGACTTCATCTCCCTAGAAAGACAGGAGGAAGTTACTTATCAGGTGGAATTTTACCCATTATTTCAATTCTCCCTACCAATGGAATTAATGTCACTTAATTTTTCAGAAAGAAAAACAGAAGTCAAGTGGGTTAATGCTCCCAATCCTTCAAGTCAGGCATAGGGAACTATGGAATTGGAATATGCATTTCCTGACCCCTTGCTTTAAGGCAGTGTCTTGCTATTAACATTAACTGAAAATAGGATCCAAAGAGCAATTGCCTTTTTGGTGTCTATTCAGCGTCCAGCACCATGAAGGTCACTCACGGTCCTGATCAACTAGGAACACTGCCCGTCGAGGAGAAGCAATCTGATCCACAGTGAACACCCCATTGACAGGAGTGGTCTTATTCTTCCAGTCTAATGTCACAAATTTTTAGTTTGCACAAATGCATTTGAAATGCAGGCTATTCAGAAGTCTCTCTTGGCTACAGTTCAAGGCAAACAGAACATCCTAACACAAAAATATTTTTCAGCGTTCCCAAATTACATTCTTTTAGCCAATATTTCAGAAAGTTCTAAATCTCAACACAAAAATTTACATTAATCTTGTTTCAAATGTCAAAGATCTTCAGAACAGACTTCAGCGGCTAGAGTTGGCATGAAGGCCCCTATAAGTGTGTCAATGTCTCAGAACACCACCAGCTCCATGGGCACACAGCCCAGAATGAAGAGTCCAAGGAAGTAGGTGGCCGGAGCACAAGCCCCTGTGGCTTCAGAATACCACCCATCTGTATAGATTAGGTGCAACAACTATTCAGCAGGTGATTAAGCAAATGCTAATTCAATGGATCTCTCAGCAGTAAAAGTAACACAGCACCAACCATGGACTGGGCCCTGGGGCTATGGTAACCAGAAAGACAGGGCCACTGCCCTCTATCATCTCAACAACTGACAAAAACTGCCACATATAAATAGAAAGGAGACCTGGATTTAACCATCATAACCAGTATCACTTACTGAGAACTTAGCACCTTCATGGAATTTTACATAACTTATTTCATTCTAAGATTCTCAAGTATCCTATAACATAAGTGTTACAAATCTTTGGCAAGTTATTCTTCTCTGTGTGCCTCTGTTTCTTCATCTCTATAAAGAGCATAATACCTGCTCCACAGAGTTGAGATTAAGCCAGTATGTGAAAAGTACTTAGAATAATGCCGGCACATGGCTATTGATCAGCAAGGATCAGATCTTATTATTGTTATAATCATGGGTATGGCTGATATTACCTTTGGAAAGACAACCAAGGAAAATAAAATCAAATGGAAGGATGAGCACTAAGAGAAGGAACAATAGCAGATGCATATAAAAGTCAAGGTGCATCAGATAAGTTCCTTCAGTTTGCTCAACCTCCACGGATACAGGAAAGTGTCTTCAGCCATACAACACAAATTCAATGTCATACATGGTCACTGAGCAGAGGACTTCTACAAACTTTGGGAATCAATAAACTTTAACAGAGAACAGGAAGTCAAATAAGTGGACACTGAATTAATGTTCTGGATGTCACTAACAACCAGAAAAACCCAAAAGTGTATGCTTTTTTTTAAATCCCTAGATAGACAATAGTAGCTAGATAAAAAGAAAAAGCATGATAAATGTTCCACTACCTGATGACATATCATACAACAAGCACCATACCTGGCGTTCTTCTGCACTGGCAGAATACTCAGAACTCTTATGATGCATTTGAAGCATTTTTAAGGCAGCATCAAAGTGCTGAAGAACCCAAGTGCACCATGCCCCACAGGCTTATTTTGGGTATCACAAATAAATGCAATATAACATATCTCAACTACATTTTATTTCGACTATCAACATTTGGATGATGTGACTTTCAAGCCTTGATTCTTTTATTATGTCTTACAACGCTTCCCTTTATTACAGTATTAATGTAAAAAAGTTAATAGAAGGTAAAGATTCAGGAATTTACAACTGCAAGCACAAACACAAAAGCTTCTGCCACTATTTTAATCTTGTGGTCAACACTGTAAGATTAGACACCAACAGACCACTGCTAGAGCACTGGATTGTTTGAATGGATGCCACCTCTCTTTGATCTGCAGTATCTATTCAGCTCATTTACCGGCAATGTTCTTGCAAGCGGGGTTTGAGTACTGCAGCGATTTTAACTAATAATATTAGAAACAGAAATGAGGGTGAGTTCTTCTTTTTTTCCAAATTAGTTAAAATTAGCATCTATTACTTATCTGGTCTGTAAAAACTAACAGTTTTAATTTTTAAAAGGCATCAAAAATGACTTGATTTTAATTTAAAATTCTGTTAAGTTACCTAGTAGCTATATGTTTTGTTTGGTGCAACAAGTACAGTAACTGGGAGAGAAAATATGTTTTGCAAGAGCAATTCAAGAAAGAAATACTTGTCCTCCAACTGTTGTAATCAACCTATGTTGGGGATTTTTTACTCTAATTAGAGAGTTTTATATTTAAATAAGAGATAATTACACTAAGTAATAACAATATCAAAAGCATGTCCCCATATAGCACACATGCATTTAAATAGTTAACCACCAGTACAACCTGTTAGAGAAAATCTGTCTAGTCTCTCTCCCATTCACTGAGATGATGCCAGGCTAAAATTTCCAAGGAAGATTCAATGATCAGCATAAACAGGATTCAGTTTCAGCTTTGACTGAGAATTTCTCTCATCTTAGTATAACAAGAGATAGGAAAAAGCAGCTTATTTTCCTTAGGACACAGAGTAGAGACTCATCAACAATTTTCTCAAAAAAGGAGGAAGATATGCACCTTGATTATAATCCCAGACTCTCAGACTCTCATCAAGACTTTTTTGTTACAAAGCGCTCAGTCTCGGTACTATCAAGCTATGGGCAGCCACTGCAGCATAAGTTTGATCTCCAGTCAGGAAGCTCACCCACATGGCACAGCAGACCTCTCCAGTCTCGCCCACTGCTCCCCTCAGGAGTGTGTTTCAGTCAATCTGCCTGCTCTGCTCCCTCCTCTGTCTCTGGTGAATCCTCTCACCTCCTCGCACCTCTGGCCTACACCCCTAGCTCTTGTATGTATAAATAAATAAGTATTTTTTTTAAAAAAGATTCGTTTGTAGAGAATTCTGCACAAATTAGGAAATATGGAGATGGTCACAATTTTTGAAGAACAGATATTCTCTAGTTGATCGTCTCTCCTGTTCAAACATTAGAAAGTTCCCACTCATTTTCAGTTTAAAGTAGGTTTTCTTTCTAAATGTGAAATAAGTAAAAATTATCAGTGAAACAATTAAATTGTATTTTTGTCTTCCACTATTTGCATTTATTTCATAGGAACAAGTTTTTTCTCCCCAAATAGAAAACAAGCTCATTTTGAAAGTCCGTATCACAAATATACTTAAAACTTGGCATGTTTGTTCTGTTCAGTCTTGTAACTCTGGGTACCAACTGATGATCCTGGGGAGATGTCTCCATATTTGGGGCTTGGTTCTTGTGGGCACAAAACAATAGGAGTAGGTAAATACTATACCACCAGGCTTTAATGGAAGAGTCACATCATCAACTTTTTAAAAATCTTCCCCATTCTCTGAGTATCATTCACAATTCCCTCACATGAGACAAAAATGGCAACTCAAGAGCATGTGGGAGTAAAGTCTAAAGAGTTCAACTATGTTCACTCAAACAAAGGAGCAAGCAGCACAAACCTCCTGGGCTTGACTCAACCATGCCTAATGTCAACACCGGTCTTCAGGAACCAAAGGAAAAGAAGCCATTCTTGTTTCTCACAGTCACGCTCTGTATGTGGACTATTTGCAAAAAATAAATCACCTCTCCTGATCTCCCTGGATGAGCAAAAGAAATACCAACCTTGGAACTGTGGGTGGGAAACAGTCTCAGGCATTGAAAAGTTTGATGCATATTCATTCCCTACTCTGTGAACCATGAATTAGAAGAGTCTGGGAATTTCTTAAACTTCTCTCTTCTGCGGTTACTCTCATTTCAAAACGTTCTCTTCTAACTCCAAGGGAAAGTCCTTTTATGTTTTTCAGGATGAATGCTAACTTGATTGAGAATTTTATACAGGTTCCATTGAAATAAATGAAGTTGTTCTTTGTGTCCACAGAGCGTGGAAAGGGCTCTAGCTCCACATTCCTGCAAAGGCTCTGGGCACCTGAGAGGTGGCTGTAGGCATTACTTTCAAGGACATGAATTGCCTGGCTGTGTTACTAATACACCTGCTATCCCAGAAACGAGACCTCTGGTGCAGAGTATCTGAAAACACACACACACACACACACAAATGGAGCTTAGTAACACTGACATATAACCCTCAAAAATATCTCGTTTTCTTTTAATGACTGTAATAGGGTTACATGGGCCAAAAATGATAACTAAAGAAAAACATGCCCAAGACTATCTGAATATCACATGTGAGTTCTCTCTTGTGAGTCCAAGAGATAAAAAGTATAACTCTGGGCTCTTCTCCCTCCCACCTAGCCAGACATCCTGGGGTAGACGCCACAGAGATGGTGGTGAGGCGGCCCCCATATACCATCTTTTCAGCACCAAGAAGACAAGAAGGAGCATGTGGCACAACTGTATGAAGCTGACCCTCAGTGCCACTTAATACTGTGAGTTCAGTCTAGTCTTAAAGGTCTACATGGCATATAGTAGAAGTTATTCCACTTAACCTGCTTATCACAACAAAATTGTAACCACCAGAAAAGTTGCTTAGTCAAGATGCAGTGTGTCAAAGAAGGGCTGCTACAAGCATACTTAGGGGCTTTCCAAGAGTTCCGTTGTGTAAATCATTTCAAGTACATTAAATATTGGCAACATCTTCTACTTCAATATGATAAGTGACTTCAATTTGAAAATCAATTTCATTTTTACTCATTCAAAAGGACATCAGAAGGATGACAAGAAACTACAAGTATAAAATGCAAAACTTTTTATCAATGATTAAATGTGAACAATTTTCAAAGCTGATGGATTAGTCTACAAAGATATTTCCTTAGTAAAATTATTAAAAAGAATGGACCTACCAATAGACACACCAGAAAACCAACAAGGTCTTATGTATAATGTGTCATGCTTCCTTCACACTAGATAACAGCAAAAAATATAAGATGAAATTATGAAAGGCCAAATATTTTCAGAGACAAATGATAATGAAATTTCTTATAAAAATCGAAGCGCAGCACGTTCTAACTGGAGAGTTCTTTCCACCTACTACTGTAAACTGATTCTGAGATAAATGCCATCCAGAAGATTCTACTGGATACTCCAGTGATCACCTTAGCATGCAAAACACCATATGAGAGCACTACTTCACCTTGTAGAAAATAGCAGTTACAAAAACATAGGCTCTGTTAGGATGATCAGATTTCAAATAATCACATTTTCCTCTTACTTTGCTAGCACTCTGTCAAAAAAACAAGTCATTTTTAATATTTATACACACTTACTTCAACTTTCTCTTTATTAAATGTTAACAAAAATAACATTCTTTCAAAATTACAAAAATAAAGTTCCAAGTTGCTGGAGGGGGTAGAAAGAACAAAAAAAAAACCTCATTACTGTTCCATGCTCTGGCAAATCTTCTTGAACTTCCATCTATAATCTGGGCTTTGAGTCAAGTAAATGAAATCTTGGCTAGAAAAGGGATATCTTAATTTAGAATAGTGACCCTTTCTAAAGAGAACAGAGGAGAATGCCAATACTACATGTTCTATATTTTTTTTAAACTAGCCTACAAGATTTTATATTTTTAGTTACCTCTATCCTATTTGGTTATTTTCAATAAAAAGAATATTAAAGTGTTAATAACATTATGAAGCAACACATCCAAAAAAGCATAATCTCTGTCACTAATAAGACCTACAGAACCAGGAGAAAGGAGTCTAAATTAAAAACTTAACTAGTTCTTCCATCAACTACAGCAACTGCTTTATAGCAACAATTACTTGAGAGTCATCCAACCAGCATTTCTCAAGGACTTAATGTGTCCCCTGTGGTACATAATGATGAACGAGGCCAACCTAGCATTTCTCATAGGGACCTTCAGGCTGTATCCTTCTATACCTCTTTGTCCATGTTCAGCTAAAAAACATGCTTCACAATAGGTCCTAACTAGTTCTCAACAAATGTTCTTGTTATATTGATACTGAGAAAACTTTTATTAAGAAATATAATCATCTCAGCCTCCCTCGGGGCGCAGCAGGTTGAGCACCGCACTGTGAAGCATCTACCACTCAGCAGCGCAAGTTCGATCCCCAGCCAGGAAGGGGACCCACATGGCGCAGCAGACCTCTCCTGCCTCGCCCGCTGCTCCCCTCAGCAGTGTACTTTGGTCAATCTGCCTGTTCTGCTCCCTACTCGGTCTCTGGTGACTCCTCTCACCTCCTGTGACTCTGGCCTGTACCCCAGCTCTTGTATGCATAAATAAACAAATCTTAAAAAAAAAAGAAATATAATCATCTCCAAATGTTTATATATTTATAATTTTTTTAAAAAATAATCTAGATAGCTAAAGGTTCAATTAGAACCCTTTGGGAACTTCTGGGCAGTAACAAGGACACAGGCCACAGGCAGGTCTGGCTGGAGTTCTGGAGTTGGTTCTCTTCTGGGATGGGGTTGGGGGGGGGTGAGGTCACACTGTCACACTGAGGTCCCACATAAACATTTTGACCAACCTATGTCCCATGGGAAAGACTCCCTATGCAAGACTTGGGGTCTGAAACAGCCCCATCAGTAACCGCCATCTGTGGCAGACTTGGTGGTGCGTGTAAGAAGCACCGCTGTCGTAACAGATTCTGACAAGACCATGTTTCCAACCCTCTCATGAACGCGAACGCATCAAGCTGACAAGACTGAGAAAACGTAATCAGAATTATAGTCCATTAACAAATTGGGTTTTACAATCTTATATAGTAAGCCTTATTACTTTTTCTTACTGACTGATAACTATTAGCCATATATTTTAAATTTAGAAACAATTTCATTTGAAGATCTAGCTAAAAGCAAAATTCAAATTAAATATAAAAAAAAAAAACATATTGGCAACATTTACCTTCCTCCCAACCATGGATGGTTTTCTCAAAATCTGTATCAAAAGGGTTCAAATTCTTTAACGAGGCTTTCCAAGTTCCAGATAACTCATCCTCAGCCTGATTTTTCAAACTCATTTCCCTCTACGGCTGACACAGCATCACTGCAGGCAGTTTAACCTTCTCACTCACCTGCACAGGCTGCTCACTCCGCCTTCTTCCACGCCTTTTCTCATATACTCCTTTTCTCATATACTGCATTAAGGTTTCTCCGACAACTCAATAATTCCAAATGACACTCACCGTATATGCCTCATTCAAGGGTTACCTCTTCCTCCAGCCTTTCTCAGTGGCCCCTCTGCTAAATTCCTGCAGGATGGGTCTGCTGTGGAAGATACATGCTTTATAAACAAATGCTCAAATCTCAACCTGCCACATGCAGGTCAGGCCTTGAGCAATGGACTTGGCTGGCTAACTTCAACCTGAACAACACAGAGGCCCTAAAAACCACCCTGCAAGGTTCAGGGGCTTCTCAGCAACAGCTGCTGCCCCAGGATCAAAGGTCAATGCAATCAACTACGGATGGTCTGAACCTTGGCAAAGGATCTGAAATACCATGAGCCTCATTTCCTCTAAGGTCAGCTGGGAAAAATCTCTGTTCCTTCATAGCAGAATAACCAACATCATTGAGCATCATTGCAGAATTCCCACTCCCGGGCCCTGGGCACCTCTGCACCCCCACCTGTCAGGTGGCTGCTGTTCTCCCAGTCAGATGCCCCTCCTCCCAAGACAGGGTTACAATCCAAGCCTGACATTCTGCAGGCACTCAGATGAATAAACACACTAGCAAAAAAAGTATTTTTAGGTTTGAAGTAGTTCGTAGGCATAAACTGACGCACACAAATGATAACCAGAGCCTTGAGAAATTCTGAATCAGGAAAACACACTTTGAAACAATGCTTATTCTTTAAGATGCTGTGAAAACAGTAATAGCTGCAAGTTGCCAACAGATTCCCAAAGATGGGGGCACTGCCCCAGGCATCCTCCATGCTGGCTTCCTGGTGTCCCCAAGGAAAGTCACCTTGTCTCTGCTGCCACCACTTGACCCTCCCCAATACAACTGACCATAACCCTCCCTGTGTTCTCATCTTTTCTCCTCACCTTACATTCCTGATCAGGACTTCAGGAAGGGCTAAGTCTGTATATGACTGGCCTTTCTTTCCAATCCCTCCTCTTTACCACAGAACAAAAATAAAATGAATTAAAAGGGAGTGCTAACACTTCCAGAAATAAATCAACCAAATCTCAAGGTAATTCAGCATCTCACAGTGTTTTGCCAAGTAATTATCTCTAAGACCCCAACATCAAGGATTGAATAGTTCTGAGACAGCTTCTCATATCTCAGGAAAAAATTCCAGAAAACCTCTCAAAATCAAAAGAAAAAAGTTTTCCCTGAATAAGGATTTCATTAGCAGCAAAGAATCAGAAACAACAGAAAACAGTGAACTGAAACCAAAAATGGTGGGGGGAGGGAGACATTTCCCATCCTTTCAAACTTAGTGTCCACAGCACTTTAATATTCTTTGCTCCTCAAGCCAAATACTTTCCTTAGAAAAATAAATCAATGTTTTACATTCCATATTCATGAGTAGTTACAAAAATAAACTAGCATACAGGATAGGAGAGCTTTTTAGACTTAATAATTAGTCAAATTAATGAAAGCTGACTTACAGAATATATTTTGAACGTACTACTCTCCAACGTGGATATCACCTCATTAAAGCATCTGTTTTTTATCTTCGACATTTCAGAATCAGCACATCTAACAAAAACCGAATGATTCCTCCACCCACCTCCCCCCGCCCCCTTTTTATTTTGTGAGAGATGATATAGTGAAGAAGAGGGAAAGGTTTTATGTGAGTCTGGAATTAAATAATGATTTTCCTGTCCCCTTGTCTGCAATACATTCCTTGACAATGGGGAAGGGGGGGACAAGAAAAAACAGAAGCTCAAATTTCATTCTAAGTTCACAGAAGCCCAAGAGGCCAACTGCAAAAACAGAAATTCATGGGGCAAATTAGTGGCCCTGTAAAGTGTCGCCTCTTGTGACATCTCTCCTTAGGCCACCAGAGATGAACTACTGCAAGTGCGCCCCCTCCAGCTAACAGCAACTTAGCTAAGCAAGTCAAAGAACAGTGAGCAGCAATGCCAGAGGAGGAAAAAAATCCCTGTTCGCCTAGGATTTTTGGATTAATTCCAAGAACTTTCCTTCTCCCACAGCCAACAGCACCCATCAATTCCCATAGTAACCAGCCCACGGCTTTCCAACTGGTCCAAAAGGGAGACCTGCATGCTGCAGACAGTAGCACGTGAGCGCAGGACCCAGAACCCCAGCCACCAATCCAGTAGCTGCTTAGTGTCTTAGATATTTCAATTCTACTTCCTTGCTTCCCTTCATTTCCAGGTTACCAGATGGTTCTCTGCTTTCTCCCTTCAGCCTAAGATGAGGCCATGATGGGGTGTTTTGTTCTAGGACTCTGCACAAAACAATTTTCCATTTCCTGATGCAACCTCGATTCAAGTCTAGTTAGCACTAAAGCAATCAGCACCACCCCTCAACCCCGCATACATGTCTGCTGGGTGAAGGGCTCCTGGAAATAAATATTTCAAAGATAATGGATTTGAGATCCAGGGTAGTGAAGAAGAGGTTGTACTTCTAAAGGAATGAAGAACAAACAAAGGGGCTCTGACGCGGGTGGGGCTGACCTTATCTTTGTGAAGAATAAAGCTCATTATGCTGACAGAGCAGGCCTGGGAAGGGGCAGAGGAGACCCAGGGGAGACCTAGCAGTTCTGTCCCCAACACACTCATCAAGGACACTGCAATCAGGAACCAGGACTCAGGATGGTGATTGTTCAACAGGCAAACAGAGAATGAGGAGGGGGGAGATATGAGCAATGATTTAAGAACTTTGAGAGGAAAGAAAACATTTAGCTTCAGTAATCTAAAGGATTACTATGTTGAAGAGTTTTTGTTCAACTGAAAAGGTAGAGAATCCCATTAAAGTGCCAAGCATGGGCTATGAACCAGTTCTTTAAAATTTCACACCTTTGGGCGTCCCTGGTGGGGCCAGGGGTTGAGCGCAGCCACTGCAGCACAAGTTCGATCCCCAACCAGGGAGGGGACCCACATGGCGCAGCAGACCTCTCCTGCCTGGCCCGCTGCTCTCTTCAGCAGTGTGTTTCCATTGATCTGCCTGTTCTGCTCCCCAGTCTGTCTCTGGTGAATGCTCTCACCCCCGCAACTCTGGCCTGTACCCCAGTTCTTGTGTGCATAAATAAATAAATATGTGAAAAAAAGATTTCACATCTTCAACAGGATTTAATGGTGGCGAGGAAAGAAAATAATGAGGGAGATAGGAGGTGCTGCAGAAAGCAGCAAAGGCAGCAACTACCACTGCCATGGAAATGACACTCACTGGTGCTTAATGCCAAGTGATGCAGCCGCTAGAATGGACACAGGGCCCGCATTTCACAGATACTCCCATATTACTCTCCAGTGAGGAGCCCTCCTACTATGAAGTTCCTCTACTATTACAGAATTTCAAATAATACAGACCAAAAACATGACTCAACATCAACAAAAGTATTGGGAAAATGGGAGGAAATATATAAAATCATATATATAAATGAACATATATGGAAATATAAGGCATATGTTTATCTTCTCTATGTGTTTATTAGAATAGGAAAATTATTAGTAACTACCCTTCATGCTATCAGCAGTAAACTTTTTTTTAAAAGAGGCCTTTAAAAAAATAAGCGATGAGAAATATCTGAGCAATGCAAAACAAATTCTGATAGAATGAGTGTTTAAAAAAACTCTAAATTTACTATATAAATTCATCACACTCCTAGTAAGAGGAAGAGGATAATTTTTTGGAAATTCAGAATAAAAGTCTAAAGTTCATATGGGAAAATAAATAAGCAAGAATAATGAGAGTAATTATGAAAAAGAAGAGTAATAAGTCTAGCCATGATACTTGCCAGATAGTAGCATGTGTTATAAATATACAGTAATTTAAAAGGTGTGAAATTGATTTGTGAATAGACCATCAAGTCAAAGGATAAAATAAAACTTCTAAAAATCCTCCAGAGAGTTTGACATAGGATAAAATGTGACATTTAAATTCAGTGCACAAAATATAAATTACTCAATGATTTTGGCACAGCTATGCAACCAATCACAAGGAAAAGAGAATGGATACTAACTCACATCAAATAAGTAAAGCCGGTTTGATCCAAAAATTTAAACATTAAAAAAGAAAACACAAACATATTAGAAGAAAGGAGACAAATTTTGTACTCCTGGAGGGTCTAAGTCTTCCACACCCATAAAGTAAAAGAGGAATGGATTTGATTATACAAAATGATACAGATGTGACAAAGTTACTAAAGAATAAAATGTAAGACCAGTGGAAAAAATCAGCAGCTCCTATCACAAAGTGCTAGTTCTCCTTTTCTATCAAGAGCTTACCTCATTAGAGCTGGGCAAAAGAGCACAACAGTCAATTCACAGAAAAGAAAACTGCTCTTAAACACACAACAGTGTGTGACCTCACTTATAACAAGAGAAATGTACAGGAAACCACAGAGATTCCCTTTTTCAGTTATGAAGTTGGCAAAGATCAAAAGGTTTAATCACATACTACTGCCAAGGAGGAGGAGAAAGGCACACACGGCTGGCGGTCGCATGCATTTACACAACGTGTGTGGAGGGCAGTTTAGCGACACCTGCTAAAGATACGAAGAGAAACATTTTTCAATCCAGAAATCCCTTATCAACCTGCGCACATGCAAGTTCAAGGACAGCCACCGCAGCACCCTAAATAATAGCAAAGATTGGAAACAATTTAAAGACTATCATTAAGAAATTAGATAGTAAAGCAGAATCATAAACTATAACAAAACAATGAAAGCATAATACTGTATACTGGTATTTGTGAAAAATAAATTTTTAAAAGCATACTCATTAAATGTAATGAAATATGCCCTTTCTGGATTGCAGGGTCGGGGCGAGAGTGGGACATTAACAGAAAAACTAGTGAAGTCCAAATAAATCTACCTAGTTTAGATTCAGTGTATAACCTTTTGCATTTTACTGCATGGGCCTGCATTAGCTATTTAAAACATACAATTTAATTTAAAAAGAACTAACTGCAAATAAATTCGTACTATTCATGTTATTCATATCCTTCTACATACTGCTGAGGAGAAACATCAAGGGCCAATATTCAATGCTTCTAATGTCTCTAGTATTGTTGCTCAATACACATCTGTATTGTCAACTTTAGGTCTTTCAAGGTAGCGGCTATGTCAACTCATCTCTGCACTAAAGAATCTGGAGAATTTTTGCCACATTATATAAGAGTTTAATAAATGAGGAACAAAATTAATATGTTCTGATTCAGTGATCCAATTTTTGATTAGTAAGAAATGTTGCATTTCAAATATCAAACAATCCTTCTACATGCTTTGTTTCATCCTTAATTCACAATGACATAGAAAAATTAGGGACAGAGAAAGATGAAGTAATTCTAACTGAGGATTTGTGTAGTACATATAGAGGCCTTTTAAGATAAAACGCCTTTCCACAAGGACAAATCGGGGACACTTGGTGGGGAGAGGGAGGGTTGAGGGTAGATGGGAGCACGGGGGACTGAGGTGATGGTGCACTGGTGATATGGTGATGGGGAATACATGGGGGTTACAAATGATGTCAAATATATATAAATTAAAGGGAAAAAATTTTAAAAAAAAACGCCTCTCCAACTTAAGGGCCTACAAGGAACATAACAATAAATAAGATACAGTCTTTACTGCAGAAGTTAGGAAACATTAGTTTTAGTTAACACTTGAAAAGGTGAAACTATGAAGCACCCTAAAACTTTTTGAACATTTCCAAAAATGCTTTCCACAAAGGCTATTAAAATGCTTTTCAAAGAAAAATCACTTACTTTGCAACATAAGAAAATGATGAACTTGTTCAATTTAAATAAGTTTTAGTTTTCTAAGAGGTCTTCTCATCAAAAATTTATGTGCAGTATATTTAAGACTGTCCAAAGGAAAAATTCTAGCCTCAAACCGTACCAATAACCCAATTTTCTACATATTCAAAACACAGAAGTAAGTAACTTAGGGAATACGGTGAGGTCCCTGAATAGGTAAAGAACTTTCCTGAATTGCTCTGAAAAGCATCAGTAATGCTGTCCCATCTCTACAAATGCAAAGCTCTCAGTCTTAGTGCCAAAGCCATAAAACAATATAACCTGGAGCAAGCCTTTTGATCTCTATGAATACCCATTTTCATCTACAAAATGAACAAAAGACAGTTAAGGTTCATTCAAGTCTAAAATTCTATTAGCTTTCTTTGCCTTCACACTGAAAATATAAACTAAGAGTCCTTTCAAACAAGCACAGGTCAACACGTGCATTTGTCTATTGGTGTTGGGGCAGGAGCTACCTGTAATACTTCCTTCCTATTTCCAGAAAGGCCTAACACAAAAACCAAAAGAATATCTGATTACAAACCAGTATATATAAGCAGTTCTCAAATGAATGAGAGGATTTATTCAACTCCATGTTGAAATTAAAAGGTGTACACTGTGCAGTAAAATATCCATTCCCCTGTATATCCACTAATGATTAGGATTATAAAAACTCCTAAATTGGCTCTCACGATATCTTGTTTTTACTAAGTTAGTCCACCTATAACTTCTCCTGCATGCTATCTTTAAAAGTATATGATACTAAATATTGTTACATGGCTATCATTTTCCACAGTACTGACAAAAGATGAGAACACTGGAAGAAAATTGCACTACGTGCATTTGCATGCAAAGACACACGAATTATCAATGGATAGACTTATTCTGATTTATTAGACATAACCCTTAGTTTTGAACTACTAGCTTGAAAGATGACTGTGTAATAAAGTGCAAAACAAAGGTCTGTGAGTAAGAATTAAATGCAAAAAGTATGATATTATACAGACTGAGCTTAATTGTCAGTTAGAATTTTTTCCTTCAAAAGACAAAAAAAAAAATCACTGCAATGCTAAAAAAAAGTATGCTTTTGTTTTAAAGAACTTCTTTTTCCCAAAATAGCCATCATCTTATGGTATGGGTCCTTCATAAATAAAGGTCGAGAAGAGTTTTCCAAGAAACATACAAATAAATTCAAATTTTTGAGTGGATGAGACTATGAAATAATATCCATCTGGAGCATCAGCCAGAAAAGACCTCTTGAGAAAATGAGCCTGAACATGTTTCAAAAAGGGCTGGTAACTGACAAGTGGCCAGAAGAAAGGGAAAGTCTAAGCAAGAAGGAGATGCATGTAAAAGTTCCTCTTTGGTTTCCCAAGAAGCGCAGTCACCACGTGCTCTGACGTGAAGTGAGGATTGTTTTAGTCACTAGGACAAACTGAAAGGGGGCACCTCTATGCTTCTTCACTCTCATGGCCTCAGTTTTCCCATCTGTTCTAAAGGGAGATCAAGTTGAATGATTTCTCTGCACCAGGCAACTGAAAACTTGCTTCCTAGAGGCAGCTCATGGCCTCTGAAGGTCCTTCAACCTCTGAGGGCTTATCAGTCCCACATGCCAGAGCACCAGGGAGGCCTCTAGCCGGAGGGTTTTAGAAACTAAAAGGCCTATGCATGATGTAGGGGAAAGCAGCACATGAAGAAGATCTACTTCAAAAAATCAGAGTTCTTGAACATAATCAAATTGATGAAATAATGATTACATTCTTCTCTTAAGTATAAGGAGCCATAACTGTCTTCTAAGATAAACATTCAAAGGAAAGAGAAAAAGTATACACAACAGATCCTTTACTTTGAAGAATGTCCTTCCTTTAAGGTTCTTTAAAGGAAGCCAAAGGAGGTGTGGCACCTAGTCCTGCTCCCGAAGCTGTTCCCATTCAGTGATGCACTCCTTCTGCCCGTGGCGTTCATGGCAAGGTAGACATCAGGCTGAACAGTCAATAGGACAGAGAAGAGCTGCTCACTGAACAGGTCTTTCAAGGCTCAGAAGTGCTTAAGACAACGCTCATCTCCAGTTTTACACTAATGCAGATTCCATTAACTAGGTATTGTAACAGAGTGGTCCCAGGAAAAGGGGAAGTTCCAAAATCCTGGTTCTGCCCTAAGTGGGTGGAGCTGAGGAGAAAAAAGATTTCTACAGAGAAGGAGGAAGGAAGGAAGATGGAGAACAGCAAGGAGACCTGGAGGAGGCACGTGGAGCAGAGGGACATGTGAAGAAACTGTGCTTGCTTTTTGGTCTTGGACTGGTTGGAACAGATGTGGGTGAGAGACCCGTGGGAGGTTAATAATGGCAGCTTTCATCTTGATTTTGATTTTGCTCCTTTCCTCCCAGATTTGTCTGACTCTTTCTGGCCCTTTTCTATGGGTCTCTACTGAAGATCCTTTAGATGTGTGGCAGGTTTTTGGACCTTGCTGGACTTTTACCTTCAAGGAGATGGGTAACTTTGGATGCTTAATTTAGTAACTATATTCTTTGTTCTTTCTTTATTGTACCCTAGTTGTATTAAAGTTCCTTTCCATTAAAGGTTTTATGTGTTTGTCTTAATGCAGCGGATGGCAGAACCCATTCAGAGAGGGCAGGCTTGGGGGTTCTGGGGTGCTCCTCTCCCTGCCCTGTAACAGTATTACTTTTGCTAAAAAGTTCAATGGACATTATAACAATTTACTTGTAATTGTTTCATAGTAAATTTTTCTTATGCACACATAAATTTACAATTGGTAGTAAAATGTAATCCAATAAATAAAAGTAATCTTTAAAAAAAAACTTCAAGTATTGGAAGTTAGTAACATTCACTTATTCATAATATTTAGCTCCTGCCCTGTCCTCTTTTCTCTATATAAGCATGTGGAATTAAAAATCCATTCTCTGCTGACGGAAGATACTCAAATGAAACAATTTGGGAGTACACACTGCAGTATCACATGAAATGTCAACGGCCCCCTAAGACTAGTATGTCCACATATGTCAGTTCTGCGCCCCACTCTGCCTCTGGTGAATCCTCTCACCACCCCCCAACCTTTGTCCTACATCCCAGTTCTTGTATGTATAAATAAAATAAATCTTTAAAAAAAGTTTTTTAAAAATAACAAGAAAAGGGCAGAGAAACTATGGTATATTCCCATGACAAGTCTACAAAACATTACATGGTAATTTAAAAGGGTGAACTAGACTTATATGAACTAACAGGAACAAATCCCCAAAGCCTATCACTGAATAAAAAAGGAACGTTACTAATATTTGATACAATCAACTACATGAAGCTTTAAAACAAAACTAAACTATTTTTATATTATAAATGGAAATACAAATACCAAATCAACAAAGCAAGCATTTGTCTATGCATAGTAAGTTGGGGGAACCACGAAGGGAAAGGTAGGAAGTAAATCTCCTAGACTCATCTATAACTTCCATTAAAAAATTCATTTTAAAAAACATTTCACAAGGACTTCATAGGGTTATTAAGTGATTTCAGATTAAAGAATAGGTGTAAAAAAAAAATCTCTGCAACCACTGCTAAATTAAAATCTATCTAAATTTAAGAGGACAAATTGCCAGGCGCAAACATTAACATCATGAACGAAGCTGGGATTTTATCTGACGAAGAACAGAGCACTTTGCTGACTTAAACAGCCACGTGAAGCTTCAGCTTGCATAATTAAAGATTCCTGGTGTGGGATGGCACCCATATTCCTTTCCCCAAGCTGAAAACTTGACAGTAACTAAAACAGTCAAATGTAAAAGTTACATTAACAGCACTAAATTCAAATCGTTGTATTCTCTTTTAACCCCCAAGATCCCTCTCCCACCAGTGGCCTACACTGACGGGAAAGCACAAACGTCCCTCGTTAATAAAGGGCAGCCACAGTAAGGGCGGCAGGCAGGCGCTCCTTGCAGCGCACTGGCCAGACAGCAGGGCCCTTTACCTCCTCTTGAACTGGTCGGCCACCCCCTAGCTACCTTTCTCAGGGAAAATAAAACAGGCGCTCAATTCAGAGAACTACATCACCAATAAATAGTAGGTTCACCCGTGAGTGCTACTGGAAGAGGGCGGCAGGGATGGTCTGTTTTACTTTAATGTATGATTTACTTTAAATACTATCAAGTGCATCATTCTCATTTTGTTAAAAGTTGCTGTGAGATTTCACAGAAAATAAAAACTGTAAATAATAGAAAAATGTTCTCATGACATCATATAAAATAGCTTATAAAACAACATATAACATATGATGACTATTTTGTCTTTAAAATAGGTGGTCACATAGTAGGACAAAAATGAAAGGAAACTATTCAAAGGTTAGCAATCCTAAAGGACAAATGACCCAGAGAGGAAGGGAAGGGAAAGTTACAGATGAAGAAAAGAGACACATGCAATGTGTAACTCCTTGGAATCCTGAGTCTAACTGTAAGACGACAATTTTGAGACACAGGAAGAAACTGAGCATGGACTACATGGCTATCTAGAAAATACTGTTTAAAAATAATTATTAATTTTAAGGATAATGATGTGACTTTTTAAAAGTCATTATCTGTTAAAGTTATTTACTAAAGAATTTATAGGTTAAAAGATAGAATGGCATAATATCTATACTGTACTTTAAAACTCCTGGTAAATAAATTAAAGCAAGGAGGTAGCTGGAACAAGACTGGCAAATCGTTTGTTACTGCAGAAGACAGATGCATAGGACTCACTGCACAGTTCTCTATACTTTAAATTTGAAAAATACACAAAAAGTAAAAATGCTAGCAGGGATATTATCTCGAAGTAGCGGAGACTGGGTGGCTAAATGGGAAATGTGTGATTTTTACTTTGATCTCTGTTCTGTTAGGAACATCCAAATCTTATACAAGAAAATATAAATTATTTTAGTTACTTGCAGAAACAAATGTTAGTTAGTCTTTTAGGATGGCCTGGTGGATGGGTAGATGGACGGTAGATAGACCGATCTTTCAATGCCTAGTTGCAGGTTTGCCACCTCCACATATTACAGTTCTTCATCTATACACACTTCATTGCATTTTAGTTGTATTTTCATGAAGGTCTTATTACAACTGATGATTCACTATGATAATTTTGTTAAGGAAAGGCTACTATCTCATTCATTCCTTTAATATTTTATTGAGGTAACAGTGGTCTACATTGTTGTTTGTACTTTAGGGGTACAGGATCCTGCCCCCTCGGGTATAATTCCCATAGTGCACCCATCAAAGCACTCACAGTCAACCACCTCTGTCCACTGTGCCCCCTCTAGAAAAGCAAACTAATGACAAGGGCATTTCTTTCTTGTATTTCTATCCTCATCAAAAGCTCCCTCTATATAATAGTGTCAAATAGTTATTCACTTATTTGAATTAACTCTACTAATTCAGGGAGGAAACAAGAGGCAATAGCAGTAGCCATTATATATCGTAATCACATACTATAATCTTACCTACTGTAATCATAAAAGCTTTAAGGTTTAGAACACAATAAAAGCTTTAAGGTTTAGATCCCAATACAAAGACTGATAACCATCAACTGTTACTTGGCCCATCTGGCAAACCATCTATTTTCCTTTGTCTGGGGAGAAAAATCAGTAACAGAAAATGGTCAATTACTGAACTGAGTTACTGACTTTTTTTTTTAAATGACTCCCTAAAAGAAATCAAAGTCCATTAGTTCTTCAGCAACCACTCATTATTCAGCTGAAGACTCATCTAGAGCACTCACCAGACCATTTTTAATAAGAAACCATTATGGGAAGAACACAGAGAAAGTCAGGTGCCGAGACAAACACTGGCTCAGGAGCATCCTGGGCTCTGCGGCAGATGTAGTCGTGTAAACAGGACAAGTCTGCACTCCTGGTGTTTGCTTTGTCATCACCTCACTGGAGGCCTTGGCACGTTTAGTGCAGATGTGATGTGTAGCTTTCTGCAAGTCTAGGGCATTCGTCTCTACACTCTCTTGCGTAAACATAATTTCCCAAAACACACGACACAGCTCTCTTCCCAGAGTACCAAGACCTCCAAAACACGGCATGCTGGAGGTCCCCACACATAGCACTTCATCTACCGCTGCATAGTTTTGCGTGCATAGTTCTAGTGCAAGTCATTCAGGTACAAGTAAAGATATTCACAACCTCCTTTTACACGTACAATATGCTCAGGTATTAACAAACGTTAGGTAAGGTCCACATTTTGAAATACACACCCCAAGCTCTTTGAGAGAAACATCAAAGTACCATGAGCTGGCAGAAGCAAGCTTCCCCAAGTATCATCTCCTAACCGTACAGCGAGCAGACAGGCTGCACCAACAGACACCCGCGCTGGCATTATCAGATGACTGTCACCCCCGTTAGAAAGACCTCACTTCCAAAGTGCCAGAAGTCAGTTCTTCAAAAATGCTTTGCCCACTGCCCCCCACCACAAACTCTCAAGGTAGGTAGGTCGGTACAGGAGGGCTTGGGGCTGCACAATTCGCCCTGCTCCCCACCTATATCCATACACAGTTGCTGTTATGATTTCTGTTTTCTGATTCCTTAATTGTAGCTTTGGTTCAAATATACTCATGATGGCAAATTTTAAATTCATTAAACAGTCATTCCTCCAAAGAGAATTTCATTCCTATTACCATTTGTTCTGTTTTATCACAAGAAATGAGTTTAAAAGATGCAGTATTTTATGTTCTGGAGAACATAAAAGTAGGAATTCAGTGAGGATAAGTTGTTCTTACTAAAGAGGCGAGGCTCACAGCATTAGCAAATGTGAAGAGGTAATAAAGTCCTACAGGCCGAAGGATTGTATATAATTTTCCTTTTTAAGAACAAAGAAGATACCTTTGAATAATATATAAGCATAATGAAATAATCCTAAGTAACCTCAAAGCATGCCAAACTCAACTCAAATTAGTCATGACTAAAGATAAAAAAGCTCTGCAGTCACCCTTTGCTACTATAAATTTTTAATATTTTCATCATATGTTATAGTTAGCATACAGTTAATAAAATTTTACATATTGATCCTAAAAGAGTGTGTCCCTTTTTTTACAATTTCAATTCAGGTTAACACAAAGAATCTATCAGGTCTGCCCAGGTAAACACTGGTGATACCGTCTGGTGAGAATCAGCACACTCAGAGTCCCATTACTGTTTAGTCCACTGTCTTTGTCACTGACCTATGTTTAAAGAGGAAACTGCACTGGATGCGAACAGCAGTTCTCCCGTGTTTTAAAGAAGACATAATTGTTAGAATAATGAGGAGAAAAAAGAAAGGGTGCAATAGTGGACTTCAGGGCTCAGATTACAGTTCTACAGGCTGAGCAGCCAGGAAGGAAATGTTCCCCAGGCATCCATTTCTTACCTGGCCTCTGCTACAGTCATTCTACTGTCTGGATGGCCAACATAAGGCAATAGGATCACTATATTTCTTGCTACCACCACATATAACACTGAGAAAAGCTTAGGAGAAAGTGCCAACAAGCATTTTTTAAAATTCTTTGTGCAATTATTGAAACTTCTTTTAAAACACCAAAAAGTATGTCTTTACTGCTGTATATTATTCCAACAAATTATCAGTCTGAATGTGACCAGTGTTATTTATTTTTTTTATTTTCAAGAAAAGCAGAAAACTTCTTTAAAAAATAAAGTTTTCCACTAAAAGCAGAAGCCTGGGGTACATAAGCAAAATTAAATAAAAAAAAATTTAACCTCTCACTTATCTATGAAGTATGCATTTCTATATTTATGAAAAGAGAAACTCCAATGCAAAAATAAAATACTCTGGGATATTATTCAATTGTTGTCATGTATAAAGCACTAGCCAGAGATCATTATCAATTAAGATCATTCCTTGTTTATTCTGAATATTTAGAAAGAAGATAACAATAAAAAAAATGGGGGGGAAGGAAAAAAGAATTTCTCAATTATATTTTAGAACATGTTTAAGAATGTATACATTCATATAAATTTCAATGTATAAGAAGGGTGATTTTTAGTAACATACACAGAACTACCTATAAAATACTATTTGTTCTGTGAGTTTGTGAGCTTTTGGGTTGTTTTTGGTTTTTGTTTTTTTTTGGAGGGGGGATTCTGGATTTCTGTTTCCTTTTGGAGGAAGGGGTTCATTTAGCTGTCCTTCAGGTAGAAAGACAGCACTCTTAAAAAGAAGGCCAGGACATCTCCTGCAGCTCTGGGAAACCACCCAACCAGGGCATGACCTTTCCCCACCATCTGCATGACCTGAGCAAGTCTCCATGGCACGGAGAAGACTCCCACCTGATCTAACAGATACACTATACCAGCACCATCGGACATCACCACCTCTAAAAACAACTCAAAAGACAAGGTACAGCTGTTTCGACAGCAAGCTGAAAGGCTTGGCCTCACACTATTCCCTAGGACGAAGGGCCTCTGCTAAAAACCGTCCTATTCAAGCTTACCAAGCAGGAGTGAGCCTGTATTAAGAGTGCACGAAAGGTGCACACTTCTACAGTATGTAAGTACCAGGGAGGGGAAAAAAGTGAATCTTGAAAAACAGCTTCCAAGATCGAGGTGTAAACCGGAGGACGTTCGCCAGCACACAGAGATTCTTCTTCCTTCCCAAAGGGCCTGAGCTCTAGGACAACTGCTCTGGCAGAGTACTCCTGCCAGCTGCCTGCCTCTCCTCCAAGCAATACTCAGTGCATGCAGAGAGGCTATGATCTCAAAGACAGCTTTTCAGTTGTGCTGCTAATAAAAAAACGCGGGGCTCTTCATACGTGCTGCTAATAAAAAACATGAGGCTAAAAACTACATAGATCTAAAAATCTTTCCTGGATTCCACATCTATTAAGGAATGACACCAGGAACAGTCAGGTAAGTGCTAACGGGAAAGTGTCCTGATGTACTACTTCAAAAACACTTTCAGAGATAATTGTTCCCCAGTTTCTTTTACTGAAATACATAAAAGGTCGCAAATAGCAAGCCACTTTGAAAGCAACGCTCCAATTGCCCAGCGACTTCAGAAAAGAAGCCCTAAGCTCTGTACAAAGGTTTACGAAGGTGAAGGTGCGATGCTCAGATAACCTTGACCATCCCTTATAGGATGCAGCTGCTCCAGGGCAGTTGAATCCTTAGATAATTTTCTTCAGCTTCTGACAAAGCAGCAGATAAGAAAAACCACAAGGTCTTGTTTCATCATCAGTCTGAGATGAAGGTTTAGTACAAAATAACCAAACCAAAGAAACCTACATAACCTTAAATTCTTATCGGAATTTAAGAGCTTAACATATTAAAACATTTTCAGTCTGTGGAAAAGTCTCTACCTGCATGAAGCTGTTATTTTTTTTTCAGTAAGAGAATATCCTTTTGTAGCGTATTAAAATACTGTAGAAATATCATAACATTCAGATGGGCTAGGCTAGAGCTGGGCCCAGGAGCAGTCAAACACAATATAAAATTTAAGCTGCACATCGGCAAATGTCTATAAATTATCCAAGACTCAAAATTTTTAGGATGAGCTTGGCAATTCAAATTATACACTAACACACCATGGCTAATAAGACTTTTATTTAAAACATAGAGATAAGGCCTCCCTGATGGTACAAGGGGTTAAGTGCCGCACCGCAGGGCTTCCGCAGCCACTGCAGCAACAATTCGATCCCAGCCAGGGAGGGGACCCACAAGGTACAGCAGACCTCTCCTGTCTCACCCTCTGCTCCCCTCAGCAGTGTGTTTCAGTGGATCTGCCTGTTCTTCTCCCCACTCTGTCTCTGGTGACGCCTCTCACCCCCTGTGCCTCTGGCCTGTACCCCAGCTCTTGTATACAAAAATAAGTAAAATCTTAAAAAAAAAAAAAAATAGAGGTATTCACTCCATTCCCAGTGGACATTTCCATGAGATGTCCTATGGGATTACATACTAATTATAGGCTGATTTCTTTCAAATTTTAAGAAACACAGAGGATTTTTTAAACACATTTACCATGGAATGAAAACATCAGAATGTAACAAGTACTTCTTATTAAATTGAAGGTGTCAGAAAGAAAAATACTAGAACTATACAGAGCTGGCAATATTGAATTCAGTGACAAAAACTGCACAGGAAGTTGCCCCTTTTCTCCATTTCCATCTGTGCCACTCAACACTAGAACAAAGGCAGAAAATCAGTGGGGAAAAGATACAGGATCCACATTTGATATACCAAAAATCTGCTATAAGAAACAGGTTTTCTAAGAACCAGTGTTTGACTGACATATCCCTTTCTCCACCCATGACTTTGTGACAATTGTATCAACCCACCTGTTCCACTTCAAAGTTACAAAAAGTCTTGCTTTCGGATCCAACTTGCGGTATTCGTTCAAAACCTAGAATAAAGTAAACACGAACATCAGTATACAAGGTTATTTTTGGATTCTGGAAAATATACAACTATACCTCAAAGGAATAAGTCTAAGCAGGGTTTGGAGGAAGAGTGGGAAAGAGAAGAATCGCTGTTACAAATCATAACTGAAATGTTGCATACTTTACCCCAAAACCCCTTTTTCTACGTGCAATTCAACAACATTTAAACTTCAGGCCACCAACAAGCTAGCACACCCACTTAAACAACAACTTCTTAAACCTAGGTCTCTAGGCAGATTGCTAGAGCCTCACCTGTGCACAGTAACCTGCTAAGAAGTCCCCAGAAACCCAGGGCCTGTACATGTAGGAAGCGCCACAGGCAATTCTGCTGTAGACAGCACCCATCATCTCCCCAGGGAACCAGGGAGTGCCTGTTCCAAACCAATTATGCCCCCAGGGGACGTCATGCAACATCTGGAGACACTTTTGGTTGTGACCACAGGGGAGAGGAGCATTAACAGGCAGATGCCAGGAAAGCTGCTAGCCAAGGGTCAGCCCCCTCACTACGTAGAATATCTGGCCCAAAATGACAACCATAGTTAGGCTGAGAAATCTTGTTCCCAGGCAGCCAAACAAATAATTCCTGATTCTTCACAAAACCTGGAATTCTCAGATTGATAGCTTCAAACAGGTTTCAAGATCCCACCATAGTCGCAAACATTTCCTGTTCATGTTAAGGTTATTATTAGTTAAAGGAATACATATGCATATCCCAAATTCCTAACTTACAGTACACATACCAATTTCTTTAGTAATACAATAAAGCAGACTACACCAGTCCACAAGAGCTTCTTAGAAACTAGTTGCTTAATGTTTACTGCAGTGAAGAACTCTTTCAAATTATGCTAATTCTCCAACTCTTTTCCTGGAGATATAAAATAGAAGAAGAGAAAGCCTTGAGTGACTCAGTTTCAAGGCTCAGTTTCACGCACAGGTAGTTCCGGTTCCCGGTGAAGACCAGAGGGGAAGGTCCTCTACCAGCCTGTTACTCCACACATTCCGGCCTGTCTTTTGTTCAGTCAGATACAAAGGGATTTCATACCTCACTTTAACAGCATTTAAAGCAAGACTGGCTGAGGGCCTATTACATCCCAGCACTGTGTTCTGAAGCAGCACAACAGAACAGAGCGTGGGCAGATGTTCTCACCCTACAATAATCAAGTGGTAGAAACCTCGGAAGAAACTGGGGGGAAAGAAACCCATAAAGGATATTCTAAGAATCAGATATCCCAAATAATAAAACTTGCAGTTTTCACATGCTTGACCTACAAAGTACACCCACAGAACGGGTAAAGCAACCCGCGACACGCAAAGCATATACTTTGTTTTGTTCATCTTAATAATGAATTAGCTCAAGACGCACAGAAAACATACCTGACAGCTGATGTGCACAAGTAACCCACTTACATACTTGAAGAAACATGCAAGTTTAAAACTCAATCAGAAGGATATGATTTATGAACACACCTGGAAAATTCCACCAGAATTACTCTATTTCAACTGGACATTTCCATGAGATGGCACAGGAGTTTATAGTCTAATTATAGACTGATTTCCTCCTCTGGATCCCAGAGCTATTAAGGAGCACCCAAACCCAACTCAAGCACCATCGCCCAGGCAGTGGGTACCCGTGGAGGTGGGCGGAGGGAGAGAGACTGGCATTCATATCCCAAAGGATAGAGGTTTGGGCAGTGCAGGCAAAATGGGTGGCAGAGGCAGGACTTCAATTTGGAGGTGCCTAGCCAAGTCATTAGGAAGCTTTCCTGAGTGATGTGCTGATCCAAAGAAGGGACAGAATGGATGGAACTAAACTACAGTTGAGATTCAAGATGCTTGTGAAATCAAGATGCCTACTGTGGAAAGAAGGCAGCTGGGGAAGGCAGCCTAAGCCACAAACCAGAAAAACAATGACCTCTCATCAAAGACAACTTCCAAATTAATGGCTAAGAGAACAGAGCAGTGCTACAAATAAAGGCAGGTCCCCAAATTATCAAGGTGCAGAAATATTCATGTACCATGTGGGATTTAACCCCTGCCTCCATTTATCTACATTTTAAATGGTCTCTAAATAAAAACTCATAACAAAATTTCCATACATAAACACTTAATTTTTTTTCTCCCTTTGCAGTAAAGTATATTCTGTTCCAAAAAAGAAAGTTGCTCAATTTCCTGTCAAAGGCAATCCGGAGAAGGCCACCTACACTATAAAAGCAGCAAGAAAGAAACAAAATGCTAAAGAAAATCCTGCATGTGTGGGTGTGTACTAAGTGCACTGTAACTACCACTCTGGGTATTTTAAAGCTTCTTTCCTTGATCATTCTGAGAAATATGAAAATCAGTGAACTGCTAAAGAGAAGTTTGCCTTCCAACCTATCTAAGGAAAACAAGCCTTATGCTGGATTTTATTTCCACCAAAGAAAGAAAGAAAGAAAGGGGTGGGTTGGGGTGGGGGGGCTGGTAATCCAATGCCTTTTAACCCATCATTTTCTGCATTATAGTGCTACTTAACAAAGGACTGCCACGTAATGTTCTCAGAGAAAGAAGGCTACTCTGACAATCAACCTTCCCCTGTAACTGTCCTACCTCCACCCTTCATCCCCCCCCCCCAAAGTTTTAGACTAGGACCAGCTTGTCTCAATATGTTAACCCTAGAACTTTGGGAGCTAACTAATCACACTAAAGTGAGCTGACTAGATGATGAAGTAGTACAGCTATTAGCTACTCTTTCTCTCAAATTCCCTACACGGGAATATACTTTCTGAAACCATAAATTCTGATAGCAATCAACCAGTGCAACACTTCTTACTAAAAGTCTGTGAAACATGAGGTAGCTGAGGGTGGTGAAAAAAAAGAGAAAGAGAAGACCTTGAACAGCAGAGGATAAAAGAGTAGCCTTAACATAGTGAGTTAAAATAAAATACAGGCCATCACTGACTTGGAACATAGTGTCGTGCCCTATTTCTGCAAACTACACGTTCCATTGAAGGAAGCACTATGTGAACAGGCAACATCCACTGGTGAAGGCAAATAAGTAATGAACAGAAAAACTGTGCTAACAAGTCAATAAAAACCAGCCAACTAAACCAAGATTCAACAAGAAGCCACACTGACAGGCAGTTGCAAGACAAGAACAGACACAAATAAACCCTTTCAGCTATACAAGTGATTCATTTGACAAGCTAAAGATTTTGAGCTATTAAATCAACCAGCAGAGAGTTTTTCTGTTTTGTTTTTGTTTGATAATCATCTTAGATTAAAAAAAAAAAAAAAGGTTGTAAGACCAGTATAAATAACTTTAATTCTCTGAACCTCTTGAGAATAAGAAGCCAAGTGCTGGCCTCCTTTATCACACCTGCACAGTTTACTGAGCAATTTCTAGCAGGAAGGGCATTCTACAGTACCACTTTAATTATGACCATCAATATCCAATTTAACACTGAAATAGTAACACTGTCTCATCTACAGACCAGATTTAACTTTCTCTAATTACCACCAATACTGTCCCTTCCAGTAAAAGCCCCCAAACCAGGATCTCCCACTGCACTTAGCTTTTCTATCTCATTAGTCCGCTTTATTCAAGAATGCCTCAGACTTTCTTTGACAGTCGACCTTGACGATTTTGAAGACTCCATGTCAGGATGTTCCTTAATTTGGGTTTGTCTGAAGTTTCCTTATGATTACATCCAAGATACAAATTTTCAGCAGGAGTATCATTAGGAATTCCTCTTATTGTATTGCATCAGGAAACACATTATTTCAATTTTTTTCTATGGTAAACTTGCATCACTTGATTAAGGTAGTATCTGTCATATTCCCCACTGTAAAATTTCTATTTCTCCTTCTGTAATTAGCAAGTATTTTATGAGGCGATACTTTTTAAAACTATATAAATATTCTATTTCTCACCAAACCCAACACATATATAGCATCCATTGATAATTCTTGGTAAACTTAATTATTCTTTGATAGCTGCCAAAAATCGATTTTCTAGACTGGGTGTGCATCTCACAACAGGGGCACCACCGTTCCTGGGTCATCTAAGTGAACAGAGTCCGAGGCATGTGTGCACACACTCACTTCTTTCTCTCTGGTCTGTCTACATATACTGAAAACCTGGAGTTCACACAGATACCTTGAATTCAAGCACCACAGGGTTCATTCTAATTTTCACCTTTCCCTTTATAACAGTACATCTGGCTCCTATTACCTTCAGTTTATTTACTTCTGGGAATCACACCCCACCAATGATCCATAATGCTATCCCCTACCTTTGTTCTATTGTAGTATCAGAAAACGTTTGCTCTCGCTAATGAAAACACCAATAAAGAAAAAGTCTAGACAGACACAAAACCACTCCAACTCCAGTGCAACGCCACAGAAAACACTGCAACTTTCTGCACCCACCCCCACTCCCATCAGCAATGGCCCAGTGAAGAGAGTCAAATGCATTACACTTACCTGTTAAGTGTAAACACAGAGATTGTCTCTATGTAATGTGGTACCATCTGCACAAAGCCCAGATAGGCAAAGCTAAAAACACACTGCTTCCAGATACACTCATTTTTAAAAGCAAGGGGATGTTGAACATAGAATTCAGGGATACGGTCACCTCCAGAGGAATGCACAGTGGCTTCCAAGCACTGACCTCGGTCCAGCTCTTAATGAGAGCCCGCCAAGCTGAGCTCAGGCTCCTGGACATGTGTGATTAGTGCCCAACCAAACCCCGAGGGAGTCGCTAGTGAGGATCAATCTTACCTCTGATAGTTGGAGCCTAAAATGGTTAAGCATATGCTGTAGCCACACAAATAATAAGAGATGAGCAGAGGAGAGAAGAGAACAAAGAAAACACTACAGGACAAAAATAGTAAAAGGATCCAGTGGGGTGCAGAAATAATTCAAGCTCAAGCAAACTTCATGCTGCAGCCTGATGGCATCCAGTTTATAAAGATTAAGAAGTATAAACCCATCCTGTAAATATAGTAATCATGCGGGCACCGCACAGAAAAATAAATCTCAATAGAGAAAAAGGGAAGGAAAGCATCAATAGACAGCTCTTCAGGCCAGGTTTTGTTGTTGTTGTTGTGGTTTTTTTACTTACTACTTTATAAAAAGAGCAATCAGTCAGTGCTGAAATCAGCATCTGGCATTAGAAAGACAAGAAGTTATCCTGAAGAATTTCTGAATGAAGATGATAAACTGAATAAATTAATCCATAGATTATTGTTTCTTTCATCTTACATAATCACAAAAGGGACAGAAATTACCCCTCAGAATAAAGAAAGAACATCTCAGTTTTTAAAGAAATTCAAAAACTAAAGAAATGAAAAAAAAAATTTTGTTTAACTTTAAAAAAGAGAAAATCCTAAAACATATTAAAGAGTTTCAATGTAAACTCCCTGATAATGAATTTGGCTAAAAATCAATATGGCTCTTTGAAAAATAATCTTCCCAAGCTAATCTTTCGCTGTTATTGAGACAACCACCTTAGCAAGAGACTGCAAGGCTTGTATTTCTTAACTTTAGTGGACTTGATAACTTACAAAGACGCAAGAATAATGTTCTTCCCAGAAAAGTACATACCAATGGTTTTTTATCCCAATTGTACGAACTACTTACTTTCTCAGTACAATTCTAAGTATAAATGTTCTATACAGCGTGCCAAGCAAATAAAGTGGCTAAAAGCGGGATGGAGTGGTGATGACAAGAGAAGTTAAGTCCTGCTCAAGTAATCATTATGTTCCTACTTACATACCAATATATAGGAAACTTTTATGAGCTTATTGTTTGCATCTTGAGGCTTTTCCATCTCCCAAGTCACTCTCTCTACCCTTTGCTCAAGCTAAAAACCTAGGCTCCATTCTCCTTTCCTTTCGCTTGCACCCCATATCCATTCTCTCAAGACCTGTAAATTCTACCACCTGAAGCCTTCGTGAATCTTTCACTCTTCTCCATGTTGCCGACTGGCCACTATTAGTATCTCTCAATGGACAACTGTCCAGATTCCTCACTAATCTCCCTTCTCCCTATGATTTTTTTCCACAGAGTAATCAGGCTGACTTATTAAAAGGTAAAACTACATATTCTCAGTCTACTGCTGAAGAACCCATAGTGGTTTTCCATGTCCTGAGATGTCAAAAAAAAAAGAAGGTAAAGTATGTAGGATTTCACCCAAATTTAAATGCCTTGTTAGTCTGCCAGAGTTTTGCGGATGCTGGCAAGAGACTCATGCATCACAGTCAAAGGAATTATTACTCAGAGCAACAGCAGCCGCCTGAATATCAGTATTTTTGGTGCCAGTCCCAGGTGACAAAAAGAGGGTCAGATGACACCTGCACTGGAGTGGCTTATGCTGCAGGAGAGTAGTCCTGAGCTAATGACCCAAATCTTCATAATGAGCAAGGAGTTCTCTGACCTTTAGTCCAGGAGGAGACTGTCTCATTGTCTTTAGTATAACAGACAATAAACGTGCCTAATCTTTGCTGTGGAGGGAGATATCCTGTCTTCCAATTTGTTGGATGTTTCCTATATATCTGTCTGTAAGAAGGGACATAATGATTACTTGAGCAGGACTTAACTTCTTTTGTCATCACCACTTCATCCCGCTTTTAGCCACTTTATTTGCTTGGCACGCTGTATAGAACATTTATACTTAGAATTGTACTGAGAAAGTAAGTAGTTCGTACAATTGGGATAAAAAACATTTGTTCCTATTTGTTGACCACATGGATCATCCTTGAAAGCACAGTCCAGAAAAAAATAGTCAGGGGAGGGACACAAGACAGAACAGTCTCCCAAGATTAGAATAAAGTCAATTTCTTAGCAAGGTTTATATTACATACTTGTAATACATGTAGAATCCCTGTCTCACCAGCCCCACTAGCCATTGTTGGTGTCCTCAAATAAGGACACCTTTGCCTCGGGGTACACCTTTGCCTCGGGGTACACCTTTGCCTGGGGTACACCTTTGCCTCGGGGTACACCTTTGCCTCAGGGTCCTTTTATCTAAAATGTTCTTTACAGCCTCATATGTCACTCCTTCAGGAAAATCTTCTATTTACATACACCCCCACTCATTGTTTCTCCTCTTAATTACCTTGCAAAGCACTCATTCAGTAAACATTTACTGAGCACCTTCTCTGTATCAATCTTTATTACATTAGTCACAATGGCCTTAACGACCTGTTTCTTTACTGACAGTCTTTTTTTTTTTTTTAAAGATTTACTTATTTATGCATACAAGCACTGGGGCACAGGCCAGAGGTGTGGGGGGTGAGAGGATTCACCACAGAGAGTGGGGAGCAGAACAGGCAGATCAACAGAAGCACACTGCTGAGGGGAGCAGCGGGCACAGCAGGAGAGGTCTGCTGCACCATGTGGGTCCCCTCTCTGGCCGGCAGCAGGGATCGAACTCATGCTGCAAGTGGCTGCGGTTTGCTTCATAGTGCGTTGCTTAACCCACTGCGCCACCAGGGAGGCCCTCTTTACTGACAGTCTTCCTTGAGGGTAGAAACCTTGTCTTTACATTCATGAAAGCCCACAGCTTAAGAGTGCTCTCAAAAACTGATGAATAAGTAACTATTACAATACTATGAATCAAAGTATTTCCAGGTCAATATGGGAAAGCAAAATACTGTGCAAAAAACATGGATTTAGGAGCTGGACATCCTAAATTCAAACCCTGAAGACATTACTACTTAGTGGTAACTTAAGTTTCCTGTAAAATAAAGAAAATCCTTCTTCCTCCCTAACTCACAAGATTCAGAGGATCAAATGGTGGAATCTACTTGAAGCCTTTGCAATATAATTAAATCTTGGTAATATAATTAAATTTTAAATATAATTTTCAAACAGTAAATCATGAGCTCATTCAACAAGAATATACTAAGCCCCATTATGAAACTGACCCTATTATGAAAACTTAAACACCCTTTGGACACGCTTTAAAAACTTTCAGATAAAAAGTGAGTCACCTTTACCTCCTCCTGATCCCAGAACAGTAAAAGAATGCTTTTTGGTTACTTTAGTTATTTTTAAGCAAGTCATTCAAATGCCATTTTAGAAGATTTTTAGACTATAGTTACACCTCTGAATGCCAATCTCCAAAACAGGAATTTTTAGCCTTTTGGCAAAAGTTATGAATTTATTAATTCTGTTTCCTTATATGGGCATCAACTGAGACCGAATACAGTCTCTTCACTGCAAGGTGGTGGTGGTGGTGGTGGTGTGTGTGAAGGGAAAGGAAGGTTCATTTAATAAAGAGCAGTTTCAGAGTCAGGGCACCGCGTTCAGGAGGACAGTGGAAGAAGTAAGCCCACCACACTGAAGTGGGAGCAGAGGGGCTGACCCTGGGCTGCAAGCAGGGACAGGCACATAGGCCACACAGCTGGTGTGAACTCACCAATAACTCATACTAGAACCTTACAATAAAATTAGTCAAAACTCAGTTTAAAATGATACTGTTTCTATGAAATAGATGTATAAAATAACAAAACTGACAATCTTTGCAGCAGTCATTAAAAAGGAAATAAAGTGGAATATGAGAACTGTAATTAAGATCCTTTCAGACCACGTTTTTCATACTCAACATATATTAATACCAACAGGCACATCACACTAGCAAAAAGGGACATGATATGAATGACTGCTTCTAAAAGTTAAAGTCAAGAAGTACAAAAATGAAGGAAAGAAACAGATGGGAAGACTCAGCTAAGGAAGACACTCAGGTTAAGAGGAATCAGGAGGATGATCCACGTTATGCAAATGGAAAACCAGACTCACGCACACTTACACACCACAGCTTTTCATCACGAGTGTGAAGGCTCTCAAAGATGCCTCCACACATGTTATCTTAAAGATGGCTACCTATTCCAAATTTGGGGGGACAGCAGCAGTTATCAAACTATTCACCCAGTCCTCATTAATCACAAAGGCTTTCGCCATAGTAAGTATAAAAAAAAAAATCTAGGGCATCTGGAAGCTTCTACATTGATACTAATTTAAACAGACAATGCCTAAACCAGTTTTACCATTAAGTAATTTTCCATAATAATGACAGCAATTGAGTACCTGCAGGTGTCAGGCACTTACATTCTCCATCTCTGATAATCAATATGACAATCCAAGGAGCAGGATATTACTATCTCCATTTTAGGAAGGTATATAAGAATCAATGAGGTTTTATATTTGCCCAAGATAAAGTAAGAATTGATGGCATGAAATTTATTTTTTTATTTATTTATTTTTTATAGAGCGTCTGCTATGTGCCAGACTCTGTGTCAGGTGCTGGACTAATTTTTTTTTAATTTTTTTTTGATTTGGGACTATTTTTTTTTATTTATATATATTTGACATCAATTGTAATCCCCATGTATTCCCCGATGGCATGAAATTTAAATCCAAGACAATTCCTCTTCCACATTCTGGTCACTTTTATGCAATGCTATCTTGTCTCTCAATAACCAGTCAATATGAGTAAATGAGTTTTACATTCATTATTTTACTTAATCTCCATAATAATTTGTTAAGTAACTTGGCCCATGTCACACAGCTGATTTAATAAAATGACAAGCAGGAAATGAAACCTAAGTCTGCTTGATACTAAGTTTATGTTTCTACTATATTATATAGTCTCCACCTTACAGTATTTAGAATAAGTATAGTATTGGTATGATTTATAAATTACTAGTTTACTACTGCAAAAAAAACTAGATGAAAATGTATATCATAAGCTGTAAACTATACTGAAATATTTTATAAATATTTTTAGAAAAAAATGGAAAATGCATAGCAAAAATTTTTTAGTGATATAAGTGATAAGATCATTGGTAAGAATTTTTTTAATTTCTCTTTTTCTCTTCATTAGTTGATACATACCTTAGAAAATAATTGGATTTGTCTCTTAATGTTTTATATTATGACTTATACCTATTTGTCTTACTTAACTGTAACTTTTACCAAAACTATTTGATCAAACGAACATACTCTATGAGGAAAAGAATCTGAAGAAAATGTTATAGAACCAGAGATACTACATTTGGGTACAGATATTTTTCCCTCTATTCTCTGGAACCTATTGAAATTAAATTCTGATGTAAAACAGGATACAAGCTTAGCATAACTTCGGAGTTGAACAAAAGGTGAACAACAATAAAAACATGCCACACAATTAAACCATGCAGAAGCGTCACAGTTCCAAGGAAAAATAAATAGCCTTTCAAATCATGAATTACATGGTAATTCCTCATTGTTATCAGAGCTTCTTGAAACTTGGACTTCAAGCAAAATGCCTTATAACAAAACCGACTGGACCACAGGCTAATTGACATAAACAAGAATTAAGTGCCCAGGACATATTCCTGATCAGAAGAGTCACTGAACTTGTAAATAAAAAGCAAAACACATCTAACCCTAAAACATCATTGATATCCATTCATTTATTGATTCGCTCATTCATTCATTTTCCCAACCTGCTTATTCCAGTTCAGGGTTTCAGGTGGCCAGAGCCTGTCCTATCCCTGCAGTATAGCTCGCAAATCAACCCTGGACAAGACACACTTCATTGCAGGACACATGAACCTCACTCTTACTGGGACAACGTAGTCAAACCAATGAACTTAATGTGTGCACCCCGGGAGCGTGGGAGGAAGGCAGCATACCCTGAGAACACCCACACAGATGTGGGGAGAATTGGCAAACTCCACAGGAACAACAGCCCAGACGAGGAACTGAGCATTTTTTTGTCATCAATGTTTTTCAAAGACCTGGTTACCTATCCAAAGAAAGCAAAAGGGAGAGCTAGTCTGAAACGCTGAGAAGAAAATTACTAAAGCCAAACAGGTCCGTGCAACTTGAGAAAAACATCCTTGGAAATTCCAGTACAAAATCTTCATTAAAAAAAGTTTTAGAGGTTCTCCAGGCATTTGAGCAGGTTAACAGTTAATTTGAAGAAACTAGTGGCTTTGAAATGTTTAAGCTAAACGACAAACCAGAAAGTGAATGCTCCATTCACCCAAATTACTTTTCAAAATATATACTTTTCTCATCTTGTTCTACAACACTACATCGTGTTTATAAAACCTCTTTGGGAGTACTGCTCCATCGTGGTGGAAGCTACCGTAAACATAACCTAAAATGGGAGGTGCAGAAATGCCATTTCCCTAAAGGAAACCACCATTCAACTGCTGACTGTGTAATCTGGTGGAAACATAGTACTTGTTTCTGAAGCCATCAAATAAATAATATGCATTGCAATTAGCAGAGCAGTATGGGGTCAGAGGGGAAAAAAGGAGAGCTTTGACTTTTTCCAGAATGTTTTTAAAATTTAAAACAAATATGGTAAAATATTAAAGTCTGATGAAGCTGGAATGTATAGTATAATTCCCTATCTTTTCCAGCTGAAACATTTTAAAATGAAAGCACTAATGTTTAATAGGTATAAGTCAAAACAATAATCCCTCTTCTAAGCATATTTGTCTTGAAACACATGGATGTCAACATCCCTCTGAATTATCCTGTGACATTTTTACCACCCAGAGAAGCCACTGTTGACATTCATACCAAACACTGCTTAATAGGCGGTTTACTCTTTTGGAAAGCATGAATTCAGAAAAATTACCGTTTGGTAGGATAAAAAAAAAAAAGAGTTCTTCCTGTAATGAGGCCAAGACAGTCATGAATCAACTGAGATAGTCTGTATCTGTGCCTTCAATTCATCTCTAAAATGAAAATAAACAGATTACCTCTCGAAATGGCACACGTCCAGCACAGACAGTCCCACTCCCTGACACAGGAAAGCACAGGACACCTTAGAGTGCCACCTACTCTGCACACCAGAAGAGCCACATTGGGCATTAAAGTGACAAGAAAGTATATTAGTGGAAAGCCTGTGGCCTGAGAGCAAAATCTTTAGAAAAGTGAGTACTCAGCGCTGTTATCAAGAATGGGAACCAGAACCCACATCCGTGTGGTGTATCTGACTCAGTGGACAAAGGCATGAGTAGAAATCGCTACCATATACAGGAAACAGATGGGGTGGATAATACAACTAGAGAGGTCCACCCACTGCCTCCCTCTGGCCTTCTCTAGAATTTAGCAAATATTTAGATAACAATAAAACAAACCAGAAGCAGAAGTTCATAGTTGAAGGAAGACTTGAAGACATGTCAAGGACCATGTGACAAGCAGCACAGAGCAGTTACTCTAAATAACCAAGGAAACCTCAATAATGCCTGTACTTCCTAATTTAAAAAAAAATGACTGGTGTACTTGGCACAATCGCAACTAAAACTGAGATTCGTCTGTACCCTCACCAGCCAAGCAAGTCAGTCAGATCTTAAAGGAGGTACAAATAACTGCTGTATTTAATCACAAGTATTTACTTTGATTGAAGTATTTTCTAAATGTGCACTGGATACAGTCTCCCAGGAAGAGCTCTACTGGCACAGATGTTCCAAAGGTTTACAACCAAATTCGGGGGAAAGGAGATGGAAAAGGGACAAAAGTATCAACCGAACTGTCAGCAAGTACATCTTCAAGAATGGAAAAAGAATACACAGGCTAGAAGAACAACCCAACGGGGTCGAAAAAAGACCACGTCTGAGTTTCCAATGAGCAAAGAAAATTGCTGGGGAAAAGCCATTTGGAGAGGTAACAGAGACTAAACACAGAAAGGGTTGCTGCATGCAACGTGCTTGAGTAATCAGAGTATTCCATGGAAATATTTTAAACATCAAACATACAAAGAGGCAGTGAAGCACTACAGGTTGTGTGGAAAGTCACCACGATAGTCACAAGAGAGAAGTGTTATTGATGAGCATCAGTTTTCACTTTTAGACACAGAAATAAAGAGGAAACTTGGAAGATTATAATTCTATCAGACAGCTGAAATGAAAATTGGTAGTCATGCCTTATGAAGCTTTGTGACAAAGTTCACTGTACAGGGAACGGCAGGCCAGCATGGTACATGTGTTATTCCCAGCCCCCTCCCCAGTTTTACTGATATAAATGACAATATTTTATTAGTTTAAGGTGTACACAGTGTTTTAATATATGTACAGATTATGAAATGACTAGCACCCTAAGTCTGATTAACATCCACCACCTCATATAGTTCCAAATAAGAATTATGGCAAAAGAAAATGTTACCATTCTAACAATGAATTTGAAAACTTACATTTAATGTACAAATGTAGTTCAGAACTTTCAAATAGCAGCTAAATTGGAAAATAATAACTTTCAACAAATTAGTCTAAAGAATTGCAATTAAATTTTAGATGTCTGGTTCCACTTAGGCCATAAGTCTTTCACAAAACAAAAAAATTCTATGTGGGAATTCTTCACACCTTGTAAAGCAGAAAGCAAACTCTGCTACCCTGGGTGGCAGAACTGCCTCACCGTGTACTTACATAAGCTGTTCAAACAAGTTTAAATGGTCTTTTTTTTTTTTTTAAAGGCTATATGCACAAAAGAAAGTCTAAATATCACACTTGGCAAGCAATGTCAACAAAGCACCACCAACAACTGAATTGCAAAATAAACAGTTCATTTGCTAGAACCAATAGTAAGAACTAGGAGAAGGACTGAGGGGTTGATGGTGGAAGGCTGGAACCATCCCACAAAATCTTTAAACAACCTGTCAAGGAGTTTAGATCATCAACACAATGAAGACTTTCCAAAGGTTAGGGGTTGCTGAAATCAGAAACAAATGTTCATGTATGTATGTGTGTGAGCACACTCATTCCTTCCTTCCTTCCATCCATCCATCCATCCATCCGGTATTTTTACTTCCCCCAAAACAACTTCAGCAGTAACATGGAAGAGGGCCTGAATGAGGAACTGAAAAGAGAAATCCTAGTAAGACAGTTGTAATTTTCCAGGTGGCAGATGATTTGGATCTGAAAATAAGTGGGAATAGAGAAAAGGAGTTTAAGAAGGATTTAGAGATAAAACTAACAAAGAAAATAATTAGATGTAGTGACTAAGAAAAGTGGAACTGAACAGCAACTAAAATCTCTATAATGGTGGACTGGAAAGCTTGGTACTGTTGTCCAAATAAGAAACTGAACAATCATAAATGAGTAATTATATAATTTTCAAAAATAATATTTTATCGAGGTTACATTTAACTTATCCTTGACATTACTAACATTGACATTCAACAGTCTGAAATTCCCCACTAGTCTCACAGTAACCAGCCCTAAAAATAGACTCACTCTAAACAGGTATTTTAAAATCTGTCAATTTATTTTACCCTAAAAATCCATCCATAGATAATTTAGATTTATCAAAAAGGAGAAAATATTCTATATAAGAAACGTTTTAAAATGAGAACTGCTCCCATAATGTCTCCATAATGAATCCCATTTGCTCAATGGATTTCATCATATAATCTATTTCTAGCTAATAAATTTTGGCACTGATTCACTACATCACATCAAAATAGAGTAAACCATTTTAATGGAACATACAATATATGGCAAATTATCTATACTTCTATTCAAAACAATGAAAGATTTACATATGTGATGGTATTACGGTTAATTCCTAATTAAAAAGCTAGACATAAAATTTTACCCCAGAATGTACCATTTTTATCAAATTACTTTTTCTCCCCCAGCTTTTGTGAGGTATAATTGATAACAAACTGGTATATTTGAAGTGTGAATTGTCTCCAATAATTAATACACCCATCATCTCACATATGTAGCTCTTATTTTGGTGAGAAAAAGCAAGTTCTACTCTTAGCAAAGTTCAAGCACATAACACAGTGTTATTAAGCCACTATATTATGCATTAGATCCTCAGACCTTATTCATCCTATAACTGAAAGAACAGATCTCTGTAGAACACGCTTAATTCTAAATATTAACAGACAGAGGGTTTGGGAATTGTTGGAAGGTGAACATCTTTTTTCTGTGGTAGAGCAGACATAAGAAAATGTTTACCCATATTCACATGCTCAATCCAGCAGCTTTAATTGTTACTGTTGTCCAGTCACCACTGTCTGTCTCCAGAACTTTGTCATAAATCCAAACTGTACCCATTAAACACTAACTCCCCAAATTCCTTGCACCTACTCCAGGCAACTCAAGTAAGCCGAATCACACATCTGTCTTTTTGTAACTGGCTTATTTCATAGGCCAGGTCCTTGTTTCATGCATATTGTAACAAATTGGTTCTTTTAAGTTCCTGTTCATCTACGGGATCCTCCTCCATACTTTAAGGTTTTATTGAGGTAACCACTGGTTTACAATATTAAATAAGTTGCAGGGTTTAATTCCACACATGTAAATGCTGCTGCGATCACTACCAGAAGTCTAGTCACCGCCATCCACCTGACCCTCCCTTTGCCAGTATCATCTACCCCACAAACCCTGTTCCCTCTGGTAACCACCAATCTGCTTTGTGTATTTAAGCTGGTTTTGTTGTGTTTTGTAGGTTTGTTGTTTGGTTTCTTTATACTCCACAAATGAGGGAAATTGCAAGGTATTTGTCTTTGTCTGAACAGACTGATCCCGAGCTGAGAAAAACACACAAATTCAAGTCAACAGTTCAAAGTACAACAACCATGAATGAACAACCAGAGACTACAGTTAGCTAGGAGCATAAAATCAGGTGAAAGGGGTGGGTAAAAGGAACACTTGTTGAGCCTCTTGTACTCTGGGCACTGGGCTATGAAATCCAGGCACTCACCCACTCCACAGTCACTGTATGATGCGTCTCTGCATAACTGGACATAATCCTCATGAAGGCAGACAAGACTTGGTGCCTAGCACATCTGAAATAGCACCTGGCATACTAAAGTCCTCAATAAACATTTGTCAGGTGCACGGATGAAAAGATACACAGCTAGATGGCTGATAGACAGCAATGTTGATCTAGTCCAAGGAGACAGAAAAGATCCTCACACCCTATGAAAGGTGGAGAGAAAGGGTCTCCAAACCGCCCTGCACTGCCTTTACAAGTGCAGGATATCACGTCAGAACAGGAAAAGCATGGGCTCTACCATCAGACCTGGGTGGGAAGCCAAATTTCAGACTGACCTTTAGTGTGACCCTCGCCAAGTTACTACTCCATGACTGAAATGCACAGATTAATTCCTTAATCTTGAAGTTGTAAAAAGGCTTAACTAGAATAACATATGTAAAGTATCTAGCAAGTATCTGCTACATAATTAGTACTTAATAAATACAAATCCTTCCATGCCCTGGGCCAAAGGAAATGACCTTGGTGCTGACAAAGAGTCTCAGTGAAAGGAATTCCAGTGCAGGAAAGCTCTTGAGTCATTTTTAAACACTGATTGTAAGGCCCAGCTCTTCACATCATGTCAGAGGAGTTAACAATCAAAGCAGGGGCCTGTGTAGAACTCCAGAGATTCAACTCTGCCAGTGCAACGAAATACAAAACAAAACATGTAGCATGTGCTCTCTGCTTGAAAATTTCATACTTGCCAAAATTAAACATATTTTCCTTTGCTCTTATGTCAATGTTACTTTATTGACAGTATTTGAAGAACAGTTTGATGATGTGACGAAATTACGGATCACCAAGAAATCTTCTGAAGAAAAGTTGCCTGAGGGCCTGCCCATGCTTCATCCTAAAGAGACCAAGACAACTGCAAACTGGCCGTAATTATGCACTTAGTGCTCTGTTTCATACAGAGTGTAGCATCATGTCACACAATGCAGTCCAGTTATATGAAACATGATGAAAAACCCCCACATTTCTTACCCGTACTGAAATGGTAATATGAACTTTTTGACATGCTATCATACAATTTCCTCTTTTCAGTTTGTAGCAAAATATATCACACACTTTTTAAATCTACCTTTCTAGTTATTGCTTAGCCATCAAGTGAAGCTAGTAGCAGGACATCTTTCTTCTTAAGTTAGCAAAAACCTCACCTAAACTTTAGAAGATGGTTTCAGCATATCATTCAATGTAACCAGCTTCAGGAACATCTAAATTGACCGACCCCCCCGCCCCCAATGAACCTACATCATCACTTCAGTCAAACATGAATCTAAATTACTAAACTCAAATATACAGTTAAATATGCAGTGAAATAGTTTGTGTTTTGAACTAAGGTAATGTTACCCGATGCAGATTTTGAGCCTTTTACAAAGAACATACACAGCTGGAAAGGTGGAGAATAGGAGAACAGGTCTGGATAGAGGGAGACTCACACTACAGAAAGCTTCACACACAAGAATGTTCTTTCCTGTAAACAAAATCTGGGTATCAACCATCAAGTCTAGGAAGTATATTAATGGAACAAGAGCTCAGAATATAATATTCTGAGGACTTAAACCAATTTATGAAATCCCTAACAGAAGGTTCTAATTAATGAATCAACATTTGGAAATGAATACTGTGTAATTTGGTGAACAGAAGAACTAAAGCTATTTAGAGTAGTTGTGGGGGGGAGGGAGGGCACACCCTATTTTGATGAGAATCAGCCAGAAGCTATGAGAAAACGAACAGGGCTTAGCAGAACAACTAACAACTCCCTGAAGAAATCTAGGGCAGTATGTTGGCAGGGAACAAAGAATAAACTTGGGTAGCAAGTATTAAGTCCCATCTGTAGGAGTATCTGATCAGCTTCACCACCTTTATCCACCCATACCAAGAAACACTGACGACAGCAACACTGCCCTAGTATATTACCTGGTGGGAACAGAAATTACTTCTGATACTACAAATATCCACCCAGAAATACATTTCTCACTGAGTGTTAATCATTGATTTTCTAGTCATCAATGTTCAGATATTTCTGTTTAAGCATATCAGATTTCCTAGGGTCTGCTCAGCCTGGATAACCAGACAACTGGTATTGCTGAAATACAATTTTTTTTTAAGTTCTGCTAGCATCATTTAGTCAGATAACATTAAATCAGCTTTTGCAAACCAGAAGCTCTACACCATATCAGAACACAATCTGTTCTTTAGCTGCCCATAGTATACACTCGCTTTAATTTGGAACACTGCTTACTACTATTTTCTTCATTCCCAAATGCTTATATCATCTTTCTCTAAATGCCTATCAGTTCTTTACCAAAATGACCGAAATAGGGATTTCAATTTTCTCTCAGCCTCATTTTAACTTTTTTTAGCCCTGATTAAGACATGATTACTGAAAATATGATTACAACAGTTTGATAATTCAGAAGGAATTTTAAAAGACAAAGTGGTTGTGGAGACCCTAGGAACATGTCATCATGTGAACATCCGCTCTACTGGCATCTTTAATAAAGGATTCAAGGAAAACTGCTCTCGGCATTTCTCAAAGTTTCAACTAATCAGAAGTTCAACTATCACATGGATACTAAATTTCAAAGTCAAAGTTGTAATAAGGTATAAAAAGCAAACGAGGGTTACATTCAAAAATTTCTGGAAAAAGTCCAAGACTGAGAAAGCAAGTGCAGCTCCATCACAAGTCTCTCTGCTCCCTGTGCCTCCTCTAGGTCTTCATTTTGATCACTTCCCTCCTGAGCGACATCCTTCCTTGGGTGGAGAACCAGGATGTGCTATATATTGAGTGCCTTTCTTGGCAATGAAAAGTCAAACAGAGTGCATAGTCCCTGTCTTCGGGAACTTTTCACTCTAGAGCAAGCAAAATAACAAAATAAAAAAAGTAATAGTACATCAGAAGCATGTGCCATGAAGTACCTAACTCCAGGAGGCCAGAAAGAGTTGACAGATGCTAACTTTAATCTTGTCCTAAAAAAAAGGAATAAAACATAATCTATTCTGTAATCAAGAGGGGAGTTTCAGAAAGTGCAAAGGCAACAGAGGGCAAGGAGATACATCACTCAAGGAACTTCCCTAGTACTGGAGCAAACAGGGCTCCATGACAGAAAGTGAGTGAGGAGACAGGAGTCAGAAGCAAGAAGCCCCATCAGGGTGTTCACACTTCGTCCTATATGAGGAGTTCCTGAAGTTCTGCCTGTGGCAGGCTATCCTGAGAGGACACAAGTTACTGGAAGTCACATTTCTCCCTGAGGCCCCAATTGCTCTGTGTCTCCTCTTGTCTGGAAGGCTGAGGTGGGAAGGGTGACTAGGGGTAGGGGGTGGAAGAAGATGAGTAGACACTCTTCTGCTAAGCAAAATGTGCACAGGCTGAAAACACAGGGTCTTCCAGGTACCCACCACATAGTGAATGACCTCAGATAACCTCACAAAGTGTGGAATCACAGCACGGGAAGGGAACCAGTAACACAGTCTCACTTCCCGTCAACTGCCAGTAGCCTTTCTACACACCTTTGATAAACAGCTACCTATTGAACTACAGCTACCATTCCTCCTGTGTCTCAGGTGCTACAGTTCTTCAAAATAGGCCTCAACTGGAATCCTTTCTAAAGCCTTCTCCAACATGGTCCCCTCCTTAAAATGCACTCCAGTTGGTCAGAGCTGGCACAAAGACCCCCCCATGTGCTTCCACCCAGCAGAGCACTACAGCACTTTAGGTTCTTTGAGTAGATAAGGTATTTCTTGGCTGCCCTGAACTAACAGAAGCTAAAGATCTGGATCATATTATACCTGTGGTCAAACAAAACATCTTGCACGTTTGAACTGTTCTCATAAGCACCATTTAACTCTCCTTCAAATCACTTATCACAGTTATAAACTAACATTTATTTGTGTGATTATTTAAAAGAACTACCTGCAACTCCCCAGCCCACAGACTAAGTGCGTCTACTGAATGCGGTATGGAAGTGGTTTTAGTTTTTTATTTCCTTTCCATTACCATTGCACTGTGAGGTCATAGCATATTGGCAAGCATATAGCATAGCACAGTGAGGTCAACTTGCTCCTTAGGAAGGGCTCAGTGAAGAACTACAGATGTACACAACACATCACATGAGGCAGTATCTGGTAAATGTGATGGGAACATTAAAATTCACTTTATGTAGAAGCCCAGTTGATAGTCTTTCAAACTCATCTGTGAAGAAGATATCATAGAGAAAAGGCATCCAAGTCAATTCCTGAATGATGTTTCACCTAAATATTTAAAGAAAATATTTGGGCAAAGAACCAGAGAAATCATACATTTGAAAAAATTATTTACATGGTAAATTGCTCATAATATTATCATAAACAGGATACAAAACAGTATATTCAAACACCTCCATCCCCATCCCTGCCCCCTACACACACGCAAACCTGGAAGAAAATAGTTTACATATTAAAAGTAGTTATCGCTGAGTTATGGGATTACTGGTGATTTTTATTTCTTTATACTTTATTGCAGTTCCTAAATTTTCTACAACAAAGATCTTTTAAATCGAGGAGGTGGGGATATTTGGAATTTTAAATTCACTTAAGGTTAAAGTGCCTTAAGATTTTTAAGTAGGGCCTCCCTGGTGGCTCAAGGGGTTGAATGCCGCACCATGGGGCTTCCAGCCACGGCAGCACAAGTTCAATCCCTGGCCAGGGAGGGGACCCACATGGCGCATCAGACCTCTCCTGCCTCGCCCACTGCTCCCCTCAGCAGCATATTTCAGTAAATCCACCTGTTCTGCTCCCCCCTCTGTCTCTGGTGAATCCTCTCATCCCCCACAACTCTCGTCTGTACCCCAGTTCTTCTATGTAGAAGTAAATAAACCTAAAAATAAATAAATAAATAGGCAAAGAGGTTTAAAATGTGCACATACATGTATATTTGGTACATATAATACAGACTAAGGTGGGGGGGACTGGGAAGAGGGCAGAAAGCACAAGGGACTGAGGTGATGGTGCACTGGAGAAATAGTGGTGGGAAATCCCTGGGGACCACAATTGATGTCAAATATCTATAAATAAATTTTTTAAAAATACAGACTAAGAATTTGATTCTTGCACAATCAAATCTCAGACTTCTTTAAGGAGAAATTAAAATCCTGACTGACAACGTAAGCAGCTCCAGGGAGCCTCAGACACAACAGGGAGGGGTCTGGGCAACTGTCAGGTATTAAAGCTCTCTGGGACCTGCCCAGACCCTCGGCCATATCACTCACGTGGATAAGCATGTCCAAGGCCCTGCTACCTTGTGCAAGGAGGACCTCCAGGTTCATCCGTGCAGATTCCAGGTTGTCCTTCTACGAAAAAGCAGGCCTCCAGAGCCTGCAATCTGGCACAGAAAGGGCGGGCCTCCGTTACTTTGAAATCTCACATGTGTGAACTCACAGCATTGCAGAGATGTGTGCTGGAGCAATGCACTCTTAAATCCTTCCTGTACATGGTGAATAAAGACATCCACATGCTTCTGTAGAAAATTCCTTGTGGATGATCTCCAAAATATTCAAGATAAATTAGCGGTAACTTCTTTGCTTACAGCTTGGTTCAACTGAAACCCAGGCCATGGATTTTGCTGTAACAAAGATCTGCATTTACATTTTTTACTAAATGGCTATTGCATTACTTTTTTCAAGTTCATAATAAATTATCTCAAAATGAGTGTGAACGAAATATTTTGTAGTATCTTCCAACTTTGGGGAAAGCTTAAAATTACATCATAGACCTGCCTTCTTGTCAATAAATGCCATTCTCTACAACTTAACTTTATTTCTCACAAATTCAAACATCTGAAAACCTTGTATAATGTACATCCTGTGAACTGATAACTCCATTAAGACATGTTACTCCTTTGAGCAGGATTTGGCTACCAGTGACCTATGTCAGCCGCTGTACGGCAGGATGTTGAAATGGACTATTTCCATGAAATCATACTGGTACTACAGAAAAGTCTGATTCCTCTTCAGCATTTTAATCAACAAATTGGATGACACCAAAAGTATCTGCTTTTGGTTTTCACTTAAATATTAACACAATAAAGCCAACCACTTTAATGGCTCACGGAACACAAAAATCCCCAGATTCAAAAATCCAGTAAGCACCGGAGATCTAGCTATTGTGTTGAGCTAGCCACTTCCCACCTGTGTAGGAGGCAAGTCATTTTCCATGTACCAGAACATGACACATGTCGACTGGAAAGCAATGTCTGCAAAGGGAAAATGGGTACACACGGGGATAGTTTCAAACACAGGCACCACAGCTTCTCAGTCTTTTACTCACCAAACTCACATGCCTCACTCAGGTAACTCAGAAGACCCTGACATCTAGAGAAGCCACACAAACACATACACACTTCTTAGTTCCATTAACCACTAGATCTTTGATTATCAAATTATAAACAAACTTTAAGACCTGACCTTTACTACTATTTTTAAATAGCTCTATATTAAGAATTTATTCAGCCTACTCATATCTATTCGTATCTAAGTCAACTAGCATTCGTAGGTAAGTAAAAGCATACATACCACAAACCAATAGGAAAACACACAGCAGCAAGGACAAAGTACTGAACTAGGACTCAAATGACCCGGGTTTGAATCCGGATAAACCACACCCTCGACCTAGCAAAACCTCAGGGAGGCCACCTATAAATTAAAGACAATGAGACTTGACCTCTCTAATCAATGTTACTCACAGTAGGTCTCGATAAGATAATATATTGGAAGATGGTTTTAAACTAAAACTGTAAAGTATCACTCAATTACTGTCCTACTCAGAAACTGCTAAGATGCCCCAAACAAGTAAATTAATGTTCCTGTTTACCCATCTTTGAAGGTTTGCCATTTCCTTCTTCCCTTTCTCTCCCCATCCCGTTTCTCCTTTTCTTCATTTAACATATATTTCATGCTAAATGTAATGTTAAATACACCAGAGTCGCACTGCCAGCATGTAAGTAGGAGTCACGTGGGGCCGCTAGGCACCTGGAATGTCCAGACTGAGTCCAGACTGAGATGTGCTCTAAGCATAAACTACACACCAGATTTTTAAGCCTTAGTAACTGTAAAATATTTCAACATTTTATATTAATTTTCTATTTCTATATTGATTTTTTACATGGAAATGCTATTCTGGCTATTTTGGGGTAAATCAATTATTAAGGTTAATTCCATTTCTTTCCTTTTTGCTTTTTCTTAGCATGGCAAGTGGCAATTTTTAAAGGTATGGAGGCTCACATTATACTTCTAGTTCACAAAGCTACACTGGACCCTCTCGATATGTTGGAGAGCAAGACCAAGTGCCCAAGTCCCTGTCTTGTGGGGCTTCCATTTAAACAGCTATTGCCCTATAATCTTCCTTAATCAACTAGAAACTAAAACTAAAACCAGCAACTAAGGGGCCTCCCTGGTGGTACAAGGGGTTAAGTCTCAACACTATGAAACTATCAGCAGCCTCTGCAACACAAGTTCAATCCCCGACCAGGGAGATGACCTACATGCAGACCTCGCCTGTCTCATCTGCTGCTCCCCTCAGCAGTGTATTTCAGTCAATCTGCCTGTTTTGCTCCCCACTCTGTCTCTGGTGAATCCTTGCGCGCACACACACACACATACCTCTGGCCTATACCCCAGCTCTCGTATGCATAAATAAATAAAATAAATCTTTAAAAAAAAAAAAAAAAAACAGTAACCACGTATAGAGAGGCTTCTGGGATGCACGCTGTAGGGAGAGGACCAAGACACAACCTACCTCTCCCTTCTAGTCTTTCCTTATTCTAAAAGTAGGATCCACAGTCTTCAGAATAAATAAGCAGTCATCAAAAGCCATAGCTTTGACCATCCTTTAGAAGACTCTCCTGTCTGTTTGCTTTTGAGACTGTAACTACTTTTAATCTGAGTTTAGAGAAAGCTTTTAATTTGGAGAACCAGAAGTTCTCAATCATCATTGTTTAGTACTTTAGATTGTGCATCCAAAAAACTTGAAAAGGTTTCAACTGTTAGGAGGTATTTCTTAACAAAGATATCCTCTCTCCAGATTCTAACATTCTTCTTTATTAGGAAAGTTCTTTATCGGTTTCCTCTCCACAAGTCCAACTGACCCTGTCTGTCCTCAATACTTTAGCTTCCCACATCACAAGCAGAGGGCTTCTAGAAAGAGCAAAAGCCAAAGTCAACAGCAGGAGTCTATTACAAGGATCTGAGAGTCTCTGGCATTTAAAGGACAGTCAAAAGAAACTCAGGCCAGAAAAGGCGTGCCAGTCAACCTGAGTGTACTTGTTTGAAGGTTCCAGAGACTTTCTGGAGCATTTGATTCAGGCGAAATGGATCTACTTTTCAACAGCACTTTCCTACGGAAAAGGCATCATGAACATTTGAATTTCATATCCAATTGTTTGGAACTTTACCTTACATTCAAACCACACTATAGCAAATGTTTTGCTGGCCCATACATCCCTCTGACAGATGATAAAGAAAATCAGGGCTTTCCAGGGATTCTCTGTGCCGCCAAGTGTTCTAGTGGGCACAGGAGAAAGCCTAGAGGATTGGGTTTCAAGGCAGATAGTGGCAATGCATATTCCACCCATCTCTGTACTCCCTGATGCTGTGCTCTCTCTCAGCTGGCTGTCCCCTCCCCCCTGTCAACTTAAAAGTGAGACCTATGTGAGGGTCATGCCTCAGACCCAATCCTCACACAAACCATGCCCAGCGAACCCCAATCCAGAACAATCTGTCGTCTCCCATATTAGATGTGCCCAGTCAACCAAAGTGTTACATCGCACACTGCTTTATCTCTCTCCAGGTATTCCAAACACTTTAACCTCAGACGGTCATGAAAAATTCAGTATGATGTCTGAAAAGCTATCATTCTGCAGTTCAATCATTTGCGGTTTACCTGGGCTTTCCTTGGGAACAAAGATGGGCCTAACACCAGGACTAACAAGAAGGACACACAGCCCGTGTCTGCCACTGACTCACGGCCTAGTGAGGAACAAAACAAAATAATGATCTCCCCCCTGAGGAAAGATGCCTGAAAGGTACAGACAAGGAGATGCAAGCCATGAACGGCGGGAAAAAACTCACAGAAAAGGCACCATAAGCAAAGAACTACAGAAGCAGAAGCTGACCAGGTGAGGTGGGAAAGGCATTTCAAAGGAGCGAAGCACAACACAGTGAAAGAGGTGACCCTCACGCCAATTCTCACACAGAGCACTAAATAAAAAGTATCTTTCTACAGATTCAAGGATTCATGTGCTATTCACAGTTCTACAAACAGAACTCCAAATGCACCTCGCTTCATTCCCCACAGTATAACATGCCAGGAAGGGTGGGCTCCCCACATCCAGCCAGGCTCAACTTCTACTAACAGCCTCATAAAAGCTTAACTTCTCTGTACCCCAAAATTTCTGTAAAATGGGGGTGACAGTAATACCTACCTCACTGGTATTATGGTTAAGGGGAAATGAACTAAGACAACAATTAGTACAAGTTGGGCACTCAGCAACACTAGTATTAATACTACTCCTCACTTACTTTTCCACACTAGACATTGTAGCAAATCTCTTAGCCATGACTCAATCTGTAGGACTCAGCTGTCCAAACCCCACCTACCAAGATGCTGCTTCAATACCTCCTCCAACTTGAAGCTTCCTGAACCAGCCCCCCTCACTCACTGGGGAAATGAGTTTTTCTCTCCCTCTTCTGACACCCAGAGCATTCTGTTGGGCTTCTCCTGGTCCATTCATCACTCTTTAGTCATTATCCCATGTCTGATTTCCCCTGGAAGGTAGGCTCTTTAAGAGCAAGGAATATATTTTACTGATCTTTGTCTTTGCCAGTAACTGACCTAGTCCTTTTCACACCTGGCATTCAGTGTTTGCTTTTAAACAAATTAAAATACTCTCCCCTTTAATTAAGTCAAGAAAAGATGAGAGCTTTCAAAATTGCTACAACATCTACCAAGTTATTCTTGCTAATAAAAACTTGCAGGGAGAGAAACTCAGAGCAATTTTACATAGCTCCTTTTGTTAATGAATTCTAAAGAAGTCTAAAGTCAGTAATAAATGTTGATCTTTAAGTGACCAACTATGGAAGAATTGAGTCACCTTTGGACTGCTGTTAGGTAAACAATCCTCTCTTTCCTGTCTAAGTTCTCTGGACAAGTTCTAATATAACTTTGTTTAGGTTACTGGTGCTTTTCTGGTACATATTTGCAAAAGGTGGGACTAAGTTTCTATAGCACAGTCCTTTTCATTGCTTGTCCAGGCTCTATTCTAAAGCCTATTCTGTCTAGTTCTACCACCCAAGCAAAGGAAAGCTAGCTCTGAATCACCCAGAATGCTTGGCTTATGCAATCACAGTGTCAATACCAAACTTCACAGAACTCTTCTCTCTGATACCCTTGGCCCTGGTGAAAGTGCACTGGAAGACCAGAATCTTCACTGTCCTCCAACACTGACCTAACTCAATTAGAAGCACTGCTAAATGCAGCTTCATTAAAATCCTAAACTCACAATACAGAAGTTTCTCAAAATATTAATTTATATATTGAAAGTAAATATACCATATGATCCAAAGTAAATATACCCTCCTAGGTATCCCTCCTAGACCCCTACCTAGGTATCTACCTGAAGAATGCAGAGACCCTAATTCAAAGGGAAATGTGCATTCCTACAATTATTGTGGCACTATGTACAACAGTCACATAGGTTATGGGTGATTGGGTGGCAAAAATAGAGTAGTAGCATACATCTCAACGGGGGTGAACCTGTGCCTCTGATCATCATCACAGTGTTGCAAATTGACATTACTTCAATCAAAAAATAACACAACAGCAACAACAAAAAACACTTGAAATTTATAAAGAAAAATCCTAAGCTTTAAAAAATAAGAGAGAAAAATGTTTGCCTTCTTCTTACAATGAAGTTCAAATATACTGAAGCAATTCAAAGATAATCTTCATTTACTATGCATACTGGTGACTTTTCTAAAAGAAGAGTCTTAAAACTTACAATTAGCAAAATGACAAAAAGAAAATGGAATGAAACAGAGCTCAAGCAGTACTTCCCTATCGTTAGAACATTTATATATATGCAATTATTTCCCATAGTATCACACTGAACATCGTGGATTCAAATAGGGACAGGCACTGAAGATAAGGTCACCACCCCAGAACTAAATTCACAGAGACAAGGACCCCAAGAACGGGCCAGCTGATCAGCACACACAAAGCAGATCATGGCAGGGCCGCTGCCAATAAAGTAAATGAATATAATTTTTATTCATATTTGAGATGTAAATGATCATAAGCAAGATAAGGCAGAATAGTTTCTAAAATTAAGCTACATGATTTTTCAAGCACTGAAGCTAGTTATTCATTATATCAATAAATATTAAAGTCCAGAGTATTAAAAAATGCTCTTATTTTAAAAAAAAAATACTATTTCAAATCTACTGATCACTATTATCCCCGAATTGACCAAAGCACTATACTTTTCCCACTCCCTCAACAATCTAGGTGCTTCCAAACACACTAAACAAGTGTGGGGAGGTGGGGAGGTAAAGTGAGCGGAGGCGAGAATTCCAAACTCATTAAATAAGTTAACACATAAACAAATGCTTTATACTTGGTCCAAATGCCAGGTGTGCTGTTAGTATTAACCAATTATTACTATTCTTTTTTCTTTCCAGTTCTCCCAGTTAGATTTGGAAACTTCCTATTCTTCCTCATATCTGATACAAGTTTTAAGAGGATTCTTTGACCAACTGCTAAGCATTACCAAGACACTATAATAGTTAAACCTTTGTCCTAACTGCCATGGATTTATATTCCAAAGTGACTATCTCATAGTAGTATTACGGTGATTAAAAAACCAGACAGAGCTGGATCTAAAGTGCTATAAGAAGTCCTATTATCCTACTTTCTTAAGAATATTTCCTTACTTCCCAAGACTAACAGCTACAGTTCCCCATCAAGACCTACCATCTCTGACAGAACTGGAGATGCTGCATTTATTCCACTGCCCCTTTCAAAAGTTTAACAGACCTACATTCCATTCTCTTGAAGGCCCTCTTCCCCAGATAAACTAAACTGAGCTGGCAAATCAGAAGCAGTATCACCTACAAATGCAAGTTCCTCATGCCAATACCAGCACCTCAAAATGTAAGAAGCAAAAACAGAATAAGGAAAGAAAAGGATAGTAATGCAATTACAGCAGATTATTTAGATACCCCATCGCAACAACGGACAGAATAACTGGAAAAAAAAAAGAAAAAATAGACATTCATTGAGACTATAATTGGAGAATACACATTCCTTTCAACTGCATAAATTACCAAGATAAAACACATGGTGTGCTATAAAGTCAGTCTAAATATATTTTAAAAGACTTAAGTCTTTTTGCAGGCACAATAGAATTAAATTAGAAATCAGTAACAAAAGACACTAGGAAAACCCCATATGTATGGAAGCTGAGCAACATGCCTCGGAAGATTCATGGATCAAAGAAATCCAAAATTCATGGAAACTGGGGGAGCGGGGGCAGTTAATCTTTTTAACTGTATAGTAACAAAAATAAAACACACCAAAACTTGTGGGACAGTTGAAATAGTATTTGAAGGGAAACTTAAATGTTTAACTTAAAACTTTAAATGTTTAATGTTAGAAAGATCTACCATAATGACCTATGATATGCCTTAAGAAACAATAAAAAGCATAAACTAAAACCAAAATGGAAGGAAGGAGATAATAAAGGCAACAAAATAAAAAACACAGACAACAGAGAAAATTAACAAAGTGAAAAGCTGAGTGTTTAAAATCATCATCAAAATTGACAAACTTCAAAAAAAAGACAAAACACAGGTCATTTTTAACAGAAATATATTTATACACACATTTAAGAGGAGAAATATGGAATATAATTTGATGTTCACAAATTCAACTACTTATATGAAATGGACAAAATTCTTGAAAAATAGAATACAGAAAATCTAAGTAGTCCTATATCTACTGAATAAATTGAATTTGTTCTCAAAATGTTACCCAATACTTCAGTTCCAGATTACTTGCTAATCTATTTTATCATTCAAGAAATACAGGAGATAAGATCACTGCCCAATTTATTTTATAAGATTAGCATAATGCTAGTATGAAAACCTAATAAAGAAATAATGAAAACTACAACTTTCTTTCTATCCCTCAAGTAAATCGCAAAAATCTTTAACAATGTTTTAGCAAATCAAATCCCGTAGTGTATTTAAAGGTAAACTATAAACTACTAATGGTTTATCGCAAGAAATGGTTTGGTATATGGAAAAATCAGCATAAAGGAGAAAAATCTCAGGTTCAGATCAAAAGATTCAGAAAAGGCATTTGATAAAATCCAATAGTCATTCACAATAAAAGTGATTTACAAACTAGGAAGAGAGGAGAACTTCTTCAAACTTATGAAAGATAACTACCAAAAAAAAAAAAAAAACCTAAAACTAGTATCTCACTTAAGGACGAAGGACTGAATGTTCCCCCCGAAACAAAAAAATAACAATAAGGCAAGAATGCCGGTGCTTTCCACTCCAGTCAACACTACACTGGAGGTCCAGTCATTGCAAAAAAGCAAGACAAAGTAATTATAAGGCATAAAGAGCCAATCTGATCTTCTTTGTAGATCATACTATCATTTATGTAGGAAATTCCAGGGACTACAAAACAACTATTAGAACTAATGAATTTAGCAAGACATCTGGAAACAAAATTGATGTACGTTCTTATATACTAGCAGCAAATATTTAGCAGAGGTTTTTTTAAATCCCACTCATGGGTGGGTGGGTGGCTGTATGTGTGTCTCACCAAAATGAAGATATAAACAAAGAAAGATGACAACACAGAATCCAGAAAAGATTCGTCAAAGGAAAAAAATCCAAGGGAATCCCCAAGATGATAGCAAAGAGAAGTCCCCAAATGGCAGACACCAAGGATTTCAGAACCAGTAGGACAAACAGTTGTGGGAGAGACAGTGCTAAGGAGACAACTGTACTGACAGACGCCCTAGTAAGTTTTGCCACTTGAGTCTTTATAGTTCTATCAGAAAGTTTAAGAGCGAAATTAGTGTTTGATCAAAAGAAAGCTAAGCAAACAGAAAACAAAGTAGCCACTGTGTCAGAGGAAATTATGGAGAAGGAAAAAGCAAACGCCTAATACTCTGACTAGTCATCGATAATGTAATGACATTACTGTAAACATTAAAATTAGATAATATATCATTGGGAGAAAGTGGAAAAGCAAGTTGGGAACCCAAATCCTCACCTGTAGGAAGAAGCATAGACAATGCTTAGAATTAAAAATTCAAGCTGTAGGAGTAAAAGGAAATTATTTACTTGTATGACAGGTACTGAATGATAGAAGCAGCAAGTTTGAAAAACAAATCCTGAAAATGGTCGTCTCTGAAGAGAGGTAGGCAGGATGGGGCACTGAACTGTTTCTCTTCAAGCCTGTATTACTCTTTCTTTTTTCTTCCCCCTCCCCATTCATTTATTTATTTGTTTGTTTATTTGTTTATATTTGGCCTCAGTTGTAGTCCCCATGGAATTCCCACCACCATTTCACCAGTGCACCATCACTTACCATTTAAATCATGCACATTATTACTTCACCAAAAATAAGAGCAGTAAATGCTTCAACTAAAAATCCTAAGTGTCCAACCTTAGGGCTTCTGTCAAGAAATACGTTCAACTGAATCTGTTTTGTCTTAACTAGTTTACAAAGACAAAATCAGTTTTTATGAAGCACATGAGAAATATACATAAACGGTTACAAGAAAATTAAAACTTCCACTTGTAAACTGAAGAATGAGTGGCTCAATAAAAACATTTAGTAAAAGTCAAGACTACAGGAACACTGAATCCCATATCAAACATGTCCAATTTCCTGATAAAGATAGCAACTGATAATTAAAGCAGCAAAATTTTTTTTTCAAAAATATTCACATTGGTCTCCAAAAATATCTACCATGCCCAAAAGGCCGTTCCACCTACTCTGAGAAGAACTTTACTGCAGTCAGGCAGCTGCTCACAGGCACGTGGGCTGCCTCCCATGGGTCGTTTACCTCAACACTCCAAACACCAAGACCTCACAGCCACAGCAGAGGTGCCCTGAACTCTCAGTTCCACTCCATCCAGTCTCTGGGGGGTAGATTACTCCTGGCAGTGTCTTTGCCAAAACAGCTTTTAAGTCACAAAAGTATCAGGAAGGAAGAGAAAGAATGAAAGATGAGAAAATATGATAAAATTCTGAAAGAAGATACATATTTTTAAAACCTGATAACAGTTTAACTCATTCTTTTATATGTTAGGCAAGAGACTTTCTGGAAACCCTGAAAAACAATTCTTAAGTCCATCCAATCAGAAACATTCTAATTAAATGCTTATTATTTTTTAAAATTATCGAAGGGAACTCTACAGATGGTTTCTAAAGGAGACTCCACCCTGTGGGGCAATTTCTCACTGAGGATGCATGTGGCCCATGTGCTCATTCCTGTGTTTGTAAAGTGTAATCGGTGATTATGCAACCAACATTACAGTCACCCCAGGCCATTCTGTGTTTAAAGAGAAGCATTTATGGTCATATGTTGCCAAAGAACCATAATATCACTTAACCTCAGTTCAACCACTGCCTGAATGAACTTGTTGGGATTATACTAAAATACAGATGCAAAACAAACACTAGGCCAAGGAATGTGGCACCCACATATTAAACAGGAGTGAAAATCCTTAGATAATGTTCCTCAGTCACTACAGCAGAATGTACCTGACTGTTTAAATTCTAAAAGCTGGGATTTTAAGTATAGAACATGAATAAAAATAACAAATTCTCAATGTCAGGAAGAAAAAAATGAATCCCTCTAAAAGATGGAATATGTCATCTCCAAAAGCATTCCCTAGTGGGTGGCATAAAGCACAAATGGGTCTGGCCAAGCAAATTAGCATATGTAGAAAATGGATAAAAAGTTGAATCTGAGAACATTTTTTTAAATGTATTGTTTAGATAATAGGGACTACAAGAAATAGAAAACTTTCTGCACAGAGAAAGAGATGGTAACCAAAATTGAGAGATACCTTACTGAATGGGAGAAAATAATTGTACATCATGCACCTGACAAGTGGCTGATATCAGAGATCCCTAAAGACCTTATACAATTTAACAAAAACAACCCAATCAAAAAATGGGCAGAAGAGCTAAACAGGCACTTCTCCAAGAAGACAGACAGATGCTCAACGGGCATGTAAAAAGTGTTCATCATCACTTATCAACAGGGAAATTCAAATCAAAGCCACCAGGAGAAACCACCTCACATCAGTGAGACGGGCCCCTATTCAAAAGACCAGAAACTAGGGTGTGGAGAAAAAGGAACCTCTTTACACTGTTGGTAGGAATGTAGCCTAGTCTAGCTCCATGGAAAACTGTGTGGTGGTACCTCAAAATGCTCAAAATGGATATGCCACATGATCCAGCAATTCCACTCCGAGGAATCAACCCCCCAAAAAACGGAAACACTAATTTAAAAAGAAACCTGCACTTCTATGTTCACTGCCACACTATTTACAATAAATAGCCAAGATGGAAACAATCTAAATGCCCCAAAACAGATGAGTGGATCAACAAGATACAGTGTGTATACACAAAAGAATGCTGCTTCATGATCAAAAACGATAAACTCGTGCCATTGACTGCAATATAGATGGGGCTGGAAGGGATTATGCTCAGCACAACAAGTCAGAAGTGAAAGGTAAACATCAGATGGTGTCACTTATACTTAGACTACAGCAAAGGGTCAAAGATAAACATTAAAACCAACCCTTGAAAGATGACAACAGAGCAGAGGCATCCAAAAGGGTAGTTCGAGGAGGTGAGAATGGGAAGAGGGGAGTGGAGAGAGCGAGCACAAGGACTGTGGTGGAGGGCTAGGGGAGCCCTGGTGGTGGGAGAACAGTGGTGACCTCCTGAAGGGGAGAAACGTCACACCTTCAAAATGCTAGCAAGCATAACAATGGCAATTAATTAAATAAAAATTTTAAAAAGGACTTGCTTAGATAGATGACACTAGGTTATGTATGGATTTGAATCTACTACATACCAAAAGCAATTAAAAGTCACACAATTGCTTCCTATGATCTAGACCCCGCTGTGATGCCAGGCTAATTCTTAGTGAACAAGTTCATGCAAGGTGAGCCAACCTTCATTCTCTTCTCTCAGTCATCAAATACAGACTGGCCGAAACATTACATTCAAAATATGCCGCAATGAAAAACTGGAGTTGAGACAGTGTGAGCATGTCAGAACTGTGGTTTATCAAATATTTTCACTTCTTAATAAAATACCGTTTATTCTATGAGGACAAGAGTCCACAAAAGATCGTTTTGACCATTCAGTAAACCATTATTTCTGGTTTAAAGAGGAGAGTTAGCATGTGAGAGACCAGTGAGAGGTAAAGAAATCAAGAGTCACCTCATTTCCATGCTAGACTATGTCCCAAACACTTAATTTTATCATTCAAAAAAATTGTGACACAAGAATATACAAAGCATATATGTGATATTTACCTTTGCTAAAATTCCACTTATAATGATCATTTTTGAGAAATAACCACCAATGGTACCTTAAACTACTATAATATCGATAATATTCCTATAACTCCTATAGAAATACCTTTAATAACGTGATAATACATTTTAATACTTTTGGAAAACTTTGAGGTTGCATTCTGATACCATCATTAAAATATATCATTTCAATTTTTCATTTGTCATGCATAAACAAATGTTTTCTGAAATGTTCTCCTTATTTCTCAAGATAAGGGGAAGCATTATAAGAATTCCACTTAGCGTAATCATTTCACAATCTATGTAAATCAAGTCATCATGTTCCATGCCTTTAACTTATACAGTGACATGTACTAATTATTTCTCAGTAAAACTGGGAGAAAAATACATTTCGTAATTCATCGAGGTTACACTGCCAAAAGTTCTTCCAAGTACTTCTTGTTCATATTCATATTACTCTTATTCATACTAATATCACTCAGGAGTAATAGCTGATTAAGCATAAAATGAAGTATTTATGTGAGTTCCATTTTATCAGTGAGGACACAACTTTAATTCATCAAAGTCTTTCTTTTAGTTAATAACAGAATTCAAGATCAACTACTTGTTTGGTAGTCACTTCACTCTAACATATTCTTCACGTTAGATTATTACTTACACTAACAAAATGAAATAAACAAAGGTAAATAATTTAGAAAGGAAACTGTAAAGTTATAGATACCAACTCCCACCTGATTCAGAATCAAGGAAAGTCTAACATCACAGTTGGAAGCAGGGCCTCTGAATCCTAGACCCATAATTCAATTTGAACAAGTGACTGGGCCTCTCTGCTTATCTATTTCTGAATCGTTAACTTGAATAACAGCATCAATCTCACTAGGTTGCTGAGAGGAGGAAAGATGTCTAGCAAAAGTGCTGGCCCTACTGCGTTGCTACTAGTATTGAGAGAAACTAGGAAGCAATCACAGCTAAAATATTTAATACACCCACTAGCCTTTAAAAGTTCATTCACATAGTGAAATGAGAATACTACAAAAATATAATAAAATTTACAAAGACCACAGGAGAAAAGTTCTCTAAGATATAATATGTTTTACCATAATTTTATTAAGTCTGTTTTATTCTGACTTGAGTAGAAAGAAAATGTCTGATTTCACATACAACACATTACTACCTCCCAGTATCTTGAAAACACACTAAAGAAACGTATTTTTTTGAGCCCCAGGACTAAGGTCTGAGACATGAGGATAGAAATAAAGGTTTCTAGCACAGGCACCAGGACACAGGGAGTGAAACAAACCCACCCATGCCCACAGTGAGGTGTGAGAGGCAGGGAGAAAGCCTTGCCCTTCATGGATGTTGTGTATGCCTTGCTCAATAAATCTTTTAAGAAGAACTAATATTTCAAGACGAGCTAAGAATGTTCATTAGCATTTTTATAAAAAGTTGGGTACAGATTAATACCTATGAATATGGAAACAGATGAGAAAAAACTGGAGCTATAAAAAGAATGAGAAGGATTTGTATGTTCTAATATTATAATGATCTAAGAAATGCTGTCAAGTTTAAAAAAAAAAACAAAACCATAAACCATATAAATCTATTTCTTTTAAGACAACCAAAGAACTATGTTACATGCATACATACTTATGCAAAGTTCTGAAAATATCTAACAATGGTGAATGACACTATATATTATTACATATGCAATTTATGAATCCCAAGGAAAGTTAGTTAATAAATGCATTCAACTGAAATCAAGTAAAAATAAGTTTTAGAAAGCACTTTATACTTCACAAGAAGATTGTGTGACTCCTTAAATAAACCCTTAAAAATCCTTTAACACATTATCTAATTTGACCCCCACAATAAGGTTCTAGAACTTAATGGAGTAGTCTTACCTTGAAAGTAAGAATGTACTCAAATATTTATTAATCCATAGTTAATAAAGGGAGATTCAACAGTGACACTTCAAAAAATACTAATACCTAGGCCTGCCCTCCAGAGATTAGGACTTGATCTGGAGCATTAATACATTTATTAAAAAGTCCCCAGGTCTTTCTAAGGTGCAGCCTGCTTAAGATCACAGGTTTAAGGCATAATATCCTCATCTGATAAAAATAAAAGACATTAAAAATCACTTGGGCTATGAACTTCAGAGGATTGAAAACAACAAAATACCTTTCAAATGTAAAGGAATTATTTATTCATTGAAACGTGCAGCAAACCTTCTGTGTGACAAGCCTGTGCGTGGGACAGAAAGAGAAAGCACTGCCCTCAAGACGCGAGGTCGTCACCAAGTCCTCAAATTACCGCCCAGCAGTGGAAAATCCACAACAGCAGTACAAGGGCAGTGGTGACCAGCCCAGTCTTGGGGCCTGGAGGTGCATAAGATGGTGACAGTGAGGAGAACACATAAATGAAAGGCCTGCAAAAAAGAGACCTGTGAGCTAGATCTTGGCACCCTGGACAGCAGGCACAGCAAAGCAAGACCTGTTCAGGATGGCCAGGGATTCTCAGAGGTCTCGGGACCCTAAGGAGTCCTTGCGACCCTCTCAGAGGGCCTGTGAGGTCCCTATTTTAATAGTAACATTAACACCCATAACCACCAAAAAGTAAAAACGACCCAAATGTCCTTCAAAAACTGCAATATATTCATATATTGGAATAAGACTCGGCAATAAAAGAGAACAGATTAGTGATACATACAATGGCAGGAATGAATCTCGAACCGCATTACGCTAAATGAAAGAAGTTAGAGTCAGAAGGCTACCAACTGTAAGTTTCCATTTCTGTGATTCAGGAAAAGGCACACCTGTAAGGATAGCAGAGGTCAGAGGGTGCTGAGGCTAAGGTAGTGGAATGTTTGTGGTGACAGAAATGGTGTACATCTTCATTGTGGTTACCGAACCATAATGCATTTGTCAAAACCCAAAGAAGAAATATAAAAAGGACTACTAGTCAAAGAAGTAGTTTTCTGTAAGTTATACCTCAATAAATATATATAACTGCAAAATTAATACTGAGCTATTTGGCTTGTTCACTCTCATTCTCTCATAAGTTTGCAGTGTTTTCCAGAAGTTCTAAGACTGAGCTGATGTCATCCTGCTCTAGCTAAGGGACTGTTAAATTTGTATATTCTGCTGTTTCAAATTTTTCTCCAGTTCTTGTGATCTGTCTCATATACCAAAATCTTAGAAATCAGATTATAGTACTACAGGAGATTCAAATTTGAAATTAAATCTAATTTCTAAAACAGTAAACAGTGATGAATAAATTGACATTAAACCGAAGTTCTCCTGGGGCCTCTAAAGTTTTTCACAATATTAAAGGGTTTCTGAGACCAGAAAGTTTGAGAACCACCACTATAAGTAGGAATGAAAAAGCAGGACCCAACTTTACAAAGAGTGGTGCAGGGAAATTAGTTAAGAAGTTATTATGAAAGTCTGTTTAAGGCTGATCGCAGAATGCACTGCAAACAAATTATGTCCACACATCACCTGCAGCTTATTATAAACCCAAGTCAGCTTACCTTTATGAAACTATTTCTTTGTAGGTGTGTGTTTTGCAAACTAATTAACTGATAGTAGGAAATTAATGGTTGTCACTGTCCTTCTACAAAGATACCAATAATTTAAAATAAAGTTTTACATATTTTAAACATGAAAATTAACCATTCTAAGGAAGTTCAAAAACTAATTGAAAAATGACTTAATAATTCAAGAAAAATTAGATGATTGATTTAAAACAGATACTTCTCTGAAAGATGCTTTCCTTTATCTCCAAAAACAATAATAATTTCAACTCAGCATAACTTGTTCTATATAATGTGGTTCTGCAGGAATTGGGGGTAGGAAGATGTTTGGTTTTGGTTTTCACCTGCATGGTTGCGATCCTCCTGGGGAAAACACATTTCTGAACACCAGCCCTATAAATCCCAAAGCACTTGTTCTAGTGATCTTTTTCCTCTCATGCCAAGAACAATTACGGGACTTTGGTATGCCACAGAGGTAGCAAAAATAGTCTTAAAACACCCCCCCCCCCATTTTTTTTCAAACTTTAAATGCAGAAACTGGGGAAGGAACAGAGGTAGAGAGAAGGGGTGGTGGGTGGGTGGGTGGATGGATGGATGGATGGATGGATGGATGGGTGGGTGGGTGGGTGGGTGGGTGGGTGGATGGATGGGTGGGTGGGTGGGTGGGTGGATGGATGGACGGATGGATGGGTGGGTGGGTGGATGGATGGACGGATGGATGGGTGGATAGAAGTTGATTCCCTCTCCCTAAAAGGAAAAGTTTTCTTTCTAAGCCACTTAAAATGAGTGTGTGTATGCGCACACGCATGTGTGTGTTTTATTTTCCATCACATATTACTTCTTTAATTGTTTTAAATAGTCCTACTGTCACCTCCTAAGTAACCTAAAGCAGATGGAAACCTGTCTGGTAAATCTGGTTGATCTACCATCTTCAAATTCACATACTTCTATTCACGTGAAATGAGGTAAGGGGGAACTCTACACTTCTGCAAAAGTAGCTGTATATTAAGGTAAAAATTAGATCCTTACCTGTAAGTACAGGTACCTGTAAGTACAGGTATATGATCTACCTCATATACCCAAATCTTAAAAATCAGATTATACCACAGAAGACTCCAATTTGAAATTCAATCTATAGACTGAAAAGAGGGAAATAACTCATTTGAAATATGTGCACAGTGGAGATAAAAACGTCAATTTGATCAAAGATGAAATTTCCATACACTTGTTAGAGCCAAGTGGCTTCTGCAGGAAACCTGTTCTCTGTGATTCAAATCCAAAATGGAAGACGTGGGTGGTTCTTCCTGTCTTACCATTAAGAGTCAGCCAATTGGCTGATATAAAGTTTTCACATAACTGAAGCTCAAAGCTCTAGCCTTCCATCTGCTCTAATACTGTCACACCTCAGTGAAAGGAAAGAGGAATAAAGGTATTTTCTAGCTTCAAAGAAAGTCTTTATGGGAGACTTTTTGGCTTACTCTGAGCAAACTCCCAAGTTCTTCAACAAGAAAAAGATCACAGGTACATACATGGATTTTGAAAAACTATATGTAGTTTTCTCTAAAACTGCTATTTTACTTCTCAAAGACACTAACAGAAGGTGATCTCTCATTATGGTCACTGCCCACTTTCTCAAATTCCAAGTGACAAAAAGAAAACTATACATGCTTAAACACATAAAAAAAGGGAAGGGCAGAAATAATTTATATAGGCTATAAATTATACCCTATATAATTTATAGGATACATAGGATGAAATATCTGCATGAATTTTTAAAATTTTTAACATAAAACATGAATCTCTATAAACACATTCATAATTGCTCCCTGGATTAGCTCCAAAGAGACGCTGTTCTTCTGTTTAGAATACTCCAGTGAAAATTTATGACAAAAATTAGTAATAGCTCTGCCACTAATTACTTGTGTAGTATTAGGCAAGTCATTTAAACTTTGGGTTCACGCTTACTTAAGCAGTCAAAATGTTTTATCTCTATGGTATTTCTGAGGTTCCTTAACTTTCTGAGATATTAAGTATCATCTTTATTTCCTTTGAATCCTAAAATTCAATTATATCTTCAAATAATGCAAAAAAAAAAAAAAAACACGAACATCTATAAATTACATTGTGCCCTACACCTTACTAGCAGGCTACCAGCAGCTTAGCTAAATGAAAATTTTATATAACATTATAGACTTTATTTGTATTAAATATTTCTCCTTGTCTCATATTTTAGCTTTCCCGGAAAGGTTTAGAAGTGTATTTTCACATCTGGATAGCCCTCCTTGAAGCATTTTCCAGCTTTGCCTGGCCCCTGATTCCTTCTTCTTCCCTTCCACACAGCCTCAGTCCCCTTAGACTCCTAAACCTGGCACTTTTTTGCCATAATGTTGAAAATAAAATTTGAAGTTAATCATGTTTAAAACCAGCAACTATCAAGTGCATATTTGAGAATCTGCATTTTTATTATTTAGTAATCTAGATTTTAGTATCTAAAGAATTTGTTCCAGTAATAATATCTGTAAAATTTTTATTTCTTTCATCTGAGTCTGAGTTCCTTTACCACCAAAGAAGCAAGTTAGGTACCAGAATATTGTATATAAGACAACTCATGCACTTAAAGTATTACAGTTCATTCTCTTTACATACCAAATAATGATTTTACCATCCCCGATGAGTTTGTGAATAAAAGAACTTCTAGGATTGTAAATCTATCATTTTACTAGAAGGAATCCTACAGAGAAGCTGCTTTTGCCAAGATCAGTCATTTAAACAAATATTTACTGAGTACCTACTATGGCGCGGACACTATATATCCTGCTAGGGATACACAAAATGATAAAAGTCTGTCTTCACGACATCTGTAGTCTAGGGGAGGAGACACACAATAAAATGATATATAGGCCATGTGTGTAGGTATGGATATATGTAGATTTACACACACAAGCGGTGCACAAAATATATAAAGTGTATGGAAGATACATTATATAATGCTAGAGGGGATATGTACTGCTACTGAAAAGAAAAAGGCCAGGATGACAGAAGGTGATCCAGGAATGGAGAGAGGGAAGGCTAAAGTGAAATCTGAAAGAGAGAGGATTAGGGTTAGATTATAAAGACTTGAAAGAATAAAGAGTCAGACTGAAGAGCCTTAAGTAATTTTTACCTGGTTCAGACTGCAAATACCTTATCAAAGTAAACAGGAACCCCCAAATCTCTGATCCTTTCTCAACACAGTCTAATAGTTCCCTGCTGTGTAAAGCTTATTTTCTAAATGGAAAATTAAAAAAAAAAAACGAAAGGCAAATCAATTAGGGATGGGAGATTTATGTTTCCGCCTTCCCTGCCCTCTGGTACAGGCTGACTTCTGAAATAGGTTCCACCAACCAGACAGACTACATGGGACTCTGCAGCATCCTGGGAAGTGGAGAAAGAAGCAAGGTGACGGGGCGCAAAGCAGCTTCCCTGTGCAGAAGAAAGCAAAGGGATTGTGGCTCTGACTTCCTGACCTGGAGCATCCTGGAGAGGTAAGGATGGCAGCTCCTCCGGGGAGAGGGCCGGTTCCAAACTGAGGAACTAACACCCCATTCCCAGAGACTTGGTCTACAGTCTCTCACCTCAGACCTCCCGATGGTTTTCTAAGTTACCTATCACCCTTATTAAAGCCCTTTCTGCTGACACTAACTAGAACAGATCTCAGTATTTATAACTAGAAACCCTGGCTAAGGCATGCAACACATTCTTATTTCATGGTTTCCACACACAAAAGCTGAGCTTGAAAGAAACAAGCCATACAGAGAACATTCCACTGTAAGTCAAGGGCTTTTTTGTTTCCAGCCAGGGCTCAAACCCACAATCAACACTTCCATCCTTTCCTTATATGTACTTTCTCATGAATTTCATCGCCCCTGCCATGCAAGGAAGGGAAAATGATTTTTGCCTAACTAATTTTCTATCAGTAAAGAGATCGGTGACAGTTACTTGGCAAGATATTTGAGAACAGGATATAATAAACATCACCTTCTCTACCAGTTCAAGTTTATGGAGAATCCTGCAGTGTTACGTAGTACTTTCTGAACATTCCCAACTGCAGACAAGTGAGCTAATGCTGTGCGGGAATGCCAAAATGATCAGTACTCTGTGCCAAGGCACAACTTCATTCACCAAGCAGCGATGAACTTTTCACTTATTTTCTCCCAGCCCTCAGGGCAAGATAATCATGCTAAAACCACAGACACATCAGGTAACTAAAGTATGACATTATTACCTAACACAGAACACAGACTAGAAACGTTGAGAAGTGAAAACATCTCTTCTTGGTGGAAAAACATAAAATCCCACTGAATCAGCAGACAAAAATGGGAAAAGTAATCGGCTGTTCACAGCAGTTATTTAAAATGGCAAAAGAATCCTACGTAGGACATCTGATATCTTTGAATCATCAGATTATTCTGTGTTATCAAACTGTGCAAACCATTTCTCTGGTGATACCCAGGGGGGAAACTTCTAAAGCTCACTTACACACTTCTGAAGCCCATTAACGACACGATACTCGTTCAGACGGCACCGTAAAGCTCTGTCAAAAAGAAATCCGTAAAGGTGTCAAAAAGAAATCTGGTTTTCTTTTTTTTTTTTTTAGGGGAAATTTTTCTCTTTTTTTTCCCTTTATTTATATATATTTGACATCAATTGTAATCCCCATGTATTCCCCATCACCATATCACCAGTGCACCATCACCTCAGTCCCCCATGCTCCCGTCTGCCCTCAACCCTCCTCTCTTCCCTCCCCACCAAGTGTCCCCAATTTGTCCTTGTCTTTTCATTTTTGCTTTTTGTTGTGTCTTTATTGTTATTATTGTTGTTGCTGTTCTTATTCCTTTCCTTGATCCTTATTTGGTTCCCTTATATTCCTCCTAGGGGAGGAACCATCTGGTATTTTTCTTTTGCCTTCTGACTTACTTCGCTGAACATAATCCCTGCACCCCTATGTCCTGGAAACAACCTAAATGCCCAAAAACAGATGTTGGATCAGGAAGCTGTGGTACATATACACGATGGAACACTATTCAGCAATCAAAAGAGAAATCTGGTTTTCAATTCGAAGGAGGCAAAGTCTGCCTCAGCAGAGATTCGAGACAAGCCTACTGCATGCAGTCAGTGCCCCACAAGCTCTGGCCAGCACAGACAGAACAGCAGCCCAGAGCTTCACAGCAGCCTCACCCCCCACCCTCATGTCATCCTATACTCTGCAGGCACTTAGCTTTAATGCCAGTGGTGGGAGAATCGAAAGCACAAAAGTTAAATCAGAACTGTATTTTTCATAAGGGCAAGGAAGCTCGGTTTGCTAAAGGGAGATCAATTTGCTAAAACTGAAAAGCTTGGCAACTTCAAAACAAAGTTTTAAAAATAATTTCAGAGTCTGTCAGCAAAGAACTGAGTATCGAGCTTTACCATGATTGCACAGGTACCGCATGTGGCCTCTACATGCACCTGCTCACTTATTTTTAAGAAATAAAATGTATTTCTGGGCTAGAAATGACACGTGGCCTACTCTGAAGTTTGTATGATTTCTTATAGACTCTACCAACATATCCTCCTAGACTCTACTCACAGAGTAGCAGATCTCATAGACTCAACCCATCTTACTGTGAGTTGAAGAATGGAGAAGATGGTCTCTATTAAAGATATAGAAACCAAAAAATACATATATTCCTTCTAGTTGCTCAGGCAAAAAAAAAAAAAATTAATTAAAGATAATGCCATTCTTGATTCTTCTTTTTCACACCCAACTTCCAGACTGTCAGCATGTGCTGTTAGCTTTGCTATCAAAAACTTACCCAGACTCAGCTGTCACAATGAAGATAAAGAACATTTCCATCACCCCAAAAAGTGACATCAATGAACTCATGAAAAAGTCCTCAACCACATTACCTTCAGGGAAATGGAAATTAAAGCCACAATGGAATATCTACATACCCACCAGAATTATTAAAGTTAGATGGCAAACAATACCAGCATGTCTGAGAACTGGAGCTCTTATGTCTACTGATGGATGTACACACTAAGACAGCCACTCTGGAAAACTGTTTCTCAGTGTCTACGAAAGAGAATATACCCATGCGTCAAGGAACAACTCCACTCCTAATTATATCCCTTGTAGATGTCTTCACCAAAAACCTTGATTCTGCTAACTACTATATTACTTTCTAATTTTAACTAGTGGAAATTTGTCAACAATAACACCATTTTAATCAAAGATCAAAAAATAACCAAAAGAGCTACAAAAGTCCAACAGCATAGGAGAAATGTCTTCCTGGCATGTGGATCTGGTGTTTATAAAGTCCATGAAATCTGTGTTTATAAAGTACACTCATCCAACAATCTATAGACCCACCTAATACCTAGTTCACAATTTCCATCCTGTTCATAAGACAGCATTTTATTAAACGAAACACTATTGAAATTAAAAGACAGCATTATTGTCTTTATTAATAACCCATCTAACCTTCTTAAAATCCATTTTAAAAAGAAAGCAAGATTAGCATAGAATGACTTAATTTACTCTCTCCTAAATTCCTCTAGAACCTGTTCCTTTTCTTGGCCTCTTGGCCCACATAATCTCTACTTTCATTCTTTTTTTTAAAGATTTATTTATTTATGCACACAAGAACTGGGGTACAGGACAGAGGTTTAGGGGGTGAGAGGATTCACCAGACAGAGTGGGGAACAGAACAAGCAAACCAAATGAAGTACACAGCAGGGGGGAGCAGCTGGTGAAGCAGGAGAGGTCTGCTGCGCACACAGGTCAGTTCCCTGACTGGGGACTGAACCTGTGCTGCAGTGGCTGTGGGTGGAGGTTTCACAGTGCAGTGCTTAAGCCCTTGTGCCACCAGGGAGGCCCCATTCTTTTAAGAATTTCCAAGTTCCCTTGGTTGAAGTTAGTACTTTTTATTTTGCATGTTACTAGCAAACTTTTAAAATACAAATCTGATCATTCTGTTTCCTGGATATTTAAAATCTCTCCTCCCTATGACATAAAAACCCCAAATCCTTTGCATAATATGCAAAGCCTTGCACTATGAGACCAATCGGTGGCAACATCTTCCCATTTCTGGAGCACTTTCTCATAATCACTTTATTCTATAGCAGAAACGCTCTTACACCCAACTTCCAGGCCCCAGCTGCCGCCCCACTATGTCCACTTCCCCTTAGTCCTTCAAAAGTCAGAAACAGCATCATCTCTTCAAAGACTTCCTCTTCTCCTCCCTTCCCAGTTTCACAAAGCACTTCATAACCAGCTCTACAAGCAGGCACTCTGCATATAATTGGTAATTAGGTGGGCAACGTTTTGTTTCCCCCACAACTGAGCAATTTAAAAAGATATATGCAAGGAAACGCACTAAGAATACTTCTTACAAGCTGACTCCTTAACTGGGAACTTGACATTCACCTTTACTTCTGGCACCAGGAGTACCAGGAACCTACAGGAATTAGAAGTTCAACAAACGGTTCTGGGATGACAGAAACCCTCTTGGCTCCAGATAAACACTACTTTTCTCTCGGTGTCATCACCACTTGTATAAATCTACACTAGAATCCTGCCAGAAATTCACATTAAACTTAATCCACTTTCTTTAGAAAAAAAAAACACTGATGCACCTTCAGATTTCAGGTGCTTCTCTCACCTCCTTACTTCTTGAAGTTTCCCAACTGGAGTTCCTCAAAAATAACTGCAGTGTCTAGTATCCTGGAAACAATTCACATAAAACTGGAGAGTTTCGCCTATTTTAAGCGAAATAAGAACTCTCTGCTTTAGTTTCGTCTCTTTTATTCTACCCTTCTCTATCTAACAACTACTTACTTTGCCAGAGAAGATAGCAGGAAAAATAAAGGACTTTCTTTGAGCTTTCTCTGATTAAAATTAAACCGTGATTCTAGCTGCTTATTTTTGTTTTACAAAACGAAAACTTACTTGCTTATAGTTCTTCTTTATTAAAGCTGAATGTAAGTACACTTTATGCATGTCACGTACACTGTGAAATACATATCCAACAGGAGTGTATATACCATGTGCACCTCGAGAGGCACACCAGAATGGGCAGAGTAGCCAAAGGCTGAAAACAGAAACTCAAATGTCCATCAAGACAACAATCATGTATAAAAAATTATGTATTTATACAATGGAAAACTACAGCACATTGAAAATGAACTACAAGTAACATGTGAATAAATGTCATATTAAGCAAAAGAAATCAAGACACAAATGAAAATACACTACGATCCATTTCTACAATTCAAGAAAAAAAATGTAAAAATTTATTGTGTTTAAAATAAGTATAAAACTTATAAGTATAAAACTTATATAGACAGTTTAGCTACAACAAATGAGCCAATAACACACAACAGAGAAAAGAAAGTCTCTTCAACAAGTGGCGCTGGGAAAACTGACAGTCACATGAAGAAGAATAAAAATGCTATCTCACACCATGCGCATTTGATCAAAATGGATCAAAGACTTAGATATGAGGCCTGAAACTATAAAATGCACAGAAGGAAACGTAAGCAAAATACATTGCCTTCAGTGATGTCTTTAAGGATTCTGCTACAATGGCAAGAGGAAGAAAAGCAAAACTAAGCAAAGAAGCACAACACCAAACTAAAAGGCACCTGCACAGTGAAAGAACAATCTGTAAAGTAAGAGAAGCCCTAGTAAATGGGAGAAAACAACTGCACATCAAGGGGATAATATTCAAGATCTACAAAGAATTAATAGTCAACAACAAAAATAACGCAGTCAAAAAATGGGCAGAAGATCTGAAGAGACACTTCTCCAAGAAGACATAGAGAAGACCAAGAAGCACATAAAAAGTTCACTGCCACTTATCGTCGGAGAATGCAAATCAAAACTGGAATGGAACTCCGTTCACCAGTGAGAGTGGTCCATTTCAAAAAGTCCAGAAATGTCAAGTGTTGACAAGAATGTAAACAAAAAGGAACTTTCGTCTATTCTTGGTGGACCATAAACTCATCCACTCTTTGGGTATGACTTAGTTGGTGGCCACATGGCCAAACCCACCAAGAAGGTCAGGGTCATAAGTAGATATGACACTGCTGTGGTGCCTTCCTCAAAACGGTGAAGAAAACTCAATCAGCCAACACATTACGTGGACTTGGTCCTTTTGTGGCAAAACGAAGATGAGGAGAAGGTCTGTGGGATCTGGCCCTGTGGTCCCTGCATGAAAACAGCTGCTGGTGGTGCCTGCACCTACCACACCACGTCTGTGGTCACAGCAAGATCAGCCATCAAACTGAGGGCTTTGAAAGGCCAGGAGAAGCTCCACAATATGAAACATTGCCAGTCTACAATAACTGGAATAATCTGTGTAATTACTTGGATTTGTTAATTTTGTTGATCAAGGTTTGACATATATTGCATTAGCTTCACTTCTAAAAAGAAAAGACTTGGAAATTAAAACTCTAATTTTTACTGGAAAAGTTAAATAAACAAATTTGTCCAGTCCTCTGGAAAATACTATAGAGGCTTATCAAAATATTAAAAAGATAGCTATCATAAGAGGCAATAATTCCACTCTTAGGTATATCCATCCAAAGAATATAAAAACACCAATTAAAAAGGCATATGCACCACTGTGTTCAACACAGCACCACAGTGACAATACGGAGACAACTTTAGTGCCCAATGGCACATGGTTAGATAAAGATGTGGTATATACATAATGGAATACTACTAGGCTATACAGGAAGATGAAACCTTGCCATTTATGGCAACATGGATCAAACTGGAAGGGATTACGCTAAACAAAATAAATCAGAAGGAGAAAAATACCAGACGATTTCATTCATATGTGGAATACAAAGAAAGTAAGCAAAGGAATAGAAAAAGCAAATCAAAACAAACCCTTGGAGTCCAACTGCAGAACTGAGGTTATAGGGGGAGGCTGAACTGGGAACAGGTTGGAGAGAGTTCAGTGCATTGTGGTAGAAGGTTATTGATATTTGGGTGGTAGGTGTGGTAAGCCGCAATGAAGAGATATGAATTATACTCCTAAAACATATACAATACCATAAACCAACATTACTTCAATGTAAATACTGGCCTATTGTGATCAAAGTCAAAAGAATGATTACCATTTGGAAAGAAGGTAGACTAGTGTTGCAAAGATGCAAGAGAGGGTGGTTGGGGGGCTGGTAACATATTTTTCATCTGTGACCTTGCAGGCTGTGTATAAATACATATGTATATTCATTTTCTGATAACTTAATGGTTTTCACTTTATGTGCATTTGATGTATATTACACTGGCAAACAGTTCTTTAAATCACTACGGTCATTTCAAATTTTTTCAAACAAATCATAAGTTATTCTAGGTATAACCTTTCAAATCATTTGCAGCTCATTTAGTTTAGTCTTTTGTTCTCATGCTCATTATGTTCCCTTCTCTCTTTTATATATCATTTAAAATTTGGCTTCCTATTAAATTAAAAAAACACAAAAGAGGAGAAAATTTATGTAAATCACATCCAATAAAAGACTTGTATCTATAGTATATAAACAACTCTCAGCACTCAATAATAAAATGACAAAGAACTCAACTTTAAATGGGCAGAGGATCTCAGTAGACACTTCCCCAAATAAGATCTACAAATGACAAACAAACACAAGATGCTCAACATCATCAGTCGATAAGGAAATGCAAATCCACAACGAGATACCACTTCACAGTCATTGGAAGAGCTAAAATAAAAACCCAGACATTACAGCAACAAGTGTTGACAAGGATGTGAACAAATCTGAACCGTCCTACGCTGCTGATGGGAATGTAAAAGGGTAAAGATATCTACTCTAGAAAACAGCCTGACCGCTTCTCAAGAGTTACTCCATAAGCCAACAATTCCACTCACATGTGTATACCCAAGAGAAATGAAAACATGTGTGTACACAGAAACTGTACATGAATAGCAGAATTATTCTAATAGCCAAAAAGTAAAAACAAACCATATGTAAATCGACTAACATTTAGATAAACACATATCTAGCCATACAACAATATTATTCAGTAATAAAAATTAAGTACTGATACATGCTACAAGGATGAACCTTGAGAATATCACGCTAAGTGAAAGTCATAAAAGATCATATATTAAATGATTCCATTTATACAAAATGTCCAGAATAAGCAAATCTATAGAGACAGAGAGCAAATGAGTGCTTAGATCCAGGGATCGGGGAGGGAGGTGAGGATAATGACAGCTAAGGGGTGTGGGGGTTTCTTTTTGAGGTGACGAAGATGTTCTAAAATTGACTGTGGTGCTGGCTGCACATAGCTGTAACTGTACTAAAATCTACTGAATTGTACACTTTACATAGGCTAATTACATGGTATGTGGATTATGTATCAATAAAGCTTTTTTTTTTTTCCTAATCCGGCTCCTTTTGCAATGGTCCTGAACAGCTGTGCTGGCTTCCTCAGAAGCGGGCCCTATTTCTGCTTATCAGTGTAATTTGGACTCATACAATCACAACTTTTGTCTCCCAGAGCTTCCCACCCATCTGGATAAAACCATACTCCTTTTTATAGTTCTGCTGGCCTGGAAGGTAGAATGTCTTTTCTCTAAGCTTTGTAACTCTCCCTCTAAAAAATCTAGGCTGTAAAACTCTTCCATCATAAAGAAAGTCCAAGACAAAATAACCACTTTCACCCAAAGCTCTCAGCATGAATTAGTTCGTCAGAATTTCCATCTTCTGGGCCCCTGGTGGCGCAGTGGGTTAAGCAACACACTATGAAGCAAACTGCAGCCACTGCAGCACGAGTTCAATCCCTGCTGCTGGCCAGGGAGGGGCCCCACATAGCGAGGCAGACCTCTTGCCTTGCCCACTGCTCCCCTCAGCAGTGTATTTCAGTCCATCTGCCTGTTCTGCTCCCCACTCTGTCTCTGGTGAATCCTCTCAACACCCTAACCTCTGGCCTGTACACCCCAGCTCTTGTATGTATAAATAAAAATAAATCTTTTTTTAAAAAAAAAGAATTTCCATCTTCTAGCTTCTAAAAAATAGAATTACCAGTAAGACAGGGACTTACCAAATGTATCCATTTACAGGGTTGAAATTTCCACAAATGTAAGGATAGTTGCAAGGCACCATTTATAAACTACCTTATCCCTGTGCCGCCTTTGAACTTACACATATTTATTCAGCAATGCATTTAAGATTAGGCTCTGGGAATATAAAGTTGTGTAAAAAAAAAAAACTCCTGGCCTTCAAGTTCTAGAAGGAGAAATAAACAGAAAAATAATTTTCACATGTTTTAACAAATTCCCTAGCATTCTTCTGTCTTGGTGCTTAAAAAGTGAATTATAAGTTCCTGTTACTCATCTGTCCAATTTTGCTTGCTTACTGGAGAACGGACACTCCCTCTGACATGTCCTAAACACAGGAGCGCTTCGACAAACTGTCTACAAATAACTGAATGAAAAAGTACAAATATTCAAAGAGAACTTGCCCTTTCTACCTCTGCTCACTGTTACAAATCCCCCTACACCTGGCCATAACACAGTCACTGCTAAGGTTCACAGGTAGCAAATTAAGCCAGAAAATACTCAAGTTGACTCTTCCCTCTGTACCTTCTCTTCTCTCCTATCTGATCTCTTAGCTCCTGATGTTCTCCAATTTGACTCCCCGGGGAAAATATTCAGATGACCCTTCAGACACAAATACTGATGAGATGGGATTTTCCTGTATAAAAGAGATGAAATTTATTTTACAAGTCCAAGAACCAACTCAGTTTTATAATCCAAATGAAATATATCTTTCCATCAAGGTCTTTAAAAATCCAAGGGAAAGAGACCAGGAAAGCTGAAAAGCTGCGAGGGCTTCTAAGAAGGAACACTGGGAGGGAAACTGACATCATTTCATCATCTATTACATACCAAGCACCGTGAGACCCACCATAAAACAAAGACAGTAAGAGCTCCCATTTACGGGTGCATCATTCAGACCGTGGGAAGGGCATGGAATGCGCTACTTCATTTACTCTCGACAACAACCTTGTGAGAGAAGCATCATCGCTGTCGCCTTTTTACTCTGAGGAACTGCCTTCAGGTCACACTGGTAGGTGGAACCAACGTCTCTTATTCCAAACCATGAAACACTGTGAAACCCCGACAACTTAGCCTGCAAATCCATTCCCCCAACCCCACTGACAGTATGATAGATGTCTTCCAGATTTAGAATTGCATTAGGCCAGACACGGACCCAAGGGGAAACTGAGTGCTGTGTGTGTGCCCAAGCAGTTGGGCAGGCGAGTATGCTTATACAGACATTTGCTTTGTGCAAATGAGGGGTTTTCCGTCAGTGAAGCGGTGACTGGTGCAAAGTTCATCAAACAGAAACTGGTCAAATTTCAGTCCTGGGGCAATGATGGGTTTGTCCCGGTGGATGTGTCTGGGCGTGATGGAACACACTGGTGCACCAGGACAGGCTTGGGACCTGAACCTGGACAGCTCTCCTGCTCTATTGGGTTCTTACCCAGACACAGATGGCTTCATGTGCTTTTCTTTTCTACATTATTTATCACATTGACTGAACCCTTTCCTTTAAAGCATGGATTATATTCTGAAGGAATTCCTCATCATTGGGATGGACCTATCCCAGGAAGTCATGTCTCTCTTAGGTGGGAATTTCTTAACACTGGCACATGGAAATGAGTTTTAGGATTCTAGGCAGCATTTGAGATGCAATAAGGTATTGGTCCCAAAGTGCAGGCAGGTCAGAAGCAAATCAAAATCTTTGCAAAGAAAGACACAAATCCATTTTCTAAGATTAAACCATAAAAAGGAAGAAAATTCTTTTTTCAAATGTTCACTATGAAAATTCAAAAGTATATCCAAGAAAGTACTACTATATCACAGAAACTCAGAACTAGAACGTTCTTTTCTTGCTTTTCCTGCTCTGAACTCTTTCAATCCTGGGCACATAGTAGACACAATCATCTCACATCCTGCCCTAGAGTGTAAGACACTCCTACACATCCAAAATATACTAAAATGAAATTAATGTTTGAGAAATGGATTTGGAATGTCCACTACAATCTTAAAGTTTTAGAACACGACACACTTTTAACTCAGAAACTGTTCATATAAACCTAAGTTCAATGTTCCTGGTTTTGTTCCTCAATGTTTTCTCTTTTTCATTTATTTTGTTTAACTGAGGTGCTATTTGATACACTCATCAGGTTACCACCATAGTGCACGCCACAAAGCCTTTGTGCTCCTCAATGCTTTCTGAGAAATTCCAGACATTGCTGCATTCCACACCAGGCCCCCTGCAGTAATACAATAGTTTTCCCAGGATCATGTTTCCTTCTCCCCATCAAATATCATCTTAAAGACATCTTTTACTAGACAGATTCCTAACTTTTGCTTGCTTTTAGAAGCCATTTTTAAGAAGCAGGAAGCATGAAAACATTAATGTTACTATCCTTGGGTGCAGAATGTTGAATGACTTTTCTTCATACCTCTCCATATTTCAAAATCATGTAATGCTTTCGTAATGAAAGAGAAAAAGATACTGAATTTCAGTAAGTCCCTTCGTCTCCACTGAATATTGTCTTTTATCCTACATATGTTCCCTGATGAGCTGAGGGGTCTTGAAAACAGGGCTGAAAAATTACCTGCAAAACACTCAGCAGAGTACCTCAGCTCAGTAAGTTTTTGTTCAGTGAATGATGAATATTCAGGCATTATAATAAATGGACTTTGCTGACTGATAGTGGGTAGACCAAGATATGAATGTGGCATGTCCTTAACAGACTTGGATTATTGCGGTTATACATCATTATTTAAAAGGTAGCTTTCAAACAATGTAAGCAGTCAAACATGAAAAGTCTGCAACCCAAAGACAAGATGAGCGACTCAAGGTGATTCACTGCTGCCGTGGCAAACCAAGAACAGGATGGTGAACAGACTTAAGGTCTTTATGCATCTTGCTATGAATGACTGTACCAGGAATTGAACTGACTAATCCCCCTCAGAAGGCACACCATGACCCTCGCCAGCCACCAAAGTTTAACAGTACTCTGTAAAATTAATCTTCATTCCTAACATTAAATAAATGTAAATACTAAAGCAAACATGAGATTAAGATAAAAACCAAGCCAGTCATGTTATTACACCATCAAAAATCCTTGTCTAATAAACCAAAGCAGAAAATCTTTAGGATTGAACATAAAAGTCTCAAATTTATGATTGGGAAAAAAGACCTGACCATAAAGCTTAAAGAAAGGCTTACTGGATTCAATAAACATACACAACTCAATAGAATAGTTAAGATCGTAAAAGTTTCTCCTTTCTCACCAAGGTCAAATTAATGAAGTTAACTATACTAGCTCCGTTCTGTTAGATCAACTGTACGTGTTTCCTGAAGCACACTGAAGCTAGAACAGATATTATTTCTGTATTTTTAATTAGCTTCACTTCTGTTATCCTCTCCTGTCGGGAGCCATAAGAATAAAAAGTCCGGTCTCACTTCCTGGTCAGCCTTATCTCCTGGTTAAGCAAGGGCGCCAAAAAAGGAGCGCGCCAGAATCATAGCCCTCCCACTCTAGCATCCAGAACCATAGCCCTCCCCACTCTAGAACCTCCAACCAGCAAAGGACAAGTACCCAACACCCAGCCAATCATCCAGAAATAGCCCTTCCTCCTGCTCCTCCCATAGCCCTCCTGAGCACTCATGTACCGCTGTTCACAAATACAATTTTGGAGGCTTGATCAGAACCCTGTCTTGCCTCCGTTCTTTGCGTTCCTTGTTTTTTTCATTTTCTTAGGTGGTTCCTGCGCACCCTCGTTGTTGCCCCGCAGGCCGAGGCACTCTCCTTAAAAATCTATATATTTCTAATGTGCCTCCAAGCTCTTAGACGGTATTTATTTCAAAACAAAGCAGATGCTGACTTGATGACAACATGATAAATTTCAGGGCAATAGGAGGAAGTCAATGACAGGATGACAACTTCACAGCAGAACCCATGCTGCAAGATGAGAAAGAAAGTATTTCAGCCCAGAAAATACATTTTCTCAAGTTTCCTGTCTTGCCTTCAGCTGGGAAATAATGTGAAGGCGTTCTCACCAGAAAACAAATTCTGTGGTTATTACAAATGCTGTGAAGATTTATATTTACTTCACCACAACTATAAATATTTACACTTCATCTACCTATTTGTACTAGAAACATGTACAAAACCTGAGCCTTGACTTTCTCTAGCAGGAGAGCATCCCATGTGAGGCTGTCACCCACAGTTGGCCAGAGAGAACATTTGGTGATGGCCATTAGCTCGTCCGCATGCATGGGAGAAAACTAGACCCATCAACCAAGAATTTGCCCTGCGGGTCTGAGCAAGCTCACTCACCTACCACCAGTTTTTCCCAGTGAACCCAACAACAGAAGACTGAGAAAAACGGTAAGACATGGGGCAATACCTCCACAAACCAAGCCTGAGTCCCCTGGAAGAATGCAGTCCGAAAGCAAGGCAAGTTACTTAACCTTTCTAAGTTCCAGTCCTGCCACCTGCTAAATGTTAATACCTATTTCACAAGGGTAAAATTAAATGGCACAGGTAATGAACTTAGCAGAGCTAACTCACTGGTGAGGTTCAGCCAGCGGTGTGTACGAGCGCTAGTAGAGGATCGCTGCGGAGGCCATCTTGGCAGTTAAAGTCCTCAACAGATACAGAAAAAGAAACCACCAAATGGTTCTGGGAAATGCAGATCACTAAAGATACAAAAAGCAGCCCCTGACTCTCCACCGTGACACCACACCAATAAATGATAACCCACATACCACACTTTAAAATTCTACCAGCAAGATGAGCCTTTTGCTGGATACAAGGGTGGAGAGCTTCCGTCACCAGCATGGCATAGTATTTAAAGTAAATTACAAGTTTAACTAACAGGGTGACGGCTACCCTATTATATACAGGCAGGTTTTCTGGCATTCCCAACGATAAAATTAATCCCAGGCACACAGACAAAACAGGACGGCAGCTACTCCGGTCCCACCGGATGACTGCAACAGACAACGCAACTCACACCACTGCGTGCTAATGTAAGAGGCGAGTCTGTAGCAGGAACTCAGTGTGTTGCCTCCCACTCAGAGTCCGAGGTCTATCTTGGAGGCTTGTTATAAAGATTAGCGATAATGTGAAGAGAAGCGCCTGGCGCCCTGGGTACTCAATAGATGGTAGCCAACATTAATTTTATTACCAGGAAGCAACAAAATCAAAAGGTTGAACCTGCCACGAAGCAGTGACGGTAGAGTGGCTCACTTTCAACCAAGAAACTAAGTCATTTAAAACAGCTGAACAAAAACTGCAGTAACGAGTTTTACAACAGGGAGGATCCGTCCCGAGCAGAGCACAGCTGTACCACTCAGGAGTGAACCTCGTGTGCCCGTTCCTCCTGACCAAGCAAACACACCAAATGAGAAACGGTCATGCCCCCCCAAGAATCTAAATCTCCCAGAGAAGTCCAATGCCTCCCCTGTCTCTGTGCCCTATGAAGGAAGGCAAACCATACATTCTTACTGCCACACCACGCAGGCAATCTGTAAAATTTAATAAACAAGGGAGGCACTCAGGATCTCAGGACTAAGAGGGGTTTAACTCAAAAGTTTTCTAAGCCTGGCTTCAGACTGCTCAATCTAAACCTCTATCGCGGTGACAGAACACCAGTCTCACCATGCTCTCAGGACTGTCTGAAAAACCTTCACAATGGCCTCATCCACCCTACGCCTGTCATAACGGCATGCAGCTGTACCAGAAAAGTCCTTTCTGAAGGTTCTTCAAAGATACAATTTTACTCTATTCTCTGTATTCTAATATGTGCTGTCTGAGAAAACAGAGGCCTCTTCTCCCTCCCACATGACTTTCAACAGGGTGACAAGGGATGCAGTTCCCTTTGAGGCTTCAGCTCTGATGAATCACACATTGATTATTAAATGCTGAGCTCTGTGAGTACAGAGCAGCACTTCAGAGAAAGGAGAAATCAAGGTGAGCTTCAGTAACCTGAAGGACATCAGTAGAGAGAGGTCAGGGGTGAGTATTATCAGAAGGAATCGGGAGAGAAGATAATGATAGGGAGATGATATGCAAAGGAGGAGGAAAGACCTAAGGCTATGGGGGAGAAATCTGGTAGATTGTGCGTACTTTTTAAATTGAATATAATTATAAGATGAGCAAAGGCTAAAAGAAGTCGGAACAGCTAGGAGGAAGAGAGCAGAGGTCCAGCATCTGAAGGCTGAGACAGTTCTAGAGAGGGCAAAGAAATCAGATTAACAGAAAAGTAGCCCCACTGAAAGGTCACAAAAGGAGAGTCTGAGGTGAAAAGTACTGAAATTTCACTTTAGTTCCTTGAACATGGCACAGGTACTTAAGTGGTGCTTTAGAAAGAAGACTCAGGGCCTCCCTGGTGGCGCAGGGGTTAAAGTCTCCATGCTATGGAGCCACTGCAGCATGAGTTCAATTCCTGGCTATGGAGACTTCTCTTGAGTCTTGCCCGCCTCGCCCCTCAGCAGTGCATTTCAGTTGATCCACCTGGTTCTGCTCCTCACTCTGTGTCTGGTGAATCCTCTCACCTTTCCTCCACCCCCACACCTCTGGCATGCACCCCAGTTCTTGTGTACATAAATAAATAAAAATATATATATATATATATTTTTTTTTTCAAAAAAATAAAGAAGACTCAGACAAGACAGCCTGAGCCAAGGGCAACAGGAGCAAAGGTGGTCAGAAAGGAGACAGCTGTAACCACCCATCTATAAAGGCAAGGCTGTATTCCAAGGTCGTGGCAATCAAACTAACAGAAAAAGACAACAAGAATCAATTCAAAAGACAAAAGTATCACCAGACCAAAGAAAAGGAGAGAATCAGAGATGACAGGAAGCAGCAAGCAAGGCTCAGGAGACCAGAGGCTAGACCACCGCCCAACAACAAAGACCAAATATTGCATGATCCTGTTCATATGGAACATTCAGAAAAGGGAAATCCACAGAGCTGGAGATTAGCAGTGAACTACAGCTAGGGGCAAGAAGTGGGACGGTGGGAGAGAAATGAGGAGGTAGGGGGGTGACTTAAAATGGGGCTGGAATTTCTTGTAGGGGTGATGAAAATGTTTTAAAATTGTTTATGGAGATGGTTACTAAAGACATCTCTACTAAAGACACCTATAACTCTGGATGGGAGAATTATATAGTAAATGAATTATAACTCAATAAAGGTACTAACAAAACATACACTCTTAGAACTGTTTATTAGGTAATGTGACTTTAGAAACAGAGAGAGTTTCAGTAACAATTGTCTATTAGACTCAAATTCAAATAAAAAGTATCAAACACGCTGGAAAATCTGAAAAGATGTTTTAAATAGTCTAAGTTGGGGGGAGAAGGGGGAATTAAACATGGAAAAGATAAAGATGGGAACATAAACTTATAGGTCCCTTTAAAATTATTTTCCACAACGTTTCTAAATTTTCTAATAGATACTTCAAAAGGCTTAGGGTCTTCTCCAACAATTGCATAAAGTGATAAATATATCATACCCATAATTCAGTTTCTTAGAAGCTGAAATAATATCTGTAAGCTAATGCAATGAAAAGTGAAAACATAACCATTACTGGGCAGATGAGAGAAGCTATTTTATAAACTGGAGGACCAGACAAAACCCTAACATTGAGAAATGTCCTCTTGCTTGAAAGATACCGGAACTACCCAAATAATTTCTGCCTCCATGATATCTACTGAAAAGCACAGTTCCTGTTTCCCTGATCCTTCCCTCATTATTATTGCCATTAATGCTCTCTTTCCACTGAAATCTGAGAATACTGACAAAAGGAGTGTCAGTTACTCATCAGCTGTCATACTCACTGCACATGGCGGGTCCTTCCAAAAGCACACTTTCATGGGCCCTTGCCTTCCTTTCTAAATCACATAACCTGCAGTGGGCACACAGAGTCGACACTAAGCTGAATCTTGTGTGGACGGACGATGAAACTAGGAGGCCAGAGAGGAAAGAGCAGTAGTAACTCCAGTCAAACTGCCAGATGAATTCTAGAAGCACCAAGAACCATCAATACATGGCCTCACTAAAGACATTCCGACAGCAACATTTAACATCAGGGCAGGCGTCCGCGGTCTGCAAACACTGCATCGCAAGGACAGAACTGCTCACTGCTACCTTGAGCAGTAAATTCATTTGAATGAACTCAAAATACCACTGACTGAAATGTAAGAGGGATGCTTTCAACCTTTTTGACTGAATCTTAAATTTTAATTCAGTAGATTCAAAAGTATATAATTCATCTGCTATAAAAATGTAAAGCAAGCTAAAATCCTAGAAGTATAAAATATTCTAAATCGAGAAATATGGACAATGGTCTCCTTTATAAATTTCACCTATTAGACCCTATCTGTTAACTGATCCAAGTTACAGACAGTCTAAAATAATAAAGACTTTAAGAAAAGAAAGAGCTGTTAAGTTGTCAGCTACCATAGCCGCCCCCTCCCAAGTGAGATCACGTTGGCCTAAAGCTGTTTCCTAAGAGACAAGCTGATGTCACAGAGGCCCCACAAAAATGATGTCCTGTGGTACCCTGGGGGAACCAGAGTACCAAGTTCTCCCAGAGGTTGACTGGGAATCACAAAACGAACCAAGGAGAAAGTTCTTCTCAGTTGGAAAGAAAGCCAGCCTTTGGAGGGTGAGTATCAACTTTCCCCACACAACAGCCTCTGAGTTAAGCAGTTCAAGAGAGACCATGAGTTCCTCATGGCAACCACTCACCAGAAACACCATCACTACAGTACATAACGTTCAAAGTTTTGACTTCTTTTTCCTCATCTGATCTCAAGAATTCTTTTTTTTTTTTAAAGACATATATTTATGCACACAAGAGCTGAGGTACAGGCCAGAGTCGCGGGAGGTAAGAGGATTCACCAGAGATAGAGTGGGGAGCAGAACAGGCAGACTGACTGAAACACACTGCTGAGGGGAGCAGCGGGCAAGGCAGGAGAGGTCTGCTGCACCATGTGGGTCCCCTCCCTGGCCAGCAGCAGGGATCAAACCCGTGCTGCAGTGGCTGCGGTCTGCTTCATAGTGCGTTGCTTAACCCACTGCGCCACCAGGGAGACCCTGATCTGAAGAATTCTGAGAAGGAAAAATACTTTCCCCGTTTCACAGGTGGGAAAACTGAAACTTCTCACAAAGGTGAATACACCCTAGTACCAGCTTGACTTCTCCACTTGAATGGCAACTGGCGTCTCACACCCAACACATACAAATCAGCTCTTCGACCCCGCCCAAACCTGCTCCTCCTGTCTGCTCCATTTCAGCAAATGGCACCCCCATCATTCCAGCCGCTTAAGCCCGAAGTCTTGGTGTGATCCTGGACTGCACTCTTTCACTCCGTATCATCTCTCCCTCCAGGGAATAGAGTTAGCCAGTCATTTCTCACCTCCACTGCTGCTAGCGTCACATCTCACCCAGACCATTGCAGGAACCCCTCATCGCTCCCTGTCTTTACCCCTTCGTTGTATTATCCACAGACTCTGGACCTTTAAAACATATCAGGTCACAAATACAGTGTCATTTACATGTGGAATACAGAGAAACAAAACAGAGGGTCAGATAAAGCCAAACTGGTAACAAACCCTAGAAATTCAAGGGTAGCAGGAGGCTCCCAGAGTGGGAGGAGGGAGAACAAAGTGTGAAGGAAACGCAATGGACTGTGAGGACAGAACTGTGGTGGGTGCTCTGGTTGTGGGTGTGTGTGGTAACACCCGAAGGGGGAGATCCTACACCTCTAAAGCACAATGTTGTAAATCATGTTATCTCAATTAAAAAAAAAATGTCAGATCAAAACCATTTGTGTTCCCGTGACTTCCAAGAGTTGTTCATTGCTATATACCCAGGATGAGAAGAGTACCTGCTCTCTAGAAGGTGTTTAGAGAATGTTGCTAGTTAGTAAATGAAAGAAAAATGGCCAAAGTCATAAAGTGAGGACCACAACAAATCTCCCAGGAACGATGATCTGGTGGTCAAGGACGCACCAGCATGTCCCCAGGGACATGTCAAGAGACGCGTCGCGGAGCAGGTTTGCAAGGCAAGACTGCTGCCCAGTGGGCAGTGCTCTCGCTTTTTATTAGCAGCAATGATTGACTGACACAAGCATGACTGATTACATGACAGTGGTAGGAGAAGCAGGGTCCAGGAGAAACAAAGGGTATCATCTTAATGGGGAACAGGACTTCAAAGGGATCGAAGTTTATGGGGAACCTGAGGGCACATGTCAGCCAAGCATCCAGGGAGAACTTCCCATGCAGGTGCTTGGTATAATTTCTGTGCTTCCCAGACGGTCTTGAACCCCGACCACACAATCAGTCAACAGCTACCTGGGCGTCTCCGGCCTCCTCGTGATGTGGGCCATTGTCCTAAGTCAGTCACGCAGGAGTTGCCTTATCCAATTCTTTCACACACACACACACACACACACACACGTGCACAGAGGGTCCTAGCATAAACAGATGCAGAGGCCTTAAGTGGGAGAGAGGCCACATATGAGATCAGGATTAAAGTAGCCATAATCCACACAGAAGAAAATTCTTAAATTTTACTTGCATAACTGAATCTTCTAACACTATATTGAATTTCTGACACCAAATTAAAAATATCACTTCATAAAGCTATGAAATTTCATACTGGGTTACCTGAATTTTACATATTTGGCAGCATAGGCAACTGTCAGCTTAATTTTCACAGTGGAATCTGTGGTGTGACTCTTCTCTATTCGGTGACATAATGTCACCATATCTCAAGACTCCCACACACATAAACGACAAAGGCTCTGAAGGATTCAGAACCGAGCACCTAGAAGAAGGAGTGATAAGTGTTTCTAAATCTCTGACGCTGGCACGAGCCCCCTGAAACAGGAATTAAGGATCCAGGGAATGACAAATAACAGCAGAAAGGTTTAATTCATAATTGTCTGCTACTAAAATTACAAGGAAAGATTCTCAGAGTCAACTAGAAACGCCGACTGTTTTCAGATCAGAGTGAAACACGAAAATTATCTGCCCTTATAGAATTTTCTCACTAAAATGTTTATAGTTAAAAACATAAACTCTAAATTGCTCTTCTCAGCTCTTTTCAAAAACATTTCTACTATCTGCAAAAACCTAAATCTCACTAACTCGCAATAATCAATCATAGAATTTTAATAGTAGGCCTTAAATTCAACCCTCATCCTCATTCCTGTTATAAAGTAAATTACTTGGTGTATAATAAATGAACAATGAAGACCTGTTAAACTGTTAAATGCATAAACAAATGAATGAAGATCCAAAAATGGCACATGACACTGATAATTCAAGAGCCAACAATTAATAAAAAAAAAAAATCCAGAATTAGGCAAAAGCAGGTCTCCAAATTCTCTTGTAGTTGGCATGGAAGCAGAGGAAACCAAGATTTAGAAACCTTATCTGGGTCCTCAGGAAAACCTTAACCAAAACCCATTAAAGCCAGTTTCCTTTAGTTCTGTTATTTAGAAAAGCACTTGATAAAATAAATTTTGCCAAGATGTATCTCCTTGGAAACCAAAGGAAGAACTGTCTATTGCTTCTTGTTCCCCTACACAAAGAATATTTAATACAGAACTACTTTCACAATAAACAATTACAACTGTTTTGCATCAGAAGTAAAACAGGTAACCTTTGACCAAAAAAAAAAAAATTCCAACCAGAGGAGAGAACAGAACATGGACAAGCACTCACCTGTCACTATAAGAGTTAACAGGACAGAGGAGCCTCGCATCCTTTTTTCACCAAACGCAGCATCAGCCCTACCCCCTGCACACCCACCACATTCAGGGGCAGTCAATAAATACCTACAGGATAAATGAGTAGTTGCTCCTTCAAGACTCCAACCCCATGTAGATAAAAATTCCTTTAGTAATTATAAAACAAGGCTTTACTACAGTCCTACTACATACAAACATACTCATTTTTCCTCCATATAAATTCTACCAAATATCCCTTCAAGAACTACACCCAAGCACATAAGTCCCCAAAGTTTTATTAAGAAGGTAAGACGGGACATCTCAAGTACCCTCAATCACTCACTAAAACAGCGGGTTTGTTGCTCTGACTCCAACCCCTCACTCAACTCATCCTATACAACCCAGACAGGTTGACTTTCTGTTCTTTGCACATCTGAGCAAATGAAACAGTGTCATGACTCAATAGCTGTCACTGTATACGGCCCACTAAAATTCAAGGAACAAATACAGAAAATCAGAAACTACTGTATTAGAACAAGAAAGGCAATTCAGTGCCAAGGGAAAAAATATCCTAAGTGTCAGTTCTTATCACTGATGCCACTGAAAATCTTAAAATTACTACTAGCCACTTTCATTAAAAACCTCCCTATAACTCTGTATACAAGTGATACTGTTGTACTTATAACCACTGAGGCACAAAACCAGTCTTTCATTTCAATATCCCAATGCAAAGTTTACTGCTTCTTTGAAGTTTTCCCAAGCCACTGCTCTAACAACCTATAAAAGCACTTCGTGAACCATGAAGTGCTAGACACACCGCTCTTCTACATTAACCAATGCTTCATAGACCCACACGCATTCTACCATTTAGTGTTCAGCCCTAAAAAAATTAAAGAAAAGTCTCTGAATCATGTACTCAACTGACAAGTTTTTTATTACTATTACTCAATACCTAGACTAGCATAAATTAAAAGTGATACCCACAGTTCTTAACTGCAAAATATAACACTAATCAAAACAGCGTGATAACAAAATAAATACAAATAAGTCAATGGACTAAAATGGAAAACCCAGAAACTAACCTTCATGTAAATGGCCAACTGATCTTCAACAAGGATAAGCAGACCACTCAATGGGAAAAGCATAGTCTCTTCAACAAATGTGTTAAGAGAAATGGACATAAATGAAGTGGGACCTTTACCTCATACCATATCCAAAAATTAACTCAAAATGCATTGAAGACCTAAAACTATAGTTTTAGCAGAACTAAAACTATAAAATTTCTATTAAAAAAAAAAATAGGAGGAAAACTTCATGACACTGAGTGTGGTAATGATTTCCTGGCTGTGGTGCTGAGAGTACGGCCACTAAAGCAAACACAGACCAGTAGGACATCACATTTTTAAATTTTCATAAGTCAGACACAATCAACAAAATGGAAAGACAACCGATGGAATGGTAGGAGAATAGTTACAAATTACCTATCTGATAAGAGATTGATATCTAGAATATATAAAGAACTCCTCCAACTCAACAACAAAAAAAAGCCACCTGAAAAATTCAAGCATTTCTCCAAAGACGGTATACAAATGTCCAACAGTAGATGCTCACCATCCCTTAGCATCAAGGAAATGCAAACAAAAACAACAATGAGGTATCACCTCATACCTATTAGGATGACTTTTACTTTAAAAAAAAAACAGAAAAGAACAAGTGTTGACAAAGATATGGAGAAATGGAGACATTTGTATATACCCTGCTGATAAGAATGCAAAATGGAATGTAAAAATGAAAAACGGTATGGAGATTACTCAAAAAATTAAAAATAGAACTGCCAGGTGATCCAGCAATTCCACTTTTAGGCAGATACCAAAAGAATTGAACCGGTCTCAGAGATATTTGTACTCCCACATTCATTCACAGCGGCATTTTATCCACAGTAGCTGAAGGGCAAAGCAACCAAGTAACCATCAGGGATGAACAGATACCTGTTGTGCACAGTCACTATGACACTTAGGCCACATACACAATGGAGATTCCTACATACAGCCCTGGTGTACAGTGAGCTGTACTGCCCACATCGGTGTAAGTACACTCTGTGAGGGTCACACAGTGAAGGAACTGCCCGATGATTCATTTTCTAGAATGTATGTATGACTGCATACATACAGCAGACTAGTATTCAGCCTTAAAAAGGAAGAACTCCTCCAGTAAGCCAGTCACAATGATACAAATAATGTATGATTCCACTTACACAGGGTATCTAAAGTAGTCAAATTCCTATAAAAAGAAAGTAGGGTGGTGACTGCCCAGAGATTAGGAGAAGGGGAGAAGGAGAAATTGTCTAATGGATATAGTTACAGATTTGTGAGATGAAAAAGTTCTGGAGATCTATTCCAACAATATGAGTATACATAACACTTCTGAACTGTTCACTAAAAATGGCTAAGATGGCACATTCTATGCTATGTTTCTTACAATAAAAAAAGAAAGTGCCAACATAAAATGACCAAATAGGATTGACAGATTCTACATCCACTGCAGGAATCTAAGCAGCCTGATCCTTTAAGCTTTTGGCAGTCGTTTCCAGATTTCTTCCAAGTTGTCCTTTTTTTTTTTAAAGATTTATTTACACATACAAGAACTGGGTTGAGAGGATTCACCAGAGAGCGGGGAGCAGAACAGGCAGATCCACTGAAATACACGGCTGAGGGAGCAGTGGGCAAGACCGGAGAGGTCTGCTGTGCCATGTGGGTCAGTTCTCTGGCTGGGGATTGAACTTGGCTGTAGTAGGGATAGCACTGAGGCTTAACCCCTAGGCCACCAGGGAGACCCTGTTTCCTAGATTGCTGAGAAATAGTGCAGGGCAGGTGAAGTATCTTGCTAAGGCAGCGTTTTTATGTATAAGAATGGTACCTAACAGAGATGCATTCCATTGTGCTGAGACTTTAACTCCTGCTCAACCAGGGAGGCCCCCCCAAGTTGTCCTTTTTAACCAATGGGATGCTACAGCAGATCCAGAGGCTCCCCTTTTCACTCATCTGAAAGGAAAATCCCTAAACAGGTGCTTTCCAGTTGAAGCCCACTACTTATTTACCTTATTGCCAAGCATAGCTTCAAAACTTATATAAAAGCTATTGTATTCTCAACTGAATAGAGAAGCTTAATAAAATCACCATAGTTTCTTTAACCCTCCCACTAACCTGATATATAACTTGCTTCCCCAGAAAAAAGCCCCACAGTTCAGTGATATCCTACCCTCTCCACCCAAGTGCTTGCTGCTCCCCCCAGCATACATCCTATCCAAAATACTGAAAACCACTATTGAAGACACGTCCTTGAAAATGACCATCAGAACAACCCCACTAAAAGTACATAAAGGTTGAGGTTCTTGACCTTTTAATAAGCCTTTTATAGCTCTCCATAACTATCACTTACTTTCTGAAACGTCATTGTACCTCTTTTCCTATTACAAAGGCTCATTTTAAAAAATAAAGTAACACTGGGATTCTTGGAAGACTCACAAACATTTCTCAAACTGGAAAGATGAAAGGGTGAGGAACCACAATCAGTCTCAGCTTCCTGAGCCGGCCATCTCTCCACCTCAGGCACCACTTCAACATACACGTACTCTCTTTACATATGAAATAGCGGCTACTGGCGTCCAAGGGATTACGTCTCAGCACTGTCAAGCTACTGCCAGCCACTGAGGCATGAGGTCCATGCCCAGACAGGAAGCTGAACCACTTGGCTCAACTGACCTCTCCTATCTTGCCCACTGCTCCCCTCAGCAGTGTATTTCAGTAGATCCAACTGTTCTGCTCCCCACTCTGTCTCTGGTGAATCCTCTGAGCCCCTGCACCTATGGCCTACCCCCCTGTTTTGTATGCATAAATAAATAAAAATTTTAATAAAAAGAAAAAGAAACAGCAGCTACTAATAGACATTAGACTCTAGCAAAGCATACTGAACTAGTTTTTTGAGGTCTTTGTTGGAGCAGCCTGAGTTTGGCTAGGGAAGAAGAGAATCATTAAATCAACATACATGAACCCTCATTTCAAGATTATAATTGCGTTTTGAAATCTACCAAAGAAAAGCAGGGAACCTACTCACACTTACACTTCTTGAAAGATTATGGGAAACACTGCTTTCCATTTTCTTCCTACATACCCATAGTAAGCAATAAAAGTTAGTCAAACTGGGTGTCTCCCTGTAGCACAAGGGGTTGAGGCACAGCACTATGAAGCTATTTGCAGCTACTGCAGCACAAGTTCGATTCCCAGCCAGGGAGGTGACCCACATGGCACAGCAGACCTCTCCTGCCTCGCCCACTGCTCCCCTCAGCAGTGTATTTCAATCTTCCTATTCTGTTCCTCCCCGTCTCTGGTGAATCCTCTCACCCCCACACCTCTGGCCTGTACCCCAGTTCTTGTATGCATAAATAAATTAAATCTTTAAAAAAAAGAAACTCAAACTGATTGTAAATTCTATTAATTTATAATTATATATCTTACAGGTGTCTCCTTATTAAGTTGTCTCTTCTTGAATATATAAAAACCACAGTGATCATTTATTTTTCTAAGAACTGAAAAGAAACCTGCAAAAAAAAAAATAGTAAATTCTGGGAACTAGGATGAGTAAAGGAAAAGTGTGCAATAATATCAAACTATCCATAGGATTCCTACCTGGACAAATAATTTAGGATATGAAAAAAAATGAATTACAGAAAGATAATACAGGAGTAAAAGTGAGAGATACCTGTTCCTCATCAAGACTTGATTACAAGAACATAACCATTCAGCACATAGCCCTTTGCTTTTTAGTTGTCAGTAGCTTTCTTCTGAGTGACTCCAAACTCATTCTAAGAGGAAGCAAGACATTGAACTGCAAATCCAAAGACTATACCTGTAGCTTCAATAAAGGCTTTGTGGAAAGAGAAAAGAGGAATTACCAACATTAACTAGTGTGTCTTTGAAATACTTGCGACCTGGACCTACTCTGTCGGAATGAGAAAACATAGGACCCGGCGGAGGCCCTGGTTGGAGGCCCTGGTTGGATGTCTGTCTGCTCAAGTTGCATCTGAGCGACCCGTGTTTGTGCAAACCACCAATACTCCCTCTCCAAGCTAGCATTCTCCAAATACCCATTTTCCTCCTGCATCTCCTGAATTGAAGAGGGAAATCTAATATTACATAATTGCCTGTTTCCCACAGTTTAAAGTTAGGCACACTACAATCCTAATTAAAGGGAGAACTTAGTGAGACATGACAAGTAACAAATGAGACATCCAAAAGCTGACAACTCTCATCCCAGACCTCCCCAGGCAAAAAGAATAGGGTTCACCTGACCAGCACACACTCACCCAGCCACTAAATTTACTGAAGTCCAACTATAGAAGCTCAAGCCATTTCTCTGCGTCACTTTGGTGTCATTTCTCAAGGTCTTCAGAAAAGACTCAATTCTCTTTGAAACTGGGATTACCTTACTCTGCCCAGGCCAGGATAAAATGAAAAAATGGAATGGACTGGCCAAGCTTCCCCCATCCTGTAGAGACACACGCTAATCATCACAAACCCAATCGCTCACACCTGCTTGGGTCATCCTAGTCCTCACTCACAGCATCAGTGCTGAAGAGCTAGCTCCACAGCAAAGGGGAGTTCTCGCATGCTTCAGACTAGCTCCAGAGTTCATGTAAACCCACCAAAATAAATGAGCTATCATCTAAGAATAAACTAATTTTTAAATAACCTTTGGAAAACAAACTACCATAAAAGCATGAAACTTTGTTTTGCCTTTTTCTTTTTCCTTTTTTTTTAAAGCCAGGAATGAAAGAAAACTAAAAGCAAAATTCCAATGAGGCTTTTATTTTTCATACTAAAAAAATGGAAGTGCAGTGGCTAGAAAGCTGAATTTCAAACTCAAATGATAGTGGAACTGCCATATTTTTAAAAGCATCGTATGTGGAACAAGGCACAAATTTCTATATGGGCAGTGAAGAATAATATAATGCTTAGCCCTCCCAAGAAAAGGGGGAGTCCTTCATCTAAAGGATACCCACCTGGCAGGGATGTCTCTTCTGGCTCAGATTACACTAGTGGGAGGCAGGCTAGTACTAGGTAAATCAGTAACATTTCACCCAGAAGCTCCTACATTTTCCTGTTTTATGTGCGAGTATCCCTCCACCTGACCCATCCTCCCCACCCCAACCAGGCCCTGCTCCCTGACAACTTTACAAGTTCTGAGGGAAAAGGTCTACAAGTAGCAGATACCAGAAATAAGGAAGGTACAACCATTTTATTTTGTTTTAAGATTTATTTATTTATGCATACAAGAATTGAGGTACAGGCCAGAGGCGTCTCACCAGAGACAGAGTGGGGAGTAGCACAGGCAGATAGACTGAAACACACTGCTGAGAGAAGCAGCGGGCAAAACAAGAGCGGTCTGCTGAGCCTGGGCTAGGGATCGAACTCGTGCTGCAATGGCTGCTTGTACTGCAGTGGCTGTGGTTAGCATCACAGTGCTGTGACGTAACCCCTTGCACCACCAGGGAGGCCCCACAACCATTTTATTTTACAAATGAGAAATGTACTTAAAAAGGGGGGGAAGTTGGTATACACCTTAAGTTTGTCTACTCTGAAGCACATACAAGTATATTATGTCCCAAGTTAATAAAGATGACTTAAAAAACAACTATATAGGCTCTACCACATAGCTATTTTAGCTCGCAATTTCTTTTTCCATACTTTGTAATATGAGTAACTCTAACAGTCAGTTACCAACCACTACATCAAAGCAGTTTTCATGGCTTTTCAACCTTAATGTAGATTTTTGTTTGTTTCCTTGAGTTTCATTTCTTCTCAACTTAGACATTTAATAAACACTGAAACTAAAGGGGACAACTAGTGAACAAATTTTAACAGACTCCAAGTTTAAAAAAAAAAAACCACAGGAAACAAGGCAATACAGTCAAGTCTGGAAGTCTGCCTTCCAATCACTGCCTAATCGCTAACTAGTTCTTCTATATAACCTTCAACAATCGCTTGTTACTTCACCTGCTTAGTGAGGAAAATGGGCCAAAGTCCCTCCTACCTTCAACAATCAACAATCGCTTGTTACTTCACCTGCTTAATGAGGAAGATGGGCCAAAATCCCTCCTACCTTCAACAATCCACAAATCTGTTCATCAGAAAAGAAGAAAATACAGTTGCAAATAAGACTTAGTTTACAAGGTACTTTTATACATTCTCATTAATTCTCACAGTAAGCTCTGAAGTACTATGCCCACCTCTGCAGAAGAGTTTTTCAGAAAAACAGTTCAGAAAGAAGTTCAACTGTGTATTACGAGTTCACAGCTGGAAACTTTGAATCCCAGACTTTCTGAGGCAAATATTTGGCCCCATTACGTTAAAAATCAATTTAAGTAAGTTAAAATTAAAAATAATCGTCCGCTGTGTAAAACCGTTGGGGGGGCGGCAGGATGTTACCACACCAAACCAGAAAACATTACTGAGAATGGTTCTGTTGGACTGTAGGTCCCACGAGGACAGGAATACGCTTTTACTCACCTTTCCAATCACAGGACCTGGCAGTGTACTCCCACACAAAGGCACTCCACAAATACAGTCTGACTCACCACAAATCTCAAAAGGTTAGGAAAATAGGGAGAAATGTCCTTCTGAATCTCAGCTATGAACTCCTGCTATCTGAGTCAAGAGGAAGAAAGAATCACGCTGTATCAGAGTTCTAGTTCTATAATACGGGGCTGAGTCCATTTGTCTTCCTCAGAGACAGTCCAATCTGGTCAGTAAACCAAAGTCTCAAAGTCAAGATACCACCTGAGAATCCTCGGGGTATTCATATCTCTATGTGGATGAACATGAAGCAATAGAAGTGATAACGTGATAGTGAGAACTAATTAGAAGCACACAATCATGTTCTCTATCACTATAAGCTTTCCTGGAGTCAGGGAATTTGCCTCCTGCACTGTTCCTTCTTTTCTTGGGCTCCAATTTCACAGCTCAAAGAGATACAAAACAGACACTTATTCAAAAAATTCAAACTGCAACTTAAAGATAAGATTATATACAAACTTATAGTCAGCTAAAATCTCCCAAATTCAGTAATCGCAAAAAATCTTCAATCTTCAACAATTACTAGGTGTTTTCAAAAGTTGTTTAGAAAACTCAAGGGCCAAATGACATGTATAAGGCAAAGCAAAGCAAAGTAAATGCAAAAGTTAGGAAATATTAGTGAAAGAACAGAGTAAAAGAATCAATATAAAATTTCAGTAGATGCTTTGGTACTACTACCAAGTTCAAGTGAACTTTGCCATAATTGATACTGCAGGCTACTCTGGATCTAAAAAGTTCACTACATCAGAATTGCCATTTCTAACTCGGAGAAATACTAGAAACTGCAGAGAAGCTAACAGCAACACCTACTGACTGTCTTGAGCCACTTGCCAAACTTGTTCTCTCAGTTAACTAGAAAAATCTAATGATACAGTCAAGTTCACGAGTCCTTTACTTAAGCATACTGAGGTAAGAAGAAAATAAACTGTCAGCTACCTAAAACCACTCATGCCCCAAAATGTCTTATTTTGCTCCTAACCATTTATGTGCAAATCATCACCCCATGTCATTTAAATGCACTGCTAATTGCTAATGCCTTAATATAATTTATTCCATGGGAAAAATGTTTTAATATTTTCATTAATAACCGGTATGTCATCTAATAGTTGGACACATCAGTGACCAAAAATAGCTTTATGTGAACCTTTTACTTGAGACCATTGCCGCCACTACTGCTATATATTATTCTATCAGCTATTATTTTCATCCTGGTAAAGGTGACTTAATTGCAGCTTTCAAAAAATGAAAAAGAGAAAAGTGAAAGTCATTAAATCAAGATTATATAGAAAATTAATACTGTTACTAAACAGACTGCAGAGAATGATTCCACAGGACTTAATCTAGCTCATTTCCAAAAGATTCAGTCAGAGAATTTTTGCCTTGGACGAATATTCCAAATGAGAAAACAAGAGAAAGTTGACACAAATCCCACAGAGTATCAGTATAAAAACAATGGCTTTAAGAGTCTGAGTCAGTTTCAACATAAAAGGTTTGCTTTGTAGAGGAAACGCCATCCCCAGTTCATCCAGATAGACCTGGAACCTGATGAAAGTCGGCACGTTTACTCTGAAATTTGCATCGCATCGCTGGCTCCCAGTTTAGAAATAGAATCGTTTAAGCAGGTAGTTTGAATTTCAGTGAAGGCTGCCTCTAACGTATCCGTCATGAAAAATAAAATCTATATGCTAGTCTTAGGCGTCATCAACCCCCACATGCTTCCCTTCAAAAACGAATACAACAACTCCATAAAACATCTTCCTTGAAAGTGAGCCATTTCCCTTGTCTGTTTTCCAAACGCCGAACCCGATGAAATTTCAACCTGCCCAACACGATTACTTATCCACCTACGAACGCCTCGCAAATTTCCTTTAAGGTCAGGAAAGAAGTTGGAAACAGATGGGGCGATGGAGGAAAAGTTCTTTTTCCAGCACCCTCACGCCTCCCCTGCCCACTCGCGGTTTTACTTGCTCCAAAGAAAGCAGGTTAGAACACCCGCGATTTTCACTACCTCCAAGACCCCCGCGAGAGCAATTAACCACCCGCAGGCACCTAGCTGCTCTTCTCCCTTTCCAACGATTAAACCACTCGGCCCGTCCCCTCCAGCACAGCCTGCAAAGAGCTCACCCAGGTGTTCGAAGGGGGAAGGGTCGCCGGTGGAGACGCGAGCCGAGGAGTGGGCGCAACCACCGCGGCGGGGGCGCGGGTCCCCGGCCTCTGAGATAGGTGCCAGCCCAGTAGTTGTGCAGATTCGGATTCCGAGGTGCGTGCGCGCGCGCCGGGCGCGGTGCAGTCCGGACTCGCCCCCGCCGGGCTGCGCTATCAGCAAGCCACCAAATCGGAAATAAAACTTTGACCAGTCTCGCGGTGTGCTGCTCCGGGCCCTGAACCCGAGCCCGGACAGAAATTAGCTGGGGGACTGTGCAACCCCGCTCCCCTGCCCGGACCCCGAGCGCGGAAGCCACTTACCGCTCGCCCCGGCCTCCGGGTGCCGCCGCGCGTCCCGGGTGCGTCAGCCGCGCGCTCTCCCTGGGGAGAAAAAGAAACCTTCTAGACCGTCGGCGCGCGCTCTCTCGCCGCCTCCTCTGCGGAGAACGGCAGCGGCGAGGCCGGGCCGGGGCGGACGCCGAGCGGAGGGGGGCCCGCAGGAGGCGGGGGCGGAATCAGCCCAACTCCCGAGCCTGGCTTCTAGGGGGACCCGCAACGCCGGCTGAGAGCAGCCGGCCGGGGCCGCGCTCCTGGAGGAGGGGGCAGGGCGAGGTGTCCCCGTCGCCGGGCATCAACTATTGTCTGGGCGTCCGAGTCCCCGCTTGCGCCGCCTGCGAGGCTCAGCGACCCCCATCCCGCCCGCCTGCCCCCGAGAGAAGGAGCTGAGGGGGCGCCCGGCGCCAAGTAGCCAGCGCTAGGTGGACGGGGTCCCGAGAGCCGAGCTGTGCACGGGGGGAAAGGGTGGTGCGTGCTGAGTGGGGGAGGGGACAGGTAACTGCCCACGGGGGCGGGAAGGCCCGGGAGGACCCGTGGGGGTGGGGGGGAAATGGAAGGGATCCACCGAGGCGGGAGGGAATGGAGTGGTTGGGGGGCGGCCTCTGAGACCCAGACCTGGCCCTCCCGGGGACCCTCCTGCTGGGGGATCGGCGCCGCACAGACTTTTTCGCTCACTCGCTCACGCACGCACTGAACTCGCTCACAAAGTTGCCGGCGGTGGCGACGCCGCCGCTCTCGCCCTTCCCCTCCCCTTCCTCCCCTCCCCTCCTCCCGCCCCATTCCTCCCCCTCCTTCAGTCCCTCCTCCCCAAGTCTCGGGTGAGATCACCGCCGGGGCGCTCGCTATGCCGCAAATCTCGCGAGAGAAGGGGCAGCTCAGCCAGCCGGCGGGGGAAGTGGTAGGAGTCGGAGGAAGGTGGGGGACCGCGGAACTCCTAGTTGCTATGACGACGGCAAAGCCCTGGATTCCTGTCTCCTGCAGAGAGCAGAGGCAGCCAACGTGGGTGCAGTTTTCAACCTGCTCCCTCCTTTGCCCCACGCCCTAACAGTGGGGAAAACGAAGGGAAGAAGGAAAGATTTTTAAACCGACTTGAAAAGACGACTGTAGAAGACCAATGTCAAGTTATCTGGTCAAATTTGACAAATGAGGCTAATTTTTTAAGACGTTCTGGGGCAGATTTATGCCACAGAAGCCACCACATATCTGTACCCCAAAATTCCTACCAAAATTCCATTTTTCCAACCTTACTGTTTAATATCATCCCCCCTCTTATGCCCTTTCCCAAAAAAATTCTTCCCACCTTTCCTACACCACTAGACTGGGCTCCTTGAGAATTTGCCTTATTCCTTCAATGCCTCCATAGGGCTGGTACATTTTAGGTATTTACTCCATGTCTATTGAAAACAAAAGATGAACTCAACAGTCTGCATGTGTCCTCAGCACCTTCACCCTACCCTGTATTCGGTTTAGAATACAAGTTTCTTGTTCACAATCATGTTTTTTACTCTAGTAAACTTTTCTCCCATTTCTTTTCGCACAGAATATGTCTGTGTTTCAATAGGTATAATCTTGCTCCATCTTTGTCTCTTAAGAACCCTGTTCATCATGGGGGAGGGGAGGAGGGCAGGCAGAAAAAGGCATTTTCTTTCTAATCATCCTCAGATTAATGTGAAAATGCTGTTATTGATGAAGATGAATTCTCTTCATCTCCTGTTTCTTCTTTTAGTTTGTGCACACTTTGCTTTGAGAATTTCATGTACTCACTGCCCAAATAGATACTGTAAACAGAAGGTAAGCTTACACTTTATATTTCAAAATGCATGAACAAAAATAGGTTTCATGTATGTGAACTGTATCTCAATTTTAATTTTAAAAGATTCCATCCCTACTTACATACTATAGGAAAACAAATATTTAACTCAGTCCCATAGAACTGGAAACCTAAAATAGTACATGAAGACCAAACATTTAAGGCTTTCAAGTTACAAAGGTTACAAATACAAGTAAGCTGTAAATGCTATGTAGATAAAGATTTTTCATATCAGAAACCTAAAATATACAGATTTCTATCCAGTGATAAATAGCACTGGACAAAATCAGGGAACTAGGATCTGAGTTTTTCTGTATCACTAATAATTGATTTTCCTTGAGAGGTTATTTCAACTTTCTGATTCTTCCTCTGTAAAATCATGGATGTTACCTCATTACAGCTTTTAAATCCTATATCTCTTAGAACAATAAATAACAAATATTTTTCTTTCATATCAAATGAAAATTTGATGAGTTTTATTTTATAGGTCAGTTTCACAAAGTTTAGCTACATGTTGACAAATTGATTTTAAGTCTTCTCAGCTATAGAAACGGCAAAAATATTAATGATGTTACAGCAATTTCAAAGGGAATCCATTGTTTATGATTTGTTTTTAAACTAACTCAAAGCAGAATTATTGTTATTAATAATATGCTAACTCAAACCAAAACTGACTACTAAATAAATCCATACCCTTACTAAAATAACTATAAGAAGGAGAAAAAGAGGGACAGAAGGAGGAGGGAGGGAAAGAAGGGAGGGAGGCAGGGAGGGAGGGTAAGCTTTAAATTCACAGACTGGTATTTTTACTATCAAATGTTTACAAAGGCACAGAATGGAGCGTCACCATTGGTTCTGTTGCTGTTACAAGAAACGGTCTTTCATGGCACAGTACTGTAAATCTGTTGTTCATTTGCTCTGTCTCAACTTTTAACATTGTTTTGCTATAAAGAATGGCTGCTAACCTGTATGCACCAACACAGTACAATTTCCGGGCCACCTGTTGTATGACTCCCATTTAGCTATTTGATACATTTGAAATAACTGACCCAAAAAAAAAAAAAGAAAAGAAAGAAATAACTGACCCAGGGCCTCCCTGGTGGCGCAGTGGGTTAAGCAACACACTATGAAGCAAACCGCAGCCACTGCAGCACAAGTTCGATCCCTGCTGCCGGCCAGGGAGGGGACCCACATTGTGCGGCAGACCTCTCCTGCTGTGCCCGCTGCTCCCCTCAGCAGTGTATTTCAGTTGATCTGCCTGTTCTGCTCCCCGCTCTGTCTGTGGTGAATCCTCTCACCACCCCCCACACCTCTGGCCTGTACCCCAGTGCTTGTATGCATAAATAAATAAATCTTTAAAAAAAAAAAAAATAACTGACCCAAAGTGCTGCCCAAATCTTTTAACTTTTTTCAGTGCTTCTTATGAAAGCTCAAGAGATGGGTACTGACCTCAAATTACAAAGATAATGTCCCTTACCTTAAATTATAATGAAATAATAGAAATTATTCCAGCATCCTAAAACTTCTCTTTCAAGAGCCGAGACTACACCTACTCTTCACTGTTAGCAAAACTTTCACCAGTATTTCTTTTGAGAGGATTCCTCAGAGACAGAGTGGGGAACAGAACAGGCAGATTGACAGAAATACAATGCTGAGGGGAGCAGTGGGGTGAGGCAGGAGATGTCTGTTGCACCATGTGGGTCACCTCCCTGGCCAGGGATTGAACTCCTGCTGCAGTGGCTGGGGATGCTTCTAGTGCTGTGCTTAACCCCTTGCGCCACCAGGGAGGCCCTCACCAGTATTTCTTAGGAGATAAAAAGCAAAATCCACCAAAACTGAGGTTCCAACTGTATGTTCTCTGGATCAGGCACAACACCCTGTGTCCTCCTTGACCTTTCTGGGCTTTCAAAATAGCAGCCAAAGGGCAGCAGACTGGACACAGGGAGAATAGAGTTGGCCAAGCACAGTTTCCATCTCATTCTTTCTGCCCACTCCCTCTCTACCTGACCAACTCCCACCCACCAACACCACCACCACATAAGGAATGTGCAACCTTTCCTAGTGCTGGGACATCTAGTCATGTAGGGTTACTCCCACCCTATTCACATCTTAGTGCGTTAGAGCAAGATGAATTCATTTCCCTCTGGTTTTTCACAACTACCCAACAAAACACTAGACTATAACAAATATGAAATGAATTTTAACACAGAGGCCTACCAAGCATGGAAAATTGGTAAGTTTTTAACATCAATTCATACTTGCATATTTTCCAGTTAAAATCTGGTTTGTCCATTCTATTATCTTCTGTTCAGAATGTCCTGTTTCTGGTTGTACCTCTACAAGGTATTACTAACTAATATTCAGAAAGATGACTCTGAACTGTTAAAAAGGACCAAAGTGCCCTCAGAATCATCCAAGATGAAATTATGTCCAATGCTGTTTCAGTTTTAGGTTTTTATTCCTTTAGTCTTAGATGGTGCCACTCTGTTTACCTAAACGCTCCTCCAGCTCTTCATTCCTCCATGTGCATAATCAGCTTTATCGCATGTTTAAAACACCAACTCCTGGGTAACGCATTAACATTCCTCCACAAAGCTATTGTACTTATCCTCTCCCCACTTTTCCAAAGGAACATTTCACACCTTCTTCCCCTATGTCAGACTTCCAGCTTCAGCTTATTACTCACAGCTAATGTCTGTGCCGCTTCTTTCATTGGTAAAATAGAAGCAGTCAGAACTTAGGGTGCCTACTCCCTCCCAACGCTGTGTCTGCTAACTGACCTGTGTCTGTCTACACAAAGTCTCATCCTGCTGATAGGGGGAAAGATAGTCCTAAATGGATTATGGGTGTGTGGACTCCAACCCCCACTCCAGACCATCAGTGTTCCAGAACCACAAATCCGATAAGATGATTATCGAAGAGTGGATCACTGGGACCTGAGGGTGAAGTTAAGCAGCCAGGCTGGCTATAAAACCAGAGGTGAGCCTGGGGCTCTCTCTCTGACGGAGGAGCCAGACCCCTTCCTTCGGAAGACATCTCTCTTCCTTCGGAGCCATCTCATTCGACTCGGAACCAGCTCTCAACGCGCCATTACTTAGATCTGGTAGGGTATTTGTGGATTTGTATCCCTCTCTTTTTCCCTTAGTGTTATTACTATTTTATTCCCCTTCTTTCATAAAATAAAACCTGTTAATAACTTTTGCCACGTGTACCTGGAGATGGGACTTTTTAAGTCTTCTGAGCGCGCGGGTGGAGGACCCAGTGGGGAACCCATTTTATATTAGGGTTGCCCTGTAACACTGCTATCACTAATGGTGACTCTCCATACTCTAAGGTAAGGCTCTCTAGTCAACCCACGTACTAGCTCCATCCCCACAGGCTCAGGGGCATTGACTCAGCAACTAACCCCTCTCATATCTTCTTTCTCTATTGAATCATTTCTAACAACTTCAAGCATCCTATAATTTCTGCCAGCTTTAAAAAAAAAAAAAAAGGCAGTATTTCCTAGATACCCTTTCTCTGAACTCCCTCTCTCCATTTTACCACTGGGCTCTCCTAATTTTTCTCCCTCATTTGCTGTCTTTAATTTCTGTTCTTCCATTCTCTTGAATCCACTTTGAGCTGAGGAATCCACTACTCTGAGGAAATAGGTCTCCTCAGGGTCCTTAGTGGCTGCCTCTTCACCACAGCCAGGAGTCCCTTCCCATCCTCATCTCTGATCATTCTCTCCTCCAAACACTTACCTCACAGACTCTGTCTTGGTTCTTCTCTTACCATTCTGATCTTTCTCCGTCTCCAATTTCTGAAGGTAGAAGAAATGATAGGCCTCAATCTTTGGGTATCTTTATGTGACCTCACTCTGTGGTTATATTAAAGTCTGATGACTCTAAATGTCATCTATATACTGACCAGTCCCATCCCAAATGTACATCCCCAGGCACCTCCCCAAGCTCCAGATTTATATGCCCATCTCCTATTCCGCATCTCCAATTGGATGCATACAAACATCTCCAACTTCTAACATCTAAGAAAAGCTCTAGATATTTTCCCCCAAACCAGTTTCCTCTGCAGTCTTCCCCCACCTGATTAAGAGCAGCCTTCCAGAGCCAGACCACCATCCTTCTCTGGCTGGTTCTTCCTTCAAAATATATGCAGGATCCAAGTGTTGGGGGAAAAGGTAGTCCTAAATGGATTATGGGTGTGTGGACTCCAACCCCCACTCCAGACCATCAGTGTTCCAGAATCACAAATCCAATAAAATAATTATTGAAAAGTAAATCACTGGGACCTGAGGGTGGAGTTAAGCAGCCAGGCTGGCTATAAAAACAGAGGTGAGCCTTGGGCTCGCTCTCTCTTCCTTTGGAGTCATCTCATTCGACTCGGAGCCAGCTCTCAACGCGCCATTGCTTAGATCTGGTAGGGTATTTGTGGATTTGTATCCCTTTCTTTTTCCTTTGGTGTTATTACTATTTTATTCCCCTTCTTTCATAAAATAAAACATGCTAATAACTTTTGCCACGTGTACCTGGAGTTGGGACTTTAAAAGTCTTCTGAGCGCGCGGGTGGAGGACCCAGTGGGGAACCCATTTTATATTAGGGTTGCCCTGTAACACAAGCAGAATCAATCTCTCTCTCTCTCTCTCTCTCTCTCTCTCTCTCTCGCCATTTCTCACTTGGATTCTCACAACAGTCCCCCTACTGGGTCTCCCAAGTCTTTCTCCAACAATTTCTTCTGCACAGAGGACCTGTGAGTGTGGAACAGAAGTAATCCAAATCCTGTCACTTCTCACCTCTAAAGCCTTCTTATTTTATCAGCAAAAAACCAAAGTTGCTCTTCTGGCCCAGAGACCAACCTCCATTCAGAGCTCTGGCCATATCACCTTCCCTTCACCATCTCTCTCATGCCCCCAGCCATGCTGGCTTCTCTCTGCTACCTCCAGGCCTTAAATTTACTGTTCCAGTGCCTAGAAATGGCTTTCTCTAAATGTGAACATGGCTCACACTGCTGCGGTTCCTATAGAAGTTCACATTCCTATAAGGTCTGCTCAAAGGTAACTATGCTGCTCATTGGCCTGCATGTTCCAGGCGCTCGCTCTTCTCCTGCCCTACCTTGCAAGGGAGATGACCCCATGGACTGTGTTTCCAGGTCCCCAAGCCAGGCGGCCAGCTGGGTTCAGCCAATGAGAAGCATGACAGGAATTTGAACAGATGAAAGGGACAAGCCAGAACCTTTCTATTCCTCTTGCTCCCTTGGGCAGGTCTCAGTAGTAGACACTTCTCTCTGGCCCCAAGTTGCATTCCCAGGCTCTAGAAACATCTTTAGCCCTAGGGGGACAGCAACTTTCTAGAGTTAAGAATCTCTGGGTTGCTTCATTCTTCTGGCGAGCTTCTTAACCCTTCCATCTCCCACCCTACAGTTCCTCTGTTTCACTCTTTTTGGATTACTAGATTGGCTTCTACTTTCCTGACTGAGCTCTGGCAGTCACCCTTTCTGAAACAGCAATCACCCACGCTCATACTTGTCATCCAACTTTATTTTTCTCTAGTATCTCACTCTCTGACATATTAGTTGTTTATTGGTTTATTGCCTATCTCTCATCTGGTATATAAGATCTAAGAAAGGCAGAACTTTATTTCTGTGCTTTTTTTTTTTTTTTTTTTTTTACTGTATTTCCAGCACTTAGAACGGTGCCTGACACACAGCAGGCACACAATATATGTTTTTTGAAGGGTGAAATAATGTTGTTTTAAAGACAAAGTAAAAAGGCTAATAGAATGTGGTAGGCAAACTAATTCTTTCCTAAGATGCCCCTTTTCTAACACCTGGAACCAGTGAATATGTTACCTTACATGACAAAAAGGGACTTTGCAGACATGATTAAAGTAAGATCCTTAGATGGGAAGGTTATCTTGAATTTTTTGAGTTCTCATAAGGGAGAGGTAGGAGGGTAAGGGTTAGAGAGAGATAAGGAAAGATCACCATGAAAACAGTCAGAGAGAGATTTAAAGGTGCTACACTCTAGCCTCCATAAGGAGAAAGAAACTATGAGGCTTATAGGCAGCTTCTAGAAGCTAGAAAAGGGAAGAGAACCAGATTATTCTCTAGAACCTTCAGAAGAATTACAGTCCTGCTGAGAATTTGGACCAGTAAAACACATTTTGGACTTCTGATTTCTAGAACGGCAAGATAGTAGATCTAGATTTTCGGGAAGCTATGGTATGTACTCATGATGGAATACTACTCAGCAATCAAAAAAGAAAAACTAGACACATTCATAGGAACATGGATGGAACTGGAAGGGATTACGCTCAGCGAAGTAAGTCAGAAGGCAAAAGAAAAATACCAGATGGTTCCTCCCCTAGGAGGAACATAAGGGAACCAAGTAAGGATCAAGGAAAGGAATAAGAGCAATAATAATAATAATAACAATAAAGACACAAAAACCAAAAATGAAAAGACAAGGACAAATTGGGGACACTTGGTGAGGAGGGGGGAAGGGGAGGGTTGAGGGCAGATGGGAGTACGGGGGACTGAGGTGATGGTGCACTGGTGATATAGTGATGGGGAATACATGGGGATTACAATTGATGTCAAATATATATAAATTTAAAATAATTTTTAAAAGAAACAAACAAACAAAAAACCAGTACATTCGTGGTAATTTGTTTCAGCAGTGATAGGAAATGAATACATTGTTTCTCAGTGTATAAACTCTTTGTAGTCAGGATGTGTCTTGTTGATTCTCTAGCACAATTCCTAACATAGGAGCTAGGGACTCAGTCGGTGTTGGCAGAATGAATGACATTTATCAGCAAGGCTGAATCAGCTCCCTTTTTGATGGAGCATGAAAGCACTTCACTGATTCTACACCAATTCAGAAAGGGAAGAAAGCAGCTTGCTATGAGGAGGCCTCCTCAATCATATGAGTCATTAAAATGCAGGGGTGTGAGGTAGGGAGTGTGGAGTGTGGGATAGGGAGATAATCCAGGGCTTAGGCACCAGTGCCAGCAAATGTCTCTGTGTGATACATTAAGAAGCTTGGGCTTTATTCTGTAGACAATAAGGAACCACTAAAGAATTTTCAGCAAGGCAGAGATTCATGTGAATTTGCATTTAGGAGGCCTGTACACTTAAAGCATGGAATTTAGTAATCCATGAGTTGGGGGAGAGGTCAGAACTTGAATCTCAAATGTGTGAGGCATTAACTTACAGTAGCTGGTATACTGCATTTAGATAACATTTTAATTAAAGCACCCCTGCAAATTTTCTTTCCTTCTCCTAGGTGTCTTTTATAAACATTCCATTGAGTTGCTCAGGCCATTTCTGGTCTTTTGATGATAATCTTTTTAACATAGGCTCAATAAAAAACCCAGAGGGACTGAAAGTTCTGGCCCATCAGTCCTTTTGCCCTTGTTCTGTTTGGGCATCAGTATGTACTATTCCAGCTGTAATTTTCAAAAGACATCTTCTCTGAGTTATTTCAAAAATTCTTATTCGTCCCTCCAATGGTAATTCCTTTCAGGGCACTCTCTGCACTGTTTAAAATAGCAAGACTCTTCTCTTAGGAACTGGAAATTTCCTGCCAACTAAGTCTTGTCTCTTTATCCCTTTCATCAGATTTCATGAGTGAGAATGTGTCAGGGAATGAAGGTGAAAAAAAGAACTCCCTGCATTCCATGGTCTTTTTTAAAGCCCTAGGAGTGAAAAGAGGCTTGCTCATGACTTGGAAGTAGTGGGCTGGGGCCTCCTGGAACCATCTGGTTTATTCCATTGCCAGCCAGAACCAAGGCGACATTCATGAGAATGCAGGAGCTGCAGGCGCACCTGAGTCACAGCTGTGGAGTGACAGCCAAGGAAAGCACAGGGAGATCTGCAGGAGGGGCCTCCCTGGTGGCGCAGTGGGTTAAGAAACACACTATGAAGCAAATCGCAGCCGCTACAGCACAAGTTCAATCCCTGCCACCAGCCAGAGAGGGGACCCACATGGTGAGGCAGACCTCTCCTGCTGTGCCTGCTGCTCCCATCAGCAGTGTTTCAGTCAGTCTGCCTGTTCTGCTCCCCACTCTGTCTCTGGTGAATCCTCTCACCTCCCCACACCTCTGGCCTGTACCCCAGTCCTTGTATGCTTAAATAAATAAATCTTTAAAAAAAGAGAGAGAGATGCTGCAGGAGGTGGTGTGCGTGTTCCTGGGTACAGTAACCATGTGTAATGAAGGTGTCTGTTTGTGGCATACCAAGGAGCCCAACTGGAGTGTTAAAGTCATCATAGCTGTTATTTAAGGGAAAAAAGGAAAGAATGAATATGCTGATAGTTCAAATTTGGTTATAAACATCTGAAACAGGTCAGTACTCACCCCAATCTGTACAAATCACTTTTCAGAGATGAAGCTTTTAAAAGTCTCTTTCCATTTTACATGCTCTTTTCGTGGCGGTGGGGAGCAGGTAGTGGAAAGTACACAATGATTTTTCTGTTTTCTCTATAGTTACATTAATAAAATATCACCCAGTGGAGTGAAAAAAAAAATCTCTTAGACCTTTTGATTAAATTCCTGGACTCTAACTCAATTCTAAACTTAATAAGTTATTATTTTTGTTTTATTCTATAGCTTTAAGTGCAAGAACGAGAAGCTAAGAGTCTATCCCGGTAGACTAAACACGTGTGTATTGGTGCATTACCTTTTCACAGCGGGTCTGTATGCTCCTGGTCAAGAGTCTGAGGTCTGGATTTTTGTTCCAGAAAAGATAAAAGTCCCTGAACTTCCTTCCATTCCCATTGGTTTCACCCTTTTAAATATGGTCTCTAGCTCCCCTCACTTCTCCTCCCCCAACCCACATCCCCTTTCCACAACCCCATTTCAGCTAGGAGGGTAGCCATAACTTATGCAGGTAGGGTGGAGACTCCTGAGTAATTCTCAGAGGCCGCCAGTTCAGTTTGGCACTATGGTTGGCACTGCTCAAATGGATCTAGATCACTGCTTGTGGCATGGCCGCCCCATACTTGCTGCATTTGGTTGGCAGGAGCTCTAAGGATTGCTGCACGCATGTCCTTGTCACCACCTCTTAGAAGAACCAGCTCCTAGGTCCCTGGGCAGGTATGCGTCACTTCTCCGATACTTCCTCTAGAGGGCAGCACATATCCCAGTCCCTGCTAAGCCGCTGGGGACAAAGCAAAGATGCAGGATTATAGAATTCATTCAAATTCCCTAGCCCAGGAGCAAGTAGGACAGTCTCACACCCTGGTCTTCCTCTGAAGGAAGTTCTGCATGGTGGCATCAGAAGAACCTGTCCTCAAGTTCCACCTTCACCTCCATGCTTAGTAGCCATGTGGTTTGGGGATGTTACTTAACTGCTCCCAGCCTCACTTTTCTTACCTTTAAAGTAGGAAAATAAAGATTGATATTTTAAAAATACATGGTCCTTTGGAGGCTTAAATTCAATAATACAAGTATTGTTAGACCTTGACCATTGGTTACCTAAAAGCCATGCACAACCCCCTTTTCCCTTGCTCTCTTCATCTTTCCAGACTTCCCTGAAACCTCCAGCTCTAGCTCACATAAAACAGGGATTTTAATAGGAAAACCTGAGTTCCAAAAGCTACCCAGGGCATACAAATTTCCCCTCAAACCCTCTCTCCATCACTACGTGCTCCTCTCATTGCACCTGCCGCTACAGCAGTCTCCCTGTTTTCTGTCGAATGGTTTTCTCAACTTTCTTGACCCACCGAGGGAAGATTTCTTCTGAATTCACTTCAGATTCAAACACCTCCAAAGTCTGAAAAATACCTGGAGAGAAAAGGATCTGACTACCTAGTTTTCGATCAGATGCCCACATCTGGCTCAAACAGTTATGATCAGGAGCCTGGGGCCATGTCACATCAAATGGCATAGAGAGAGCATGACAAGACTGGGGAGGGGGGCAGGAAAGTTCCCAGGGAAGAAAGACTCAGACACCGATAAAAGTGTAGGGTGGAGGAGTTACAGAGGAAGTATGCGACTAAATTTCAGCCTTTAAGGAAATAATCATATTGTTGGGAAGAAGAAACATTAAGTCTTCGGCTTAAATTGATTTTGATACCAAGGGAGATAATGTAGGGGGAAAAAAACCTCAAACAATCAATAGTAGTGGAAGAAATTTGTGCATCTGAAAGTCCAATCAATGAAGCCCAGTACAATGGGGGGTGGGGACACGGTGAGGACTCCACAGTTCCCTCCCAAAGATATCTAGCCCAGAGGTTTTCTGTCCTTACAAAGCTCCAGATCACACCCTTTCTTTTGTCTTAGAAGACAAGATGTAAAAGCACTTAGTCCAAATAAAGATCTAGGAGACAGGTCCTGTCAGAAAGACGAATCATTTAAAGTGGGATTTCTCTGCCCTGGGCAAAAATGAATGGAATTAGGCCTGGAAGGGGGGGGGGGGTTACTGTATACATGAAGGAGCTTATAAAACAGGATAAGCAGAATTAAGCACTGTAATTAGAGTTTATAGGATAAAGATCAAGAAGTTGGGGAAGACTCCTTAAAGATCTCGGTCTTGGTCACTGTGGTGGGAGGGGGGTGCTTGCTGAAGAGAGAAACAGCAAGCAAAGGAGCCAAGGTCAGCATGAAGTGGCAGGTTTCGGGACTGCCATCGGGTGGAGCACAGAGCAGGGGTCCTCAAACCTGGGCATGCATGGCGGCTGCACCAGGCATGCCAGGTGAGTGTGCATTCCTGGGCCGCCTGTGTGGTCTCCTAGAGTTGTCTGGGTGGGTCCCAGGACTAGGGGTAGTGCTGCAGGGAGTCTGCAGAGGACAGTCTGAGAAACGGGTGCCTCAACTGGTGCAATTTTTTAGGGATCTAGCTCTCCTTTTCAGAACGTGTTTGCTTGGTGACTATAGTAGACCATCCTACTGGTCTAGGATGTCCCTCTGATGGCCTGGGAGAGCTGCTCTCAGCCAGTGCACCTGCAGCAAAGCCGCGGTCCCAGTAGCCATCACAGGCAGGTGAGGAAGGGGCCTACTGTCTCAGGATCTGTGCCCCGCCCTTAAGAGATGGCCGCCCTTGCAGACTCTCTGGGAGGGTGTGTCGTCCAGAGGGATCTGCTGTCAGGAAGGAGCTACGACCATCCTCTGTTCCCAGCAACCTCCTGGAACAGAGCCTTCCCCGGGGTGCCAGCTCCTGCTGCCGGGACGGGACCGAGGTGCATTAAGTTGGTTAGAGACAGCAGGTGCTTTAGGTGAAGGTAACCCCAGCGCTGGCCCCAGACGGGGGTGGGGCAGGTGTTTGGCACAATACAGAAGTCAGTTGTGGAACTGAATGACTCATGTGAGGGGGCCCCAGCGGGGGCCTCCTTCTCTTCCCAGCAAGTTCCACTAACCCCGTGTTCCCCTTAAGGCTGGCGCTGCAGCTGTCTCCACTTGGGTGTGGGGTTGTGGGCTCTCTGACAGGCACTCCCATAGACAGTGCTGTGCTATCCTCAGGACTGGACAGTGGCCTCAGCTGCCCAAATGGCAGCCACGTGAGGTGTTTTACCCTCTGGGGTTGATTTCCAGCCACGTGGCCTCAGCCCTTGCAGTGTCTATTCCCCTGTGCTTGGCTGCAGATCTCTGCTCTCCAGAATCCTATTGATATTGGAAGGTGCCTTCTATAAGGGCATGAGCCTTTTCATCACACACACAGACACAGACACACACACACACACACACAAGACACTTGGTAATGCACCTACCCCACCCCGTTGGGTTATACTGTGCTGGTGGCAATTTTTCCTGCTCTCTCTGCTATTGTGGCTGTTCCTGTGCCCAGTGAAAACCCTGGTCCTCCAGTCATCTGGTCTTCTTACAGCTTGTTGTCTTTTTCTAAGATTATTTTGTGTTATGTGGGGGAGGTGGTGAGCCCGGCGTCCTTACTATTCCACTGTGGAACTCCCACAGCAAATGTCTTACATAAACTTAATAATCAGCATTTATATAATATCTAAAGAATGAGTTATCTTAATTTTAAAAAATAGGTTGTTTGAAAAGGAAGATTTTCTATTCCAATTTTCTCAAGAGTTGGTGTCTACATATATATATGTGTATATGTACATATATATATATTCTTCCTATGCCACTTCTCTCCTACAACTCAACCCACATAATTTCTATTAAGGTATCATTTTACAACAAGAAAACAGTTAAGAATAAGGTTTTCAAGGTTTGGAGACTAAAACTGAGGTTTCTTAATACCCTGCCCAAAGTTTATTGGATTTTTAAGCCATTATCTAATTATTTCAATTTTCAGAAAAATCTAAATTACTAGCAATATGATTTCCAGTCTCTTGAACCAGAAATTTCTAATACACATAGAATGAAAAAGATATTTTATTGCCCTTTGTCTTCTCAGATTTCTCTTTTGCTTTTCATCTCTGGTCTGATTTTTGCAACTGGACTTCTCTGGCCCTACCATTAAATGAGAAAGGAAAGGTATCTGATTTTTGTTGCTAGATTCATTTAATCCAGTGGTTCTCACTCCATCATCACTATGAATGGACTTTGGATCTTCTGTCTAGTTTCCATTTTATTAGAAATGTTATTTCTGTTCAGTAGTTACTGCTTCCAATAATCAGAAGATAGAGCTGTGATGACTTAATCCTCTTGGCTCCAGGTGCTGGCTGGGATCCTACTTGAAATCCCTGTACCCTGAGGCTTGTCTGGTTCTCTGATCTGTGTTGCCCGGGATCATAGAAGAGGAGAAACATTACTACACCCCACTACCTATAGTTACCAGCCAACTTTCGCTGCTCTTTGTGGTAAACAGTAGTTCTAAGTACACAAGTTCATCTTTGGGGTGCTGACTAGAACACACAACTCACCCCTCATCATTCTAGCTGTTCATTATTGTCTAACAAATTACTCTAAAATTTACAGGCTCAAAAAACCCATTTTATTATAGCCCATGATTTTTTGGTTGGGGAATTCTGGAAGGAACCAGCCAAGAGATTCTTCCATTTTAAGTGACATCTAAGAGGCAGCTGGAGTCTTTGGTCACATGTCTGCACCTTGGGCGAGTAATGTGGAGGCTACATTTGTTGGAACCTAACTTCTTTGGGATAGCAAATCAGTACGGTCAGAATTACCTGACAGGGCTTCCAGAGAAGTATTGGGAGGAACAAGAATTGGAAACGGTCAGTCGCTTAAGGCCAGGGTCCAGAAATCAGCATAACATCACTTCTGCCAGATTCTCTGTCAAGCAATTACATCACCTGTCTATGGAGTAAAAAAAAATAAAGAATAAGTTTATCCGCCAGAGAGGTTATTCATCAGACATTTGAAGATCATGTGGTAAAGCTCAAGCCCAGTGTCAGACTGAGAACATGGAGGTCATTAACACGCTCCATCCGTGAACCAGCCCATGACCTGCAGGAGAGTCTGATATAGTGTATAGTTCCTCTTCACAACCTTTCCTCTTTGCATTTAAAACAGTAAACCAGTGAAATCAGGAGTAACATTTTAGAAAAAGAAACATTTAAGTGAAAACAAGAGAGAATCTACTGTCTAATAATCTACAGCTACTCATAATTCAAATGTCTGTTTAACACCTGGCATACAAATATATTGTGATGTGGAGCTAAAACTTAAATTGTTAGAGGGGAACATAAGTGGCAAGTATAATGTCTTTGAGAAATAGATCTTGTGTATGCTACAAAGAAATTATAGTCAGAAATCAGTGATAATAGATGGCAGCCCAAACTTCAGTTCTCCTCTGTTGAGTGGTTAAACCAGTTGTCATCCTCAACAAAACTGTCAATCACAACTCAAGCAGACGTACCCCTATAGTAGAGTGGTAGTATCCTAAAGGAGAAGTAGAACAATCACACATCATCTTCTTGGGAGGGGAGGAAGACAAAGTTTCTAGTAAGCAACCTTGCAGCTAGGATGTTATGTCACCCCTGAAGCAAAGCTGTTAGACAAGAAGTCACTTAGCTTCATAGATGCCTATTTCACAGTTGTTTATGGTTTGACACTTCCAGCAAGAGTGCAGGACAATATGGTCACCCTTTAATAGAATACTATGTTTAAGAAGCAAAATAAGGTAAGAGACTTTGAGAAACTGGTTTAGATTCCGCTTCTTAGGATTGTTTCTGGAGAGACATTACCATAAAAATTATGACGGACTTTGCTCATATTCTCTTCCCTAAAACACCAGTATATACTGCAAAGGGAAAAGGAGAACAGGAGAAGGTGACTGGGACCAGAGAAGTAATCTTAGCAGCCCATTGCTTGGAAAACACATGTTGTTGCCAACAGTGATAAAAATGACAAAAGCTATTGTTTGGAGAAGAGGTCAGCGAGGACTCACACAGCTAGTGAAGGCCTTGTATAAGGTGTATAAGCTATAGTTAAACAGCTATGACTACATCAAACTTAAAAGCTTCTGTTCAGCAAAGGACATATTAGCCAAAACAAAGCGACAACCCACCAACTGGGAGAAAATCTTTATACACAACATTACTGACAAGGGACTTATCACACAGATCCACAAAGAACTAAC
>JAGFMF010012094.1:463242-553547 GCA_019455555.1 Galemys pyrenaicus | reverse complement strand
GATCAAGGAAAGGAATAAGAACAATAATAATAATAACAATAACAGCAATAAAGACACAGAAACCAAAAATGAGGAGACAAGGACAGACTGGGGACACCTCGTGGGGAGGGGAGGGGGCGGGTTGAGGGAAGATGGGAGCACAAGGGACTGAGATGATGGTGCACTGGTGAGATGGTGATGGGGAATACATGGGGATTACAATTAATGGCAAGTATATGTAAATTTTTAAAAATATTTTAATAAAAAAAGGAAAACTATATAAAAAAAATAAACAGCTATGTCAAAGAAGAGAATTCCAGGGTGGCAAAACAACACAAATGTGGAAGGGGTATTTAGCCAGTATTTTTTTGAGCACCTACGCTATGGCATGCACTGGCTGCTAATGAGTCCTATAGGGGAGAACATATTTGAGATAACTCAAGAAGACTGGTCAATACTGGTATCCTTGGATGTCTGAAGACTATTAGGAGGTATGGGTACCAACAAAAGCAAGGCCATGGGGAAGCATAAAAGTCATCTGCAGCCCTGTGTCGTATGTCTAATTTGCTTGGGGATGCTGTCTTTGGACCGCAATATATATATCCAACTATAGCCTCCCTCCCTACCCTACTGGTGTCCATTCCAGTTTTCCTAGACCTGAAGCCCAGCTATGATAGAAGCCATGAATTTACCTAATTCTTTAACCCCCAAAATTCCTAATTTTTCTCTTGACCATGTAACCAGTTATAAGTTCCCTCAATTTGCACAGATGTCCTTGAACTTCAACTCAAGCTTAATACTTAGGAACTAAGTGCTACCTGTTGCACATGTCTGTCCACATCAGACTTGTTGATTTTGGACCTAGAATGGATTTTGATCTTCGTTGTTTTTAGCTCAAATAATCTTCCTAGCAGGGAACACTCTCCTTGAAGCTCAAGACACACCATTTATAACAAATAACATATTTAAAATAAATTCTTGTTGGGTTTCTTTGAATATTTAAATTCCCAGGATGTCAACTTCTGTTACTAATAGCGATAGCCATCTGCCAGAAATGCTATTAAGGAAGTAACCACATTCAATGAAGATTTGTACCAAGTTAGTTTCACTTTATTAGACAAGTATGGTCAAAGATAAATGAAGTGCTATTTTTAAAAAGGAGACTTGAAAGTTTCACACAGTTGAACGGAGAACCACAACAAGAAACAGTGACAAAATAGGACTAGTCTGTTTGTGGTTTGATCTTATACTCTATGGCTAGTCTGAATATTAACTGACAAAATTTGACTGACTATTGATCACTAAGGTTTTAAGTGAAAGAAGAAAAAGGAGTCAGGAGATTTATAGAATAACAGAGTACCAAACATGGAGATATCAAGTATGAATCCTGGTATATGTATACCAGTAAGTGCTGAATCTGAAGAGCAGAAATTCTTTTACTCAGATAATAAGAATTAGTTACCTCCCATATTTCTCTGTAACTCTGAGCTAAGAATAATACTTAACCACAATAACCATATTCTACTGGAGTTCCCATATTTATACATCCCTATAATTCTGCAAAGCGTGTGTTGTGTTTTTCTGTATTGCCTTATTATATCTATGTATATATCCTATTGAAAATTATCTTAAAGTTTTTCTTTCAAAGGATAGTTTTCTTTTTTAATTTGAGGGGTAGCTCAAAGGGATTAATCATCATATGTGAATTGTTTGTGATCCTCTTATAAAACATAGACTATTTGTGTAAGGAAAGTAGATAAATAGGTAGATGGCATATGACTTTCATATTATATCAACTGGGCGTTAACACGATTTGACAGGATCTGAACACAGTTGCATCAATAGCAAGATTTCCAGCAAGACCCTGGACTACATACAGACATTGTGCTCAGGTTCATAACTGGGGGAACTTTAATGGGCTGTGTTACTGGGTGTGCATATGTCAGAGATGACATATCTTGACTGTAGAAGTCCAGAAATCCAAGTTATCTTGCTAGTGTCCTGAGGGTCTCCTGATCTTAAGATAGGGTCACAATTTTCCTTCACAAAAATTCAAGTAGCTGAATAATTCTTAATCGAGACCTCAAAGTACCATGTCTTGATTACCCATGCCAACTTTGACTGATTTATAGTGGCTGTGGGCAGTGCAATGAAAGGGGTCCTCAGATTTCATCCAGACTCCTGGAAAAGATGATCACCTTCACTAATTACATCTGCCAGGGATGGGGGCAGGGGAGGATGGATCTATATGCCATCTATATGTTATAGATCAGTGTTACCCAAGAGCTTGCTAAACCATATATTGCTGTGTTTTACTAAGTCTAGGGCAAAACCCAATAATTTGTATTTTGAACAGTTACCCAACTGATAATGCCACTGCTCATCCAGGAACCACACGTTGTGAACCATTTCTGTAGGTTGTAACAGAGATAATTTAACCAGGACATTTTTAAAAAATCAATTGTTTTAATCGTAGAAAAGTCTTGATATATCACTTGAAGATTTTCTGATTTCATGGAGTCACTTGCAGGAATTAACTGCCCTTTGTGCCCATAGAAATCGATGTTCTGAATGAGTTGTTTCATATTGATCATTTGAACTGTAAGGACATCTTAGCTGAAGATAGCAGTTCGTACTGTAGTCTTGCTAATATAGAGTTCTTCTCTCAATGCTAATTAGATATCAGGAGAAGCAACATCTCGAGTTCTCTCTTGGCTCATGGCTCATGTAATCAGAATAGAACAGGACATCTGGCCTGGGCAAGACCCTGCTCTCTTGACTTGTGGCAGCCACTATCCATGCAGAGAAATCCATGTCCAGTGCACCCCATTCCTGGTCTAAACTCCACTTTACCCCTTAAGATGTAAAAAGAAGGATAAAAAAGGACATATTTGCTGGGCCAAAGGAATGGCATGCTGATGATCTGACAACTATTAACAGTAGTTAATAATTTAGAGTATGGTAGAGAGATGCTGCTACATATTTTGCCACATTTAATATATTATCATATTTTAACCCTCACATCAACCATTTTCCAGGGCTCAGAGAGATTAAGTAATTTTCCCAAGGTCATAGAATTAGTGAGGGCACAGCTAGGCCTTAAGTCCGGTCAGTCAACCTTCAGAAATGTACAGTCTTAACAACTTGTGATAGTCATCAGACTGCAAGCCAAACAAATGTTGGAGAAAGGGGCAAAGATAAGGACATCAACAGGTTTCATAACATTTGGAGTCAGGCCTTGGATGTTAAAAGGTTATTTCCCTCCCACTCTGATTCTAGAAATGCTATTTTAACACATCGTTGGTTCACCTGGATTTCCACTGTCCTTTTCTGGCAAGAACACCCCAATGGCATGTTAGGACATGTTACCAAAAAAGTTCCACATACGTCATGGCATTGTCAATCATATCTCCTTTTTTTGGTTATTTAAAGGAATCTATTGGCAAATGCTCTTTTTGAAAAATGAAAAAAAAATCTTGTAGTGAAAATAATCACTCCATGTTCTGTTCTACAGTCTGATATTTTTTTAACACCAGATTTTTTTTTTTCCTTTCTTGGCAGGTGGGAGGTGTTTGGTTTAAGTGGGAAGAGTGTAGCCCAGAGGAGAAAGCCAGAAGTCCATTTGCTTTTTTATCCTTCTTTTTCCATCTTAAGGGGTAAAGTGGAGTTTAGACCAGGAATGGGGTGCACTGGACATGGATATCTCTGCATGGATAGTGGCTGCCACAAGTCAAGAGAGCAGGGTCTTGCACAGGAAGGCTTCTCAGAGCAGACTCCAGAAAGCCTGAGGAGCACATTGAACCATGACCCAAGCATGCTCCAAGGCTGACATCTCAGGATTTTCTGTTTTAGATTAAAAAAAAAAAATCACAGATTTTGCACACCTGCTCTAGAGATGGGCGTTCCCTGGCATGGGATGATAGGACCGCACACCTGCCTGGTGAGTCAGCAGTTCAATATGAATCACCTAAGGTGGTCTTTGTGCCACATGTGAGGCCCGGTTGATGGATGTACTACATTTTACTTAGAGCAGTGCAAGTAGCCAAATAAATTCTAACTACTTTTTGTAGCAGCAGGAAGGTAGCACCAAGCAGGGTTCAGGATGGTTCTGGGCAGACGGGTCAAGGAAGGAGAGTCTTGGAGCCCTCGGTGACTTTTCATGCTTTTATTAGTAGAGGTGGCCAGGTACATGGCAATGTAGGGTCAGAGAACTATCAGGTCTTTCCACACGCCACCACTGTGATGATGGACACCTGTGGTGCTGCGAGCATTCCAGGGTGGGCATGCGCAAGTGGGCGCACCTGAGTTGGACACGGGCTTAAATGGGCGGCGTCATGAGGACACCAGGACCCACACTACTGACCAACGTGAGCAGCAGCAGAGAGAAGTAGCCAAGCGGGTAAGATGCACTGGGGGCTGGGAGGTCTGCCAGCCTCCCGGCCCCCCAGCACCCCTGCCTGCCATGTACCTGGCCACCTCTACTTATAAAAGCATGAAAAGCCACCGAGGGCTCCAAGACTCTCCTTCCTTGACCCGTCTGCCCAGAACCATCCCAAACCTTGCTCCTGTGCCGCCCCTTCCTGCCGCTACAGGCAGGCATGGGTGCCGGGGAGCCTAGAGGCTGGCAGGCCTCCCGGCCCCCGGCGCATCTCACCCTCTCGGCTGCTTTCTTCTCTCTCTCTCTGCTGCTGCTCACGTTGGTCAGTACTGTCAGTCCTGTCAGTTCTCTTGGTCCTGGCGTCCTCATGACGCCGCCCATTTAAGCCCGTGACCAACTCAGGTGCCCCCACTTGCGCATGCCCACCCTGGAATGCTCCCAGCACCGCAGGTGTCCATTATCACAGTGGTGGGAGGGTGGAAAGAGCTGATTTCTCTAACCTTACACTGTTCTTCTTCAAATGGGAAAGGATACACTGGTTCAGGTTACATTTTACTGACAATAGAAAAAGACCCTAGAGTAAAGGGAGAAGGTGTAACTTTCACTTGGCAGAAGGATTTGTAAGAATGTAAACATCTTAAATGAGGCTTAAAGGGAAGAGATTACAGCAGTGACTATATTCTGAGATGTAAATATAAGGAATCTTATTAGGGGGTTAAAGAGACAAAACGGACGACAACATTTTACCTGTTTTCAGAGATCATACCGGCAGTGAGAACATTGGCATCGTTAGCCTGTTTTGTAGAAGAGGGAGTGAAGCTGGCGCGCTGGAGCCCTACCAAGGCACGAAGTAGTTTCTCTTGATCTGGGCAGACCAGTAAAGGAGGAGTCCTGGAGCCCTCAGTAGCTTTCCCAGGCTTTTTTTTTTTTTTAAAGATTTATTTATGCATAGAAGAGCTGGGGTACAGGCCAGAGATGCAGGGGTGGTGTGAGGATTCACCAGAGACAGAGTGGGGAGCAGAACAGGCAGACTGACTGAAATACACTGCCGAGGGGAACAGCGGGCAAGGCAGGAGAGGTCTGCTGCGCCATGTGGGTCCCCTCCCTGACCGTTGCAGAGATTGAACTCTGCTGAAGTGGCTGTGTTTTGCTTCATAGTGTGTTGCTTAACCCACTACGCCACCAGGGAGGCCCTTTCCCAGGCTTTCAATGACCTAGCCACACCATTTGTAGTGAGGCAATGAGGCACAGGGCAGGCAGGGAGGCCTGGGGGCCAGGAGACTGGCAGGCCTCCTAGCCCCCATGAATCTTCACTCTTTCTGGACTCTCTGGTGTTCTCTCCTGGTCCCTTCGCTGGTCTCTACTCCACTCTGCCTCACGGTCTTCTGTTACCCCCATCCTCTGCCACTGCCTTCTAGACTCAGTCTCTCGGCTCAGGTGTGCCCACCTATGCATGCCCACGTCATACGCCAGGTGCCCCCCAGCAGGCATGCGTTTAAGACCACAGTTGTCAATCATAGATGCTAAAGGTGGGAGGGGGGAAATCATGATAACTTCCATTTATCCTACAAGTACCCATAAAAATGTGTGGTCCCACCCACCCCATCTTCTGCTTCTGGGAGCATAGTTGACAGACAGCCTGTACTTTCTCCCTCTGGCTCCTCCCACTGGCATGCTAAGGCCATGCTCCCAGGGCTGCTCACAGCCAGTGATCAGGCACCTCCAGGTTATATTAGTGCAGGGTCTTCCTGTAGGATGAAGTATTCCTGCAAAAGGCAATTTTGACTCCAGAGCTACCTGCCCAAATTCTCTTAGAACTGGGCTGGTGTTTGGGAGAAAAATCAAGCACTTACTGTATATTCCATATGAATAGTAATATTAGATTAATAGATGAAGGAGTCATCTCTTTATAAAGTATGCTAGTTAATGAGTGAAAAAGAAAAGATAGAATTAGAACATCAGTATTTTGAAACCCATAGTGAATGGATGAATCCAGATATTATCAAAGCTTCTAACATCACAGAAGGAGCGAGAACCAGCCATTATATGCCCTCCTGATGAAAGAAAAGAACAGCACCTATCATCTTGCCAATGAGATCAAACTGAAGGTCAATTAAACTTCTGGAACCAGCTGCCAACTTGCAGGATATACAGAGAAGAATATATTGAACTACATATATTCAGTCAGCAAATTCATGTATTCAAATTCAAATTCATGTATGTCATCACTTAAGTCCAAACTGTGGGAAACTATTACAAGTCACAGAGACTAAGTTCTTTAACTGATCACATGTAAAGAAAAGAAAGAGCCAAAAGTGAAAAGTTTAGAGTCAAAGAGACTTGAAAGACAATCTTGAAGACTGGCAATTTTGAACATCATAATGTTTAGGGGTGCACACTTTGGTAATAAAACTATAAAGAAACAAGGAAATTATTACCATAAAACAAGGATTCTCGAACTTTAAACACAATCATCAGATTCGCCTAGAGGTGATTGCTAGGCCCCACCCCAGTTTCTGACTCAGTAGGTCTGTGCAGTGGATCAAGTACTTGCCTTTCTATCAAGTTCCCAGATAGTGATGAAATCTCTTTTCCAGAAACCACACATAGAGACTCACTGTTATGAAAGTCAGGATATTGGTTCCATGGGACCATGATGGGAACATGAGAGAGGAATTAGAAGACTAGACTTGGGACAAGATACCTGGAGAAATTTCTAAGATGGCTGGCCAAACTCTAGTTCTTTGATATTGGTTCTAAGAATGTTAGCCTTATCACATTCTTTTTTTTTTAAAAAAGATTTATGCATACAAGCACTGGTGTACAGGCCAGAGGTGTGGGGGCTGGTGAGAGGATTCACCACAGAGAGCGGGGAGCAGAACAGGCAGATCAACAGAAGTACACTGCTGAGGGGAGCAGCGGGCACAGCAGGAGAGGTCTGCCGCACTATGTGGGTCGCCCCCCTGGCCGGCAGCAGGGATCGAACTCGTGCTGCAGTGGCTGAGGTTTGCTTCACAGTGCGTTGCTTAACCCACTGCGCCACCAGCGAGGCCCCTTATCACATTCTTAATGTTTTATTAAAGTGACCTATGTCATTCATTAAGATAAACATTTGTTTTATGTGGGGTTTACATCTGTAAAAAATTAAGTCTTTAAAATTAAACAGATATATATGTATTTCTAACTTTCAGTGTTCTGTTGAGTGATTTTTTTCATGTTCCAAACAAGAAAATAGAGGTGGCACTTGTGCTTCACATGTTACAAACACGGACTACATTCTACATAGATTGTCACCGAGCCTACTATAGAAACTAGATAAATCACAGAGAAATGGAACTAACTCATATACAAGAGAAGTTAGACAATGTTTTCATAACGAGATTCTTCTTATTCATCCTTGTCACTGTTTTTATAGCACCGCTGAAAGCAAAGCTCTTGCTCAGTACAAAGTTTTGGAAGTTAGAAGGAAACAAAAGATTAATCTAGTCCCAAGATCATTTTGGCCTATTGGCAAGAAGATATTTTTTTACAGCAAAAAACATAGCTACATAAATTAGAAGCACTGGCTATACTTTTCATTGCTCTCTTCAATATATTTGATATAAAGTAAAATTTACAAGAGTATAAATTTAGAAGTCATATTTATAACCTAAGTCCAAAAGTATTCCTAAAAATTCATGACAAACTTAAGTTCTAGCAAAACTTTTAGGGGGATATTTTTATTGTATCACATTTTCAATTCAGCTTGCTTCCTTATAACCATCAAAATATTTATTCATTATCTTCTCTTTGTATGACACCGAATTGAGGGCTTTACAATAGTTTGGTATTAAAATAGATACATGGGCTATTGCCATTTGGCTCTGACAAGAGCTAATTATTAACAGTAAGTGATAGGCTTCCTTAATAGCACTTCCATTTGTTTTTACTTCAATGTCAAAAACAAAACCATGGTGTCCAATTTTGTTTCCTTTTCTCCCTTTGAAATAGGTATTAAATGGTCAGTGCAGATATTGTGGAATTGTTTGGATTTCTCCATAAATCTGGCATTTCTAAGGAATGTCCAGAATTAGTTATTTAATGTTGAGAGAGAAGTAACTACAGTTATTCAATAAATATACTTATATATTTATTCAATAAATATACTTATATATATAAGTTCTTCTTTATGACTTTCAGCTTTTTTCTTTTTGGCCTCAAAAAAATAACCTTGTCTCTCAAAGATGCCCAAATGCATCCACGAGACTTCCTGACACTTCCAGCCTATTTGTCAGCAAGCATGGATTTCCCACTAGGTTCAAGGACCAGGTGGAGGACCCTGGCGTTATTACACTACACTATGCAGAGTGCTGGGAATAAAAACATGTAAACAAATGGTCCCTGTTTTCAAAGAACTTTCATCCCAGTGAAAAACAAAACAAACCTTTTTATTGCAATAAGATAATGTTTTAATTGAACTATGTATAGACAGAAGCCTTTTGGTAAACAACACTATTCTTTTTATATGCTTTTACCTTTTTTTGAAATAAAATGCCTTAGAGCTCATCATAAACTATATAATCCAATAATAATAATAACAATAAAGACACAACAAAAACCAGAAATGAAAAGACAAGGACAAATTGGGGACACTCGGTGGGGAGGGGGTGGGGGAGGGCTGAGGACAGATGGGGAGCACGGGGGACTGAGGTGATGGTGCACTGGTGATATGGTGATGGGGAATACATGAGGATTACAATCAAATATATATAAAGGGGAAAAAGACACAGTAAACAAACAAACAAAAAAGACATATAATCCAGCTGGAAAAAGAGAGATTCAGAGCTTGCCAAATATGACTCAGCAAGTCAGTGGTGACATACCTAGAAATAGCAATGAGAGCTGACACAAGTTTTTAACAAACTCCCTTGCAAGCAGCCATCTCTGGGTTAGCTCAGCCCTGCGGCCTGGAGGATGGCAGCTCTGACACCATAGGAGGAAGCCAGTGAGTCAGCTCAGCGCGGAGAGGTAATCTAAAGAGAGCCCTCTTGGGTGGAATAATGCAGCACTCCGACTGCCTCTTAGTCACTTCCTCCCCGGTGGCCAGAGAGAACCAACCAAACTCTCTGCAGCTGCCCACTCTGCCACCTGTGTTTGCTTTGATCAGTGACACGGACCTGTCACTTCTAACTTCTTTGAACAGTCCCTGCTCAGGGCAGGTAGATTAAATGGCTGGAGGCTGAAGGGGAAGAGCGTTCCAGGCTCTGAACTGTGTCCTACAGACTTCTGGTAGGGAGAGGAAACTTGTCTTGCTGATTTGAAAAACCCTGACAACCTCCAGGTGACATAGTCCCCAGAGAAAATGATGTGTCTGTGTCCCCAGCACCCATAGCTTAAGATCTGGTTCATATGTGGATAGCTAATAAAAATTTGTTGTGAAATTGAGTCAATACTTTTTGACATGTAAAATCAGAAAATCAGGTAATCACATTTATCAGAATGTGTTGGAATTGTATCCTTAGTATTCTTGCTAAATTGTGATCTCCTAAAAGGTAAATAAGCTATTTATTCACTTCTATAATCTTGATAGGTAGCATAGAACCTGGAGCACAGTAGATATCTAATAAATTAATAAATGAATAAATACTGAATTACTAAGCATTTATATGGTAGTTCTAGACATAGGTTAAAAAAAAAGGAGTTGCAGAAAGAAATTATTCAAACCAAACTATTAAGGACATTTTCATTATACTACTAGTTATTTTTTTTAATTGGAGTAATAACTGAAAGTACAAAGAATAAAATAATCACCTCATCCAAATTGTCTAAAACCAAAAGTAACTGTGATTGAAATTTGGTTGCTATCATTCCAGACATCTCTTAATACATAGATTAACCAACAATATTTTTAATGTTAGGCTGACACATTCTGATTTCCTTCTTAATTGGTTTCCCCACAGCCTGTCATTTCAGGGCTGAATTGTTGAGTTACAAGATTTATATTCTAGGAAAGAATAGGTACCCTCTGGAACAGGGGGCATTAATCACAACTGACATCCTTGATCTCTTGATTTCAAACAAGAAAATATTCATGAAAACCAGACATTACCAAGAGGAAAGGCGATTTTTAATCTATATTATCATCCCCCCCTTTATATCAGAACTGATCACAAAGCTTCTGGCCTAGCATCTCTATGCTTCTGGCAATGGTTGTGCTTGGGACTGACTACATGTCAGAAGAAGGATGAAATGGAAATCCCCAAACGTGTCCAGTTATGTCTCCAGGAACTGTAACATAGAAGGGACATATAAGGACCAAAGAGGTCAGACATAGGTTCTGGTTTTCAATCTGCCTCAGAGCCTAATGGTGCAAGGAAGGGAGCCTTAGAACATCCAGATAGCTAACAGAAATTAAGAGCTTTCTCACTCACTCTACAGGGAGGCCATAGCTCCAGAGCAGCCCTGCATGCGTCCTTGCCAACAGGGCACAAGGCAAGAGTGCAGCAGCATTGGTGGGGCCTAGGTAGATGGCTCAACTTGAGACAATGTTCCTCATACCCCATGACTTATTTGTGGTCTGCGTTGTCCCAGAAGGTTCTCCGTGACTGAGGCAGAAAATGCAGAAGGCCAGTGGACAGGCAGTGAGCTGACTGTACCAAACTGCAAGACCAAAACAAGAGGCAAGCAGTCAGGACCGTAAGTGCCAGAGTGGATGCCTCAGAAGCCACCAGCCCAAGAAAGAGCCTATAGTAGCCTGCTCAAAACAGAGCCTTCCTGGTGGTACGAAGTGTTTAGTCACAGCACTATGAAGCTATCTGCAGCCACTGCAGCACAAATTCAATCCCTAAGCAGGGAGCTAACCCACATGGCACAGCAGACTTCTCCTGCCTCGCCCTCTGCTCCCCTCACCAGTGTATTTCAGTCAGCCTGCCTGCTCTGTTCCCCATTCTGTTTCTGATGAATCCTCTCACCCTCTGCACTTCTGTCCTGTACCCCAGTTCTTGTGTGCATAAATAAATAAATCTTTTTTTAAAAAAACTGCCTTAGAGAGTGAGGTCAGTGATTGGTGGGTAATTGGAGAGTTGAGCATGAATTTGAGGACTGTCTTCTGCTTCCTGCTGTACCTTACCCTAAAGACAGACTCCATTTTGGAGAGGAACCAAGAAACAGAGAAAATCTGAGAGAGTGATATTTTATCTAAATGAACTCCTTAAGCTACTTCATTACACTAAGGCTACCAGATTGGAGTAAAATTTAGATTTTTCTGTCTTTATATATTTTATCCACCGCAACAACCATTACCACATAACTTAAGAGTTTATAAACAACATCAGAGTATTTGTTTAATGGCTTTCCTTTGTATAGATAAGTAAATTTTCAGCTCAGTTATTCACATATACAGATAAAGAAGAGAGATTAAGATAAATGGTTATATCTATACACAATGGAATACTATTCAGCGATCAAGAATAAAAAACTAGGGACATTTGTAGAAACATGGATGGAACTAGAAGGAATCATACTCAGCGAAACAAGTCAGAAGGCAAAAGAAAAATATCAGATGACCTTGCTTTTAGGAGGAATGTGAAAAAACAAACAAACAACAATCAAAACAAAAAAGAAAAAGGAAGATAACAAAACAAACAACAACAACAAAAAAACAACAACAAGAGAAAACTAAAGGAAATGGGCAATCATAACCAAAAACAACCAAACAATCAAATAACAACCCAACAAGATCAAAAGATTAAAGATAAACCCAAGGGACCATGGGGGTGGGTGGAGGGAGGGGAGGGCAAAGACGGTGATGAGATGTAAAGAGCACGAGGGACTGAGGTGATGGTGCACGGGTGAAATGGTGGTGGGAACCCACTGGGGAAAACAAACAATGTCAAATGCAATTAAATACAATAAAATAAAAAAAAAGATAAATGGTTATATCAATTCTGACCAGACTCAGTTGCACATAATAAAAATACTTGCAACTTAAGCAGATAGGGAGTTGGGTGTAAATATAATTATGGGGGCACCCTGGGACACTGGCTTCAGGTTTGGGTTTCTAGGAATGACTTTCTGAACATATCAGAACTGGTGTATCAGGAAGTGAATATTTTTGTTACAATAGGAAATCTGGAGAACCAGGAAGCTACTGTCTCAAATTCATTCTCCAGGGTTATGCTGCTTATGGTAGACTGAAAAATGGTCCCCAAATATATCCATGTTCCACTTCCTGGAATCTATGAGCATCACCTTAAGTGGAAAGGGGTTCTCCACAGATTAAATTGAGGCTCTTGAGATAGGATTATCCTAGATTCTGAAGGCACTCATTGGTATCCTTATAAGAGGATGTCAGCAGGAGATTTAACAGACTGAGAGCAGAAGGTGATTGAAGAGTCAAGATTTGAGTGGCATGGCTACAAGTCAAGGACTGCTGGCAACCCCCAGGAGGTGGAAGAAGCAAGGAACAGATTTTCAGCCTCTTGAGGAGTGTGACCCTAGTGACATTTTGATTTCAGTCCAGTGATTGATTTCAGACTTTTGGCCTCTAGAAGTATAAGATAATACTTTTCTATTGTTTTAAGCTACTAAGTTTGTAGTAATGTTACAGTGCAACCCTAATATAAAACGGGTTCCCCACACTGGGTTCTCCATCTGCGCGCTCAGAAGACTTAAAAGTCCCAACTCCAGGTACACGTGGCAAAAGTTATTAGCACGTTTTATTCTATGAAAGAAAGGGGAATAAAATAGTAATAACACCAAAGGAAAAAGAAAGGGATACAAATCCACAAATACTCTACCAGATCTAAGCAATGGCGCGTTGAGGAGGGCTAGCTCCAAGTCGAATGAATGGCTCCGAAGGAAGGGGGTCTGGCTCCTCCGTCAGAGAGAGTGTGTTCAAGGCTCACCTCGGTTTTTACAGCCCGCCTGGCTGCTTAACTCCACCCTCAGGTCCCAGTAATCCACTCTTTGATAATTATCTTATCGGATTTGTGGTTCTGGAACACTGATGGTCTGGAGTGGGGGTTGGAGTCCACACACCCATAATCCATTTAGGACCACCTTTCCCCCTAACAGTAACTTGTTACAGAGCCATAGGAAATGCACCATCCTAAGGTGATGTGGACACAAGGAAATCACTATCCCAATCCTCAATGTTGGTTCCAGCCAACCATATGTGGCCTGTAATCCAGGAACCCACTAGAACCGTGGGCTCCAGAGCTGTGGTGTAACTTCTGAAGATCCAGCACAGGTCCCTACCCCTCCTACCCCTTAAGTCTGTGCTGAAATCAAGTCTCAAGTGCATCTGATTGGTGGCTCCAAAATCCCACTGGACATGTGCTGCAAGAGAGTCTGGAAAACAGGTTGTAGCCCCTGGAGAACTGAAGACAAAGAAGACTGAAATTGGAAAGTTGTTAAATGAGCCAACCTTTGTAGCTACTATACACACTTTTAAAGTTATACTATTATGTTTACTAATACTCAAAAAAGAAGGAAAAAAGTGAAAAAAATTGCTGAATTTCAGCAAATAATACCTTCACTGCTTAAGATATTACTTTCTAAATGAACCCCAACCATTAAGAAAAAAGTTATTAAAAAAAAAAAAAGAACTTAACAGGTTGCAATTTTTTATACAACTGTTTCATTTGTAGACAACATATTTTGACTTTCATAGCCTTTCTCAATTTCCTTCCTAAACCTATTGAATATGTATAATATTAATTTTACTTTGTCCAAATTTTAACATCTACATTTGCTTTTGTAGCACAAATCTCATAGGATTCAATGTTGACTTATGTTTCTTTTATCCAGGCTTTTGTTTGGAACCTCCAAGTCCATTAATAAGGCTCAAGTTCATGTTAGCACTTTGACAGCTATATCTCAACATCCAATCATAATGAGTTTGTTTTTATTAGAACCTCTAAGACTCTTCTGCCTGTGTTGCTGTTAAGCCATTTCTTCCATCTTGTATTTATATTGTTGGTGTTTTTTTTATTGTCTTTTGCTTATTTGTTTTGCTTTCGACCTTCAGTTAGTCATTCCATTTTCATTCATTAAATTATATTTGATCTTTCATTTTACATTGTTGATCTTAGGATAATAATTTCATGATGTGATTCATTAGCTGTCTCTGAAAGCTCAATGTCACCAGAGTGTCACCAGTATCCTTGTCTGGTTAAGAGCAATGGGTTTTGGAGTACATTAAACATAGGGTTAAATTCTTTTTCCAACACTTACTAGTTTTGTAATGTTGAACAAGCCAATTGTCCATTTTGAGTCCCAGTCTTCTCCTCAATGAGTTGGTCATAAAAATGGCACTTTTAGGATTAAATATATAATGTTTAGCATGGTACCTTATGTATATTAAGCCCCTTATAAAAGATAATTATTGTTAATATTGATTATATTGCCCATGACAAAAGAGCTTCCTGGTTGACCATCAGAAATTCCCACAAGGTTTGTATTAATCCTTAGCCAACAACATTTGAGGATAGTCTTCACAAATGGCATCATGGTCAAAGAAACATCATTTTATTTGTAATGTTATAATGAGAGTGGTTGTCAAATATACTCTTTAACTCCAGATAAACTCTACTATAGCATTCTACCTGTAGCCTATGGAAAAGCAAATGAGATTGGTGTGACCTTCCTCTGCCCGGGGATTCCTTGCTTGCTGGGCTCCAGAATTCATGGCTTCCCTCAATAGGAGTAGATTTATTCAGCAGATGCCAACTTTGCTGATATAGACAGGTTGTTTCCCATTGGGTTCAGCAGAGTGCTCAGAGTGTGCTCTCTGTCCGAGGGGAAGGGTGGGAGGAATGGATGTGCTGGTACCTTCTCCTCCCGAACATAGCCAGAACATGGCTACTTTGATGGATTTTTTATACTTTAGAATCGGATTGCATTTTTAAAAAGGGCATTTGGAAGGACCTGAGAGTCAACATTTGGAAACAACCTAGCTTAACCACTTTGAGGTCTCATCAATTTATCCTTCTCTTGCCTTCAGCTCAACATTCTAGTTCTTTACCATTTGCCAAAACTTACTGAGAATTAGAGAGCAAGTTTAACTGCACCAAGTTTTTTCTGACCTCTGGCATGTTTTATACTTGGGCTAAGATTCTCCAGTCTGCCTGAGATGCATACAACTCTTAACTCCTGGCTTCCATTTGCATTCACCCCTTTCTGTAGCACCCCTTTCTGCAGCCAGAAAGATTCTTCTCTGTGGAGTGGGGTTGGGGCGCAGGTCAGGCTGGCAAGAACCAGTAGCTCTGTTTTCTCTGTCATCTGTTATTGTTGCACATCTTGCCCCAGCAAAGGAACTGAGTGTTCCTTGTTCTTCCTTTTGTAACCCAAGGGGCCCTTTTCATTGTCTTAGCACATTACACAGGCGCCTCCTCTTCTGGGTTTTAAAAGACTCTTCCTGTGTCTTTTACAAGGCCCTCTCCTCATTCTTTCTCTTTACTTTTGTTCTTCAAAATACCCCCTCCCACTCTTAAGTATGTATGCTGGTTTCTTTAATCCTCTTTGGTGTTTAACACTTTCTTCTCTTCTTTGTGTGCTTTGCTCTTTCTTCTCATATTAAGTTTCTCATTGTTCTCTCTGTATCTAATGCTTTATCAATCTATTTTTCCTTATCAATCTTCTTCATTCATTTATCAAATATTTACCAAGCTGTATCAGTGCCAGACAATGGCTGAGCACTAGGGATATAACACATGATTCTCATTCTCAAGAAGCTAGCTACTACAATACAGTGTGACTGTTTCGTCAGAATTGCATTCTGATACCGCCCTTCTCTTTCGAACCATTTCCTTTTTAGAATCTGAGACCATAATCTGGGGCAAGTATGACCCGTGTTAGCTGTGAAAGAACTAACTTTACACCATGGAAGTCTGAGCATTGGTTTCTGTTAAAAACCAAAAGGAGAAAGGGAACTAGCATTTTTCCCTTAGCATGTTTACTGCATGCTAAGCACTAAGCTAGATTATTATCCTATTCATATATGTTAACATTATCTTATTTAGTCTTTGCAATAACTCAAGAAGGAGTTATTTCAATACTCATTTTACAAGTGAGGAAGTTCAAGTTTAGAGAAACCTCAGGTTCCAGAGCTGAAAATCAAGATGTTGGAACCCAGATCCAAGCTTGCCTTTCCACTACCATGTGCTATGGCATTGCCTAACAGTGTTTCGGTCAACGATGGATGACATCGACAGTGGTGCTTACAACAGACTGCACTTTACTACCCAGGTGGATAGTAGGTTATACCATCTAGACTTGTGGGATCATACTTTATGACTTTGCACAACCATGAAATCACCTAACTGATGCACTTCTTAGACTGTAAACCTGTTGTGAAGCGATACACACTGTGGTTGCAAACTCAGCCTCCTTTGAGATGGTGACTTTACCTTCCATTGTAAACTCAATTTACATTTCTCACTTCCTTCTAGACTCAATATGTCTCACAACTCCCTTTACAGTAGCCTTTACCAATTGCCCCACAATAGTCACTCATTCTCTGCAATTCTTTTGGCTTCTTTTTTGTTATTTTGTCATTATTGGCTTTTGCTTTATAATGGTTTGGGACTGTTTCATATTGTGCACTTGGTTTTCCTGAATAGGTTTCTAATTGTTGGAGGACTGAGTTCATCCCATCTCAGTGACTAGCAAAGTGTCTGAGCGACAGATTACACCATGATATCCTTCACACTTGATCTTCATCCTTCATCCTCCTTCACTGGACTTTTGTTATTTATCCTTTTCCTTTCAATTACTTGTGGGTCATTAAACCTTCTCTGATTTTACAAACATTTAAATGCTAAGTTTCTAACCCCAAGCACCTAGCAAGATGACTCTGTGGGCTCTGCCCATAGGTCAGGCAGGAAGAGCAACTATATGCCCATTGTAGGGGGTTTGAGGCCACCAGCTGGGAGGAGCCAGAGTGCTCCTTTTCCTGTGCACAGAGACCTGGTCTCCCCGGAACACAGCCTGTGCTCTGCCGGACTGTGAGCTCTATGCTCTGCTCTATGACCAAGCCCCACCATGTACGAACAGCCTGGCTTCTGCTTTATTCATGAGACACATTTCCCTGTGAAATCCATAGCTTTTTTTCCTCTCTCTTTTTTTTTCTTTTCATTCACAAACTTCTTCCCGACCTTGTCCAACAAGTGAGGCCACAGTCTTCATTGCCATTCCTGCAGGCAAATTCTTCAGATGGTTAAGAACAGGTATTGGTGCCATATGACATAGCATGTGGGAGTGTGCTATTTTCTTCTTCTCTCATCTCTACAGCGTGTGCATATCCAGGCTTCAATCTGTGAATCATTCATCTCTGACATGCGCTCCAAGCCCTGACATCATTGTGTGACAACACTGCTATTGTCTAAGCTAGGACTCAATAAATAGTGCGGGGCAAAGGATTAGCAGTCAGACCACCACCAAGCTTCTTTGCCAGTCTCTGTACCCACCAAAGAAGCCCCTTTCCTACTCTCACTGAATCAGCCCCACATTGACAACCCTCTGAGCATGTGTGTTGGCAATTGTTGCCCATCATTTTGTAAACAGAGAAAGTAAAGATTCTGGGTAAGAAACTTGTTCAGGGACCTGTGAGTTGGTGACAAGAACCACACAAGTGGCTTCTAAGATTCAGACCCTACCTGTCCTGACACTGTATGTTGCAAGTCTAACCTGGAAGTCTGGAAGTCCAGGGCCCACCCTGCACCCAGACAAAGCTTGGGTGCCATTTACTGGGTGCCATTTACTGTGTGCCTCTTACTTGCCAGGCACTGTTGCTCTAAGAGTTTTACATGTACTAACTTTTTAAACTTGTACAAAACCCCAAAAGTAAGGCCTATTATTATCCCTATTTGGTATATGAGGAGAGAAAGGCACAGAGATGCCAAATAATTTTCCCAAAGTCACACAGTAATCAATAGCAGAACTCCTGTCTGTAACAAAACTTCTGTTACCTGAGTTCTGTCCTTTGTCATACACTGGTAATCTAGTAAATAATTTGTGTGCAAATTAACAATCACCATTTAAATATTTCTTGCTAAAGAAAATGTGGTACATATAAATATACAATGGGATATTATTCAGCAATCAAAAAAGATAAACTAGAGCCATTGGCAGAAACATGAATGGAGCTTAAAGGGATTATGCTCAGTGAAATAAGTCAGAAGGAAAAAGAAAAATACCAGATGGTCTCACTTATAGGAGGATTATAGGGGGTCAAGGGGCAAAAATAAAAAACAACAAAACAAAACAGAAATAAACAGAGAACTACCAATCAGATAGAGGGAAGAGGGAGGGATTGGGATCAAGACTGGGACAGGAAGAGCACAAGGGACAATGGGGTTGGTGCACGGGTGAATGGTGCAACTCTATGGGGACTACACCTATAAAAGAAAGCAAATGTTGTAAGAAAATAAATTAATTTTTAAAAATAAACCTTTCTTGTTAAAATTTATTATGTATATAAATATTTGTATAGTAATACAAGAGCATAATTTTTAAGTAAATGCATGTATTAGAAAGTATGATAAAATTTTTACAATAGTTATACATGAACACAGACATTTGGAAATCACTTATTTAAATCACAGTAGGTCACATAGAAAAGTCTCAGGCTTTTCCACCCCCCTGCCATTGGTATAATGAAGGACACCTGTGGTGCTGCACGCATGCCTAGGTGGGCATGTGCCAGTGGGCGCACCTGGGTTTGGACGCAGGCGTATAAGGGAGAACGCCAGCAGCGGAACATAGAGCAGCAGCAGCAATGGGAGAACAGGACGCCAGCAGTAGAAGCAGAGAGAAGAAGCAGCAAAGCAGCCAAGAGGGTGAGATGTGCTGGGGACTAGGAGACCTGCTAGCTTCCTGGTGCCCCAGCACCCCTGCCTGCCATGTACCTGGCCACCTCTGTAAATAAAACCGAAAATCCACCGAGGTCTCCAAGACTCCTTCCTTTATCCCTTCTGCTAGAATCGTCAAGAACTTGTTCTGTGCCCCTTTGCTGGAACTACATACTCCTAGTTCAATTTTCTGTTACTTGCAGCCAAAAGCATTCTAAATCCATAAGAGGATAATTATACACCTAACTAATATGGTGATTTAGAATAAGAATTATATTTGGTCATTGTCCCATTTCTGGCACTGCAGCCCCTGAGAGATAAGAGCAAAAAAGGTGTCTTTGTTATTTATAACAAGACCCCTTTTAACCACCTGGGTTTATGTTAATTAGGTGACTTGGAAAGACCCTAAAGTTAGGGCCTGGTTGCCAGGGAAACTAATGGTGACTAGAGGGTGAAATTTCAGCACCATGCCTTAGACCTCTGGGAAGAAGACGAGGCTAGAGGTTGAGTTAACCACAAAGGTCAACAATTTAATCTACTGTGGATATGTTTTGGAGACTCCATAAAAACCCAAAGTGATAGGGCTCTGAGAATTTACTGAACAAGCAGAGGGAATTTGGTGCACCCAGGAAGGACAAGGAAGCTCTCTACCCTTTCCCCACACTCTCCAGCTGGTTTATCTGAGTTATGTCCTTTGTCATACACTGGCAATCCAGGAAATAGTTTGTGCTAATTAGCAAATTAATTAAATCTGAAGAGGAAATCATGGGAACTCCAGATTTATATCTCACTGGTCACGTGCACAAGTAACAACCTGAATTTTCAATTGACATCAAAAGAGGAGAGAGGTAACTTGTGGGATTGAGCCCTTAACCTGGGGGAGTCGATGCTGTCTCCAGGTGGCTGGAACCACATGTGAGTTCAATTGTAGGACACTCAGTTGGTTCCAGAAGTTTGCTTGATGGGAGAAGATTACCCACATATCTGGTCACAGAAATGCTTAGGTCAGTGGTAAAGAGGATAGAACAGAGTGTTCCCCTAAACTGACACTCACTGTTTCCTACATGCTGTTTTCAGCCATCACGCAGTCCTCACAACCTTAAATGATGGTAACTAGCATTTCCTCATTTTGCAAGGGAGACAACTGAGGCAAAGAGAGGTTAAATTACTTGCCCCAGATCAGAAATCTGGTAGGTGATGAAATCAGGATGAGAATCTAGGCAGGGTCCACTCTCAAGCCTGTGTGCTTGACCTTTATGCTCTACAGGGTCCAGGCTTCAGTTTCCAAATGAGAAGGAGAGCCCCATGGAAGTCAAAAAAGTTTCCGAGCAAAAGCAGCTAAGAAGGGCAGGACCATGGCTAGAGGGTAGCAGAAATGACGCAGGAAGCATCTGGTGGGCTTGCAGCAGGAACAAGCTCTATTCTCTCCTAACAGCAATACTGGGTCACATACACCTCCATTCTGTGTCCCACTATCCCTTCCTAATCAGTGTGAACCGACACCTCCCCACTCCCCACTCCCCACACACACTCACACCAACCCTGAGTGGTCACTTGGAGTCATTTGCAAGTAATAGGACTTCCAGAAAGTGACCCAGTTCTCTTAACATAAGAAGGAACAAAGGAATCTCTTTTTATTGACGTGTACTGAGCAAATACGGTTATATTAATCCATTCACTTTCAGTTCCCTTTGTTTACCCACAGAAATTACCTGGGCATGTTCTTTAAAAGTAATTTCTTCTGGAGGAAAGAGTATAAAATAAACGGTGTCTCTGACCTTTGATATTAAAATATCTTTATGTTTCCTTAGAGAGTGATGAAGTAGAGGAAAGTTTTCACTCTCGTCAGCCTTCTCATTTCTTCCTTAAAGCTGCTTTGAACTATACAATATAAGTGTCAGGACTATGGCCCAGGGGTCTGTTTTCTCCACAAAAAAAAAAAAAAAAAAAAAAGATGAATGTGTGAAAAAGTAGAGTGACCAATGGTACAAGGATAGTACCAGAAAACATTGTTACTAAAAATAAGAAGCCATACACCAGGGCCACCCACAGATCCTTCCCCAAATATTTCCAGGATTCAGCAATTGAACTCATCGTTTTGAAGGAAGCACTATTAAGTCAGGTGCTGTTCTGGATGGCAGGGGCACAAGAACATCAAAATAAACCCCAGGCTTTCACGAAGTTCATATTGTGTGGGGGGAAGGGAGGTTGGGGAGGGGCGAGAGGAGAGAGAGCGCGGAAGAGAGAACAAACAAATGCACCAGTGAGTATAGAATGTGTCATGTGGTGATAAGGGTTAGAGGGAGAGATGCTGGTGACATGGAGGGTAGGTTGGTGTGGAACAATAAGAAATATGCTTCATCCCTGGTTCCTGGCACAAAGCTTGTAAAAACCCTTGGGATTTCTTCAGTGATGGGAGAGTCTCTTTTCAGGAGGAGGTGCTTTTGTGCACACCTGAGTTTGTGCTGATGCAGTGACTTAGCCAGGGGCCACAGACACAGACTTTTAGATGGGAAGAACAAGTGATTAGAAGGTTGGAATCTGCCACATTCCTCACAGCTTTCAGATGACAACTAATCTACCTGCGCTGCGGACACAGCTCCAGCCCTCCCTTCTTTAGCACTAATCTGCTGCCCTGGCCCCTGTCCCGCTGTGCCTCAGCTGCTGTAGTCTTGTTTCAGTCCCGCCAGTGAGCCCGGCTCCCTCATGCCTAGGGTCTGCCGGCTGCCTTCGCGTGTAAAGCTCCTCGCCTCCCTTTCTGCATTGCCTCTATTCCTATTCATCCTTCAGTCTTAATTTAAAATCACTTCATCCAAGCAGCTGGTGGGGGGCCTCCCTGGTGACCTAGGGGTTAAGTCTTGAGCTACCACTGCCCTGGCCTGAGTTCACTTCCCGGCCAGGGAGCTGACCCCACACATGGCGCAGCAGACCCCTCCTGTCTTGCCCGCCCCGCTGCTCCCCCCAGCAGTGTAGCTCAGTAGATCTGCTTGTTCTGCTCCCCACTGTGTCTCTGTGAATCCTCTCACCTGCCACCTCTCTGATCTATACCCCAGTTCTTGTATGCAATTAAAAAAAAAACTACACCACCAGGTCTTATGAATTCAGGGGAATCGCCTTTCTCTATCCTCTTTGGGATACACGCGTGTGTTTGAAGTACTCAGGTTAGACACTTGGGTTTTGTGAATCTGGTGAAAAGCTGAAGCTGAAAGGGTGAGAAGCCAACAGCAACATGTCCCCGCACCCCTGCTCCTGCAGCACTGGCCAATGGAGCGCTCCCTACTTTCTCTTGATGCCTCCAGGCACACCCAGGACACCGTGTTGGCTGCTTTTCTGTTTTGTGGCTCTTTGGACTTCCCTTCCAGACATTTTGCCTCCCCTGGATCTTTCCTCTAACGCCAACAGCCCATGGTCAGCAGGATAACTGAGAAGGAGCAGATGTTGGAAAGCACAGTGCACAGGATGCCAGGAGTCGTCTGTCCACTCCGCAAATATCCGCTGAGTGTCCACTAGTGGCAAGTGCTTCCTAGCACTGGGAATGCAAAATCCATTTCCTTAGGGGTTCTCAAATCACTGGGGAGAGATTCATAAATAACTAATGCTAGCTTCCATCAAGAAGAGCACACTCAGAGAAACAGAAAGCTTAACTCAGGGTGACTTGGACAACAGAAACATTCATTGTATCAAATATGAAATAGTGCAGAGGCAGGGCAGGTGCTATGTATGTGATACTAAGTTGTTGGGTTTTTTTAAAGTTTTTTTGATACTAAGTTTTAGTTCCTTTTTCCTGTGATATCCTTGGGGCTTGCTCTGCTCATGCGCATTGGTGTCCAAACCAGCTAGAGGTTATATGGCTGCCAAAGAGAAAAAACTATTTCATTACCTTAGTTCTTCCTTAAAAGAGAGGATATTTTTTCCCATCAATTTCCGGCATGTGTGCCCATATATCGTAGTTTGTAGAATTTGGCCACGTGTCCATTCCACACTTCACCACTGACAAAGGAACGTGATGACCCTCATGGGCACAGGCACATCAGGAGCTGCCCGATGCTGAGAATGGGGAGGCCCTTCTCTGAGTCTCATGGGGGATGTGTGGACACCTGGATAAAACTGAGTTCTGGGGCCTCCCTGGTGGCACAAGGGGTTAAGCACCACACTAAAGCATCTGTAGCCACTGCTGCATGAGTTCGATTCCCAGCCGGGGAGCTGACCCTCATGGTGCAGCAGACCTCTCCTGCCTTGCCCGCTGCTCCCCTCAGCAGTGTGTTTCAGTCCATCTGCCTGTTCTGCTCCCCACTCTGTTTCTGGTGCATCCTCTCATCCCCTGCACCTCTGGCCTGTACCCGAGTTCTTGAATGCATAAATAAATAAATCTTAAAGAAATAAAATTGAGTTCTGTTAGTAAAGGAGAATGGGGGAAGGGCTCTGGGTTTTAGTGGGTGGCAAGCAGTCACCCCAGGACTGGGGAGATGCTATACCAGAGTGGTATGGACAATGCATGGTAAAAGTTCAGAGAGCAGGACAGTTTTTTTCTGGGTAAGAGAGGGGAGGGGGACGGTTAGGAAGATTTCAAAAGGAGGGGGTCTTGGAAACTGGACTGGGAATAAAAAAGATGAGATTGATAGAGAGGATCTTGTAAACCCTTCTTAAAGGATTTGACTTAGTCCTATAGGCAGTCTAGGGTCAAGAAACTATATGTATACATGTAGGCCTTGTTTTTGAATTGCAAAACAGAAGTGGAAAGATAACAGCCCTGTATCGAGTTCTACTACATGCTCCAGGCTGTGTGGGTGCTCTCCAGAGTCAAGGAAAATTTAAGATGTTTTTAGACTGAGGAGTAGGAATTAGAAAAGATAGGAAACTCTGGAAGGACAGAGAAAGAAATGGCAATGGTTAAATCTGGAGGAAATATGGTCCCTCCCTCTGAGACAGCAAAGAATAAGGTGAGATGAATTTAGATGTGGCAGAGTTTATACCCACAGCCTCTGTTCTCCTTGGGAAGTAAAGGCAAAGTGAAAATAGTATCACTCACCCCAAACGAGGTTTATTTTTGTAGCATAACAAGGAGCAAGAGGCAGCTGGTGTGGAGCAGGCGCAGGGCTCCAAACGTGCCCAGGCCCCTGCTGTATTCTTGCCCCGCCAACCTCACTGTGGCTTCTGTCATCACAGGGACAGTGCAGCCGCCGACACTCCAGACAGCAGGCCTTCCTTTTAGGAGGAACCGTGGAGAAGGGCTGAGAAATTGCATACCAGCTATAACTTTCTCTTTTAATATTTTTTAAGATTTATTTTATCATTTGTGCATATAAGAACTGGGGTACAGGCCAGAGGTATGGGGGGAGGCAGTGTGAGGATTCACCAGAGACAGAGCGGGGAGCAGGACAGGCAGATCAACTGAAACACACTGCTGAGGTGAGCAGCGGGTGAGACAGCAGAGGTCTGCTGCGCCACATGGGTCAGCTCCCTGGCCGGGGATCGAACTCCTACTGCAGAAGCTGCAGATAGCTTCCTCATCCTACGCCTAACCCCTTGCACCACCATGGAGGCCCCACCTTCTCTTTTTAATCAAGACAGCAACAGCTTTCCTGAGATCCCCACCTGATAGATCGCCATTTCCCTCGCAAGGCCAGATCTGGGTCTGACTGCAAGGGAGTCTGAGCATTTAGTGTTTCTAACTCCAAAAGAGACAAAGTGGATGCTGAGTAAACAAGTAGCTATGCCCGCTGCACTGAGAATAGTGAAGACGGTTCTAGGGCAACACAAAGACCCTACCGTGGGTTTTGAGAATACGACTGGTAATAGTTGCCGCAGATGCCGGGTTCCTTATCAGCTAGTTGGGTAACTGAGGGAAGTCATTGCAGGGCCTAAAATTTTCCCATCACTGAGATTAGGCAGTTAAACATCTAAATCATTTCTAAGATTTTCTAAAAAGTCTACAAACTGCAATTCTAAAGCTTATATGAAATCTGTGGCTAAGACAGCAGGCACTGTGGCTGAATCCCTGGAAGTTCGTGAGGCAGGGGAAGGCTCTTCTTTAGACCAGCAGTCTCAGTTCACAGGACACAGCGCAGGCGTGGAAAATGCCATCTGCAGGAGCTGTCTGATAAGACTTGCCAGTACCCCAAACTCATGTTTTCCAGAGCTAAAAATGCACTTATACTATTTCTCATGACACCTATTGATAGAAATGCAATTGTAGGGTTGACGCCCATGGAATTTAAAAAATTACACAGAAACAATCAAACTGCCTTTCAAAGGGTTGGTACTTATTTATATTCCTACCAGCAGTGTAACAAGATGCCAATTTAAATAACAAAATAGTATTATGTATTTGTTTAGTCTTTGTCAGGTCCTGTCACAATTCCCTTACAATTACTATTTTATGAAATTCTTCCAGCTGCTTCCTGAGACAAATAGCATCATGTCCATCCTAGGCAGGAAGAAGCCAAGACTCAGAAAATCCAACTAGCTTGCCTGCAGCAAAACTGGCAAAACTGAGGCTACAACCAGGGTTTGTCTGGTGCTGAGTCCATCCCCTGAAACCCTGTACCCACCACCTCACAGATTCTTCCTACTGGGTCTTTGGTCTAGTGGGGAAACAAGGAAACATTAGTCTATCAGGCCTCAGATTCCACCCCGAAGCCTTGACATTGCAAAAACTAGAATCTGGTAGATGGTAATAGTGCCCAGAACAATTTCAAGAACCTACAGAACCATAAAGTTGTATTATTCACTACTAAAACATTCAAGAATCATGAAGAGACCTCCCTTTTATGACTTTCAGCAGTGTGAATAACATAGGAGCAAAGGAAATTTATGTTCCCCTTTGCCTCCCTTTACTCAGAACTGCTTTCTGTTAGCATTTTAAAAGAAAATCTCAGGCTTTTATTCTTCTTTGTCATAGACCTGACCCATGTCATAGACCCATGTCATAGACTGGACATGGGACTCCCATGTCCCAGCCTAAGCTGATTTGATCCTCCTTGGATACATGCCTGTTCACACAACTAGGACTACAAGACTGAACTTCTTTCTGTTAGGACATACAACCGCCACAGGAGGAAAAGAGAGCACTGAATGGGAAGCCCTGTGTTCGTAGCACAGTAACAAGGCCAGCAAACTGTTGTAGCTCTTAGTCATCAATTAGCCCCCAGAATGCCCCTGAGATGAAACGGCCAGCACAAGTAAGTCTTCAGAGTATCGCTGGGGCCCTTTGACATCAGAGAAGGAGGTTGTGGTCAAGTTGGTCATGACAGATTGCGGGATGCCTTGAGAGGCCCTACCATGAGCTTTGAAGATGACCACTCAGAGGAGAGAGATGCGTGGGGGCATGCTAACTGACCAGTGATGGAGGAGGAGGCTTCGGTGTGTCTGAAAAGGAATTACCTGGAGGTCTCTATCAGGAAGCCTGGAGAATTAACATGGATTGATATGATCATGTGGTTTTTCTTCTTCTATTAATTGGGTAGATCACACTGATTCTTCCATAGCTTTATTGCAGTATAAATAAATACTTGCAATAAATAAATAAAAATAAATAAATAAATACTTGCAATCAAGTATTTCCATTTTTAACTGTATAATGAGTTGGGTACATCTATGTAGTCCTGCAACTTCCCAGTGTCTCTAAGACTTTGTCCTACTGTGTGTCATTCCTGATATTGGTAATTTATATGCTCTCTCTTTTTTCTTTTCAGTCTTCCTAAGCGCTTACTACTTGTTATCTTTATTGTTTATTGTTTTCTAGTTTATTGACTTACGCTATTATCTGTATTATTTCCTAATTTTTTACTTATTGTGGGTTTAATTTGCTCATTATCTTTCTAGCTTCTTTTTTTTTTTAATTGAGCTATACTTGACTCATGGTATTATATTCATTTTGGGTGTATAACATAATCATTCACTAATATACTGCAAAATGATCACCACAATAAGTCTAGCTGATATTTGTCACCATATAAAGTTACAAAAATATTTTACTTGTGATGAGAACTTTTAAGATTTACTCTATTAGCATCTTTCCAATCTGCAGTACAGTATTATATCTATAGACATCATGTTGTATTGTACCTCTCACTGACAATATATTTTATAGTTGGAAGGTGGTACTTTTTGATACTTTCCACTCATTCACTCCCAATCATCAATCTGTTCCCTATATTTATGAGTTTGCTCTTTTTTTTTTTAAGTTTCCACATGTGAGATTGTGTGATATTTGTTTTTTTCTGTCTGACTTATTTCACCTAACATGATGCCCTCAAGTTTCACCCATGTCACAAATGGTAATATTTTCTTCCTTTTTTATGGCTGAAGCATAGCCCCTTGTGTGTGTGTGTGTAACAAAATTTACTTATCCATTCATCCACTGATGGAAACTTATGTTGTTCCCCATTTTGGCTATTGTAAATCATGCTACAGTGAGCCTGTACCTTTTCAAGTTAGTATTTCTTTTCATTTTCTTTTACTAAATGCTTAGAATTAGAGTTGCCAGAGCATATGATAGTTCTATTTTAATTTTTGAGGGACCGCCATACTATTTTCCATAGTGATTGCACCAATTTACATTCGCACCAACGTTGCACAAGGGTTTCCTTTTCTCCACATCCTGCCAACACTTGATGCCTCTTTTCTTTTTGAAAATAGCCATTTCAACAGGTGTGATGTGATTATCTCAAATGTGATATGATGATTCTTGATGTTAAGCATCTTTTCATATACCTGTTTGTGATCTGTATGTCTTCTTTGAAAAAAAAAAAAAGTCAGATCTTCTGCTCATTTTTAAACCAGGATCTATTTTTTTTTTCTGAGATGTATGAATTTCTTATATGTTTTATATATTAAACACTTCTTGGATATGTGATTTACAAATATTTTCTTTTTTAATTTTATATATATTTTACGTTATTTTTTCATTTTCATACAGTGCATATTTTCTCCTCTCAGGTGTAGTCCCCATGAAATTCCCATCACCATTTCACCTGTGTCTCATCACCATAATATTTTCTCTTTAGGTTGGCTCTGTTAATGGTTTCCTTTACTGTATAAGGAATATCATAATGTTCCATGATATCATATATAATATTCCATTATTATAATTACATATAATTCAATATAATATTCCATGTATTATAATATTCAATGATATTATAGTGTTCCACCATATGCATTTGCCACATTTTATATACCCATTCACCAGTGGCTGAATAGATGACTGATTTTACATTTTCTTCATTGCTAACATATGAACTTGAAAATGTAAAATTCCCTCTGATCACATCTTTAGTGGCATAACATGAACTTTGTTTGATATGTTGTATTTTTATTATAATTCAATTAGGTTCAATTTAAAATATTTTCAAATTTCCCTTGTGGGATAAATCATATAATTTTTATAAATGCATTGATTAGTTTCTAAATATTTGGGACTTTTATATATATCCTGAAGGTTGAAAAGTCTCTATTACTTTATCTTTAGGATCACTGTTTCTTTGGCTGTCTCAAAAATGTTCTTACAAGCATACTATGAATTTTTCATTTTAGTTACTGTACTTCTCAGCTCTAAAATTTCCATTTGAATCTATTTTTAGTCTCTATTTCTCTGACTCTTCCATTATTTTGATTCGCTATGACCATTTTCCCCTATACTAGTTTCTTTAAAGTCCTTTCTATTTATTGCAACAATATCTAGGTCATTTCAAGGTTCATTTTCCTCCTGAGTATGGGTCTCATCTTCCTGTTTCTTTGCATATTTAGTGATTGTTAATTAGATGATTATCATGAAGCTTCAGTATGGGAACTCTACATTGCTTTGTGCCTTTGAAGAATAATCTTTTACTTGGCTAGACTCAAATTCCAAGATCTGTTTCTTGCATTCTGCAGAAGTTGAATTCTGTTCAGTTCTTTTGGTTTCCAGCTAATGTTTTCCTTTGGTTTTTCTTGCTTCCTTCTTTTGTTCTCCCTCCCTTCTTGTTTCTTTCCTTTCTTGGTCAGTCAAGAAGTTGACAGGTTTTAAAAGATAGTTTTGGAGTCACACACCGTTAGCAGTACATTCTCTTCTAGGATTTCCCTCTTAATCCACCTCCATTCTGTCAAACTCTCCCCTGGTGACTCAAGACGGTGGATTGGTGAGTGTGCCCAGGTAATAACTTGCAAAGTTGCAAATGTCACGATGTTTACTTTCTGCTTTTAAGGGTGGATTTCTCTTCACTTTTGGCAGGTCTCCAGTATGTTTAAATTGTTCCCTTTTTAAAAACATTTTGTCCAGATTTTACAATTCTTATGAGAGGGTTAGTCCAGTCAAAGCTGTTCATTAAAAATAGTTTTCATATAATTAAAAAAAAAATCCTCTTCTAAAGATCCGATAGAAAAGAGATCCAGCTTAGATATATCCTAATAACATGGTTTTGAACAGAATCAGGATTTGCTAAAAGTATTATAAAAATCCAGGACATAGACATTTTTTATGGGAATTCACATTCATTTCTCAGAAGTACTTATGTTTTTAAAAGGGAAGAAAACTGAAAAGGAATAAACAAATATATCAAATTTAAAAAATGCTTTCCCAGAAGACATTGCCAAATGTCGAAGAGCTCGACACCATGCTGCATGTAATTCAGAGTCTTAAATTTTAAACACATCTGTCAAATAGGGTCAATTGCTATGCTACGTGTCTTCTAGTTGGTCCCACCTTACTCAAATTATCTGTAGCTATAAATGACAAACAACAAGCATTCCTGTGGCTGTGGCCAAAGCAGCTGCCACAGAGCAGAGGGTGGTGGGGGTACAGAGTGATCCACAAACTCAAGGTCCCACTGTGGTGGGGTGAAGCAGTTCAGCAGGGACCGGTCTGTCAAGTCATCACAGGTTTTGTCTCAGAAATACTCAGGTTCACTCAGGCAAAAAAAAGGTTACAGTAAATATCTCATGCAGATCAAGACTTTTGAAGTCACATAAACGAATCTAGACTTGCAACCAGGTGACTAGTTAATGGATTAGCAAGATGAGTTAATTTAAAACTCTACTATATCATTGATTTCTTTGGGTCATGAGTGTTCTTTTTGATCCCTGTTTTTAAAGTGACGTTCATGTTACTTAAGTGAATATATCTTAAAAGTTATCATATAAAAGAATGAAGTTGGATTGCTCTCTAGCTTCATGCACAAAAATATTCTAAATGGATAAAGACTTAGATAAAAGACCTATAAAAATAAAATACACAGAAGAAAAATTGGTGCTCTGTTTCATGACATCCCTAATGAAACTATCTTTTGGAGATCTGATTTCTTTTGAAAGGTAAGTAAAAACAAAAATAAGCAATTGGGAAAGACTCAACTTTAAAAGGGTTTATATAAGGAATGAAATATAAATTGATTAAAAAGTCATCCAATTAAAATGGATGAAAATATACCATACACCTACAATAAGGGGTTAATATCCAAGGTATATAAAATATTTATGCAGTTGAACAATTAAAAGAAGCCCAACTAATAAATGGGCAGCAGATCTGAAATGACATTTAATCAAAGAGGATATTCAGAAAGCCAATAGACACATGGAGAAACATTCATCAACACTTTTAATAAGAGATGCAGGTCAAAATCAGAATGAGATATCTTACACCATTGAGAATGGAGCATATTTAAAAGACCCCCAACAACAACTGCTGAAGGGGATGTGGAAGAAGAGAAACACTGGTATTAGTGGAAATGTAAACTTGATAGAATCATTTTGGAAAGTGACATGGATCATCTTAAAAAATGGAAACTGGAAATACTGTATGACCCAGCAATCCCATTTCTGGGTATCTACACAAAGAACATGAAACCATCAATTTAAAAAATTATATGGTCTACAATGTTTATTGCAGTAATTACAACAGCTGGGACACAGAAACAACCTAAGTGCCCACTGATAGAAGATTGGATGAAGGACATGTGGTATAGCCACACCATGGAGTACTATTCAGCCATAAATAAGAAAAGATGAAATGTTGTCATTTACACCAAAATGGAAGTTCAAGAGAATTATGTGTAGGAAAGCAAGTCAGAATGACAAATACAATATTGGACATTATATGGCAGCCACTTTGATAAAACAAAATATTTATAAAAACTAATGACCACTGGACCTCCCTGGTGGTACAAGGGGTTGAACACTGCACTGTGGGGCTTCCACAGCCACTGCAGCACCAGCTCAATCCCCGGCCAGGGAGTGACCCACATGGCGCAGCAGACCTCTCCTGTCTTGCCTACTGCTCCCCTCAGCAGTGCGCTTCAGTTGATCTGCCTGTTCCACTCCCCACTGTCTTTGGTGAATCCTCTCACCTTCTCATGCCTCTGACCTGTACCTCAACTATTGTGTGCGTAGATAAAATCTTAAAAAAAAAAACCCAAAACTAGCGACCACTAATAAACAAAGTAGGGGTTCTTAAGGTTAAGGGATAGGATAAAGGATCAAAGGGATGGTTGTAGGAAATATAATAGAAGACACATCAATATTAGAAAAGACAGAAGGTCATCACTACAGTACTCCCAATTCCAAAAATGTTCTCATCATAAAACACCATGTGTGGTGATGAATAGTAACTTAACACACCATGGTAATAATTTTGCAAAAATATACATATATCAAATTGTTATGTTGTCATCTAAAATGAATACAATGTTATATTCCAGTTAAAAAAAGTAGTACGAAAGACTGGCATTTCATGCATCCCCTAAAGTTTGGTAATGCTTAACTTGTGAAGGTGAAGTGTTGGCTGTAATTTTTAGTGTGATTTTTATTTTTAAAAAAGATTCCATCATTATTTTTAGGGTGAGAAATCTCTGGCCCTCCCATTGGATCATGAGAACTTAACCACTTAAAAATAAATAAATAAAAATGAAGCTCCTCCTGCAAAGATTAAAATCTTAACATTTTGGATGGAAATATTATCAGAATCCTCCATCCTCTAGACTGTGTTATAGCTACATTGCACTATTGGGCTCAAATGCCATTCTTTTGCCATGAGAAATAACTGAACTAATGATGCTAATTTAGATTTTTTTTAAAGCAATTTCACGTGATCCAATGAACTATCAAAGTTTAGAGGGGGACAGAGAAAAAACTGCCTCTCAAAGATAAATTGAAACACAGGAGGAGGACAGAAGGAATGGGAGTCAATTCTGAAAATATTATGAGATGCAAGCAGAAATGAGTTAGGAGGAGGCAAAATAAAAATTGTGTCATTTTGAAGAACCACCAACATTTATAGTTTAAGCATCAGGTCCTATTATTTTAACTGTTCTATGTATTGATGGAATTTTAAACATTGTTAAAAATGTATTAAATGCGGTAAAAACATAATTTTAATGCAATATATAACAAATATAGAGATAAACATTGATTTATCCTCTTAATTATTTTTAAATGTACAGTTTAGAGGCATTAAGTACCTTTCTTGTCTTTTGGAACAACTGGTGTATTTTAAACACTTGTAACCTTTACCATGCCCTGTGATAACACTTCCTAATGCCTTCTCTCTCTCTAAGGCTAATGGTTTTTCCTTGAGGAAAGATGACTCAGGGAGAAGACATTGCTGACTGACAGGTGACAGTTTCTGGGAGAAGGAATTTGGCTCAACATGAGAAAGAGTGTTCTATGTTTAGATCTGACCAAGGAACTGAAGGTCTGGGAGCTCCCTTTGAAGGTGAGGAGTTTTCACACAGGAGCCCTTCAGCCATCTGTTGGGTGTGTTTTGGAAAAGATTCCTGTCCTGGGTGGGAGAGGGACCTCTGGGCTTCCTTCCAGCTATGAACTCCCATAGCTGAACTGACTTAGAAATTGCTGTACACTCAGGTTTCAGACGAGCTTACTGGAATTCAAGTACATTAGATTTGGGCTTTAAAATAGTCACACTTAAAACCACTTGTCGGCAAGTTTTACCCTTTCCTGGCACATTGTCTGCTGTTTTTGTTTAAACTATGAAGAGAATATAAAAGTAGGATAGTTAGGCTTCAGGAGGAGTTAGGCTTACTGTCCAAAATGTGGGATGGGTAATGTTCACGACAGCCAGTTTTCACTAAAATGGACTCTGCTGGCTTCAGGTTTGCCCTGTTCTGTCCATTTTCTACATTGCTGTCAGAATAAACTTTGTAAGGTATAACTCTGAGCATTCTCCCAATTAAAAATAAAAAAAAACTTCAATCATTTCTTCCTCACTTACAAAGTAAAATTCAAGATATATAAAACACTACTGTAACTCCACAATAAAAATACAAATACAATTAATGAATGGGCAACAAATGAATAGACAATCCACCAAAGAAGATATTCAAATCAACAGATGATGGAAAAGAATTCATCGTCAATTTTTGAAAGATTTGTTTTAATAGATAATATTTATTTTAATAATAGTTAATATTTACTTTTATTTATTTATGTATACAGAACTGGGGTGTAGGCCAAAGGTGCAGAGGTTGGGGGGGGGGTGGTGGTGAGAGCATTCACCAGGTACAGAGTGGGGAGCAGAACAGGCCGATCTACTGAAATACACTGCTGAAAGCAACAGTCAAGACAGCTGAGGTCACCTGCGCCATGTGGGCCAGCTCCCTGGCTGGGGATCAAACTCATGCAGCAGTGGCTGGCAATAGCTTGATAGCACTGAGACTTTCACCCCTTCAACACCAAGGAGGCCCCAAATCATCATTTTTAAATAGGGGGTGCACTTAAAACAACAATAAGATATGATATACCCAAGAGAATAGTAGATGTTAAAAAACCTTCAACAAGAGAAGATGAGGAGAAAGAGGATCTTTATTATACTGTTGGTATAAATGTCAATGGTGCAATGATTTAGAAAGCAATCTGGATTTATCTTAAAAAGCTAAAGGAAGAGATACCATATGACCCATTAACCTCACTCCTGGACATCTAACCATCAACTCAAAAAACTGTTTTCTCTATAATGTTTATTTCAGTTCTAATTACAAAGGCTAGAAGATGGAAGAAACTTTAATATCCATTGAGAAAAGACTGGCTCAAGAGATGTGCTATATTCCCATTATGGAATACTATTCATCCATAAGGAAAGATGAAATGTGGCCATTTACAACAAAATTAAAGGTGTTGGAGGGAATTATTTGAAGCAAAGCAATTCAGAAAGACCAAAACAAATAATTTACATAGCAGGTGGTTTGACAAAGTACAATACTTTAAAAAACTCGGTGTCATGAATAAAAGAAATCCCAGTGATGGGAGAAAATAATAGGCAGCAGATAGGAATGGATGACTCACCAAACAGGATGTCCAGAAGGCCAACAGACACACTGAAAAATGCTCATCGTTCTTCTAGGAAAGGAGATGCTGGTCAAAGCCACAATGAGTTATTATCTCACACATATAAGAATGGTACATATTAAAAAGACTCCAAGAACAAGTGTTGGAGAGGATGCTGAGGAGAACCCTATTACACTGTTGGTGTGAGTGTAAACTGGTACAATCATTTTGGAAAGTGATCTGGATTTACCTTAAAAGACTCAAGGTGGTAAATGCCCAAAAACAGATGAGTGAATCAGGAAGCTGTGGTACATATACATGATAGACTACTATTCAGCAATCAAAAAAGAAAAACTAGATGCATTCATAGGAACATGGATGGAACTGGAAGGGATTATGCTCAGCGAAGTAAGTCAGAAGGCAAAAGAAAAATACCAGATGGTTCCTCCCCTAGGAGGAATATAAGGGAACCAAATAAGGATCAAGGAAAGGGATAAGAACAATAATAATAATAACAATAAAGACACAAAAACCAAAAATGAAAAGATGAGGACAAATTGGGGACACTTGGTGGGGAGGAGAGAAGGGGAGGGTTGATGGCAGACAGGAGCACGGAGGACTGAGGTGATGGTGCACTGGTGAGATGGTGATGGGGAATACATGGGGATTACAATTGATGTCAAATATATATAAATAAAAAAATGTTAATAAAAAAAGACTCAAGGTGGGAATAATGTATGACTGTGAAACCATCAATTCAAAAATCTATATGCTCTGCTATGTTTATTGCAGCATTATTTACAATAGCTGGGACATGGGAACAACCTAAATGTCTATGAATAGAAGACTGAGCTAAGAAGATGTGGTCCATCCACAGAATGGAGTACTATTCAGCCATAAGGAAAGTTGAAATGCCATTGACAACAAAATGGAAGGTGTTTGAGAGGATTATGTATAGTAAAGCAAGTTAGAATGACAAAGACACATCTTGGGTATTTATGTAGTAGATGATTTGTCTAAGTAGAGTATGTATAAAACTAGGCATCATTAATAAATGAAGTGAGGTTTCTGAATTAAGAGGGACAGGGAAGAGAAAAGGATCAGAGGGGAGAGGGAGATATGGCAGTGGGAGAAAATTAATTTTAAAAGAAAGTACAAATTTGACAAGCATTAGCCCTCTATGTTTAACAGATGCTTTCACTTGCTACTCATGGATTTCTAAACAGAAGAAAAGAAATTTGGGTGTATTCCAATGTCTCTGGGAACTTTTGGAGATCTTTGCTTCTTCAGAAATGACCCAGGACCATCTGAACAGTCATTGCTGGAGTGCCTTTGGCTAGAAATGCAGACTGGCCCAACCTCAGACCCACAGAATGAAAACACTCTTTTAACAACACCCCTGGGTGAGTGTGCGTATATATTAAATTTGAGAAGCACATTTCTAACCATCATCATACTACTTATCACACTATTGTGATGTTTTCTTTCTCATCCTTCTGGAATGTGAGCTACATAGAAAGACTATCTTTTGCAACTGTATCCCTTAAACCCATGCAGTCATTGTTATAAAGTAGATACTCAATAAATAGCTACATAATGAATAAAATGGGATAATGACTGTCGCACCTACTAAAAGGTTGTTTGCTTTTGAAAGGGCTGCCACTGAAGGGTTGTTTGCTTTTGAAAGGGTTTCATTCCTAGATTTGCATTAAGTATCACTCTTCAGCAAACAATGGGACTACACTCCCTTGGTCCTCCAACACTAGCTGTCATCTCATAACCACATAGCAAAGATTCTTTAATCTCTGAAACTGTTAGCCTGATTATTTAAGAGAGGGTTTATATATATATATAATATATATATTTTAAATTAAAGTTTATATAGCTGTTTTTTTAGTGGCATGTGTTAGGTTAGACTGTTAGAAACATCTCAGAAAAACAACCTTAAAAATAAGTTCAAGGACAAGCTTATTTTTCTGACAAGGCAGGATGGATATGATGACACTGTGCATTGAAAGCACTTTTTAAAAATAATAAATTTAGCACCCCTAACCCCAAAAGGAATTCCAATTAAGTTTTGGTAACCATGTCATCAACTTATTTTAGTGCCTCCATGTTCATTCCTATTACCTGCATTTCTGAAGGACATTGCTGTTATTTTTTTAAAAAAAGGTTTATTTATTCACACAAGAACTGGGGTACAGGCCAGAGGTGTGGGGGGTGAGAGGATCCACCAGAGACATAGTGGAAAGCAGAACAGGCAGACTGACTGAAACACACTGCTGAGGGGAGCAGCAGGCAAGGCAGGAGAGGTCTGCCATGCCATGTCCGTCACCTCCCTGGTCAGTGGCAGGGATTGAACCCATGCTGCAGTGGCTGTGGCCTGCCTCATAGTGTGGTGCTTAACCCACTGTCCCACCATGGAGGGCCTGAACATTGCTGTTATTAATGCCTTTTTGTTTTCCGTTGAGTGTACATTACTGAAAAAGTGTTGGAATTTTGTTTACCTTGTAAGTATTGTACCACTAGAGGTACATATCAGTCATGATATGTACATATCAGTCATGATGGTCACTTCTGTATAAAAGATCCTTCAATGGAACATCATTTTTGCAATCAAACTCCACCCTTACAAAAATGGCCACATTGCAATAAAAATTGTGGCATATTACTAGAAAAAATAAGGTCAAGGAGAATGGAGTTAGCCACGATAATGCCCCATGTCTAAGGGAGAGGAATAGGTGAATAGAAATCTTAATTTCATCAGCAAAAAAAGTGAGAAAAGAGAGAAAAAGAAAACAAGAAGTAAAATATACATATGTGTGTGTGTGTATATATACAGTATATAGATAAAGGAAAATTTCAATAAGCATCAGGTCTAACAGAGAAGATAAGGAAAATTTTAGAATCCCATCTAATGTGAGTGTTTGAAGAGTGCCTACTGAATTAAGTGCAAACACTTTAGTCTGACATTCAGAATTCTCCACATAATGTCCAAAGCTTGCCCTTCAGCTGCTTTCCATTATCCCTCTGTGTGTTCCCACTCCAGACAAATTGCATCATCTAATATTTGTCCTTGTTGATTTGGGTCATTGCTCACGATGCTCTCTTGATGTGAACTGTCACTTTGTCTGATCGTCTATAAAAATTGTACCAACCCTTCAAGGCTCTTCCAAAATGCCCTTCTTCCTGGAAGACTTTCTTTTATTCTCTACAGTAAATGCCCTAGTCTCCTCTTTGCAGAGGATTCTGTGATTTTATTTTCAAGTCCAGTTATTTATGTACTTGCCTTTTACTATTGAGTTACAAATGTTATTAACCCATTTGTCTCAGTCTCCCAGAGCGCAGTCCAAGGTGAAATGATCTCAGTGAGCTGATTTGAAACTTTTTCTCAGAAAATTGCTACTCACTCCATCCTAAAATTCTGAAGCTACATCTTCCTTTTTCTGTCCACAAATATTGCTGGGCACCCAGCTTGATCCCATGGAGAGTTCTTCCATCTCCCACTGTTAATGGCTCATCTTCAAACATGCATTTAACTTGGAATACTAACACAGCAGGGTACTCTCTCCCATGGTTTTTACCCACCACAGGTGGCCTAGGAAGTTGGGGATCTGTCATAATTCAAGATCTTTCTGGGGCAGGGATTTGTAAGTGCTGCCTGGTGTTCAAGAGTGAGTCACTCAAGGGTGTGCACACCTTGCTCACCATTCACCATATTCCAACACAACCTTGTCTGCTACTCACTTTTCAACTTAATGACTTAGGAGGGAAAACTCAGCATTCCAAACACATGACTGCACTCACATACATTTGTTAGACCCACTTAGTGTTGGTTTGCATCGAATTTAGGAAAATATTGGTTGCTTGCTATTAAAAATTTTTGATCCAGTTTTATTCACTAAAGTATAGCACTTTTATTAGGGTTCATATGCTATACATCATACAGGATAGTCTCACCACCCTAAAAAATCCTCTGTATTCCATATTTTATCCCTCCCTCCTTTCTCCCAAGTCCCTGGTAACCACGATTCTTTATCATCACTATAGTTTTTCCTTTTCCAAAATGTTGTATGATTGAAGTCATGCAATCATACAACCTTTTGAGACTGATTTCTGTGACTTACCAATACGCATCTAAGGCCTGCATCTTTTGTTGTCTTAATAGTACATTTCTTTTTAGCACAAAATGATATTCCATTGTTGGCTGTATCACAGTTTATCTGGTCACCTGTCAAAGAACACCTTGGTTGTTCTGAGTCTTGAAAATATTAATAAAGTGACTATAAACATTTGTTTGCAGATTTGTGTGTGGAGACAAAGATGTACTTACACATTCATATAAATAACAAGGAGCACAATAGATGAATTGGACGGGAAGACGAAGTTGAGATTTTAAGAAACTGCTGAACTACTTTGGAAACAACATTGAATGAGACCTATTACTCCTATCCTTGATGGACTTCGTCATTGTTTGGAATCAGTAGGGGCTTTTAAAACCTACCAATGTCAATTTTCCCAGATGAAGTTCAGCAAATCAGTGTGTATGTTTGTATACACCATACCCACACACCCACACATACTCCACAAAATCCCCCAGGTGGTTTGAATGTACAAATTATGTCACTAAGCACCGCCTAAGGGTGTGACTCTCCAGCTAATTTCTCCTCAGATGTGATGCTAAAATCTAATAATCTTATCTGAGCACTCCTGCACAGAAGGCTGTTCGTAGACACTTCACTTTTGCGATATTAAGGCACTGTTATTGTAGAAGGCAACTGGATCTCCTTTTTAATAAACAATGTTCTTTCTTTCAAGGGAAGTGGAGGAGTTAGAATTAAAACCCACCAAGGTAACTGAAGCAAATAACTGCAGGCACAGTTGACAAAAAGTTCTTCCACATATATATTGAATAAAAAGCAAGTGCTACTTTTAGAAAAGACACATTTGTATGAAAACTTACTCTCTTTGGAATTATCTATACATTTCTAAATCAACTTGCAGTTGCTGAACTATTTCTTATTATTTAGAGACTATCTTCTTCCCCTGTACCCTTCCCCCCAAATGTTTTCTTTTTCATTCCTTTGGCTACAAGTTGGAGGAGTAGGAAGAGAAGCTTTCTTATGTGTATTTTAAAGGTAACAAGTAAAATCTTATCAAAACAGAAATCCAATTAAAAATTATTTCTGGGTCCTCCCTGGTGGTGCAGTGGGTTGAGCGCCTAACTGTGAAGCACCCACAGCACAGCTGCACAAGTTCAATCGCTGGCCAGGAAGGGGACCCACATGGCCAGCAGACCTCTCCTGCCTTGCTGGCTGCTCCCCTCAGCAGTGTACCTCTGTCTATCTGCTGCTCTGTTCCCCCACTTTTGTCTCTGGTGAATCCTCTCACCTTCAGCAACTCTGACCTGTACCCCAGCTCTTATATGCATAAATAAAATTTAAAATCTTTAAATAAATAAGTAAAAATTCTTACTGGGTCCTTCAGCAGTTAAGTAAGAGGTGGGTAGCAGAGGGATTCAAACATTAGTTCCCTCAGAACAGGATTGGTCAGTATCTGGCATACTTGCAATGGGTTAAGTCACCAGAAGAGTGTAATTTGTAGAGTAAATAGCCATGAACCAATACTCAAGGGCCTAAGAAAACTTATCTGATTTAGAAATTAACCTAGTTTGCTTCTAGGTCTGGGAAATGTGCTCCATTCCTCAAGGGTTGGGAAGTCTGGTTGGATATGCTACTTCAATCTACTTAAATCCACAAGTGCTGGCTTTAGAGCAAATGGTTCTGCAGTGAGAAAGTGAGGAAGGCAAAAAATCTGAGGTAGTAGGGAGAAATGAAGAAATGTGAAGTGGGACTGAAAACAGTAGGTGGAAGAAGGGTTGCATTAAAATGTCCATACTTATCAGATCCCAATAAGAATAATTCATTGCACGCTGACTCATCTCTAAGCCTGAAGAAACTTGCATGGACTGCTGAAGTTTGGCTCTTGAGTTTAGAATGGAATAGTGACCTGTCATCACTCATTGGTCACTTATGAGTGTAGGCTATACTGAATAGTCAGCTGAAATCATGATGACATTGAAAAAAATTATCAAGATGCATGCATGGTTGATGCAGTCATCATAGCAGAAGACAGATGGCCTTCTTTCTATGTTGTCATTACCACATTATCAGTTGGACTTGCTTACCAAGGATCTGGCCACACTAACAGTTCAATTTAGTTAGAATGGGAGAATTTATTGGGCACATAGACATAACCTGAGGAGGCAGGGTGCAAAATGTATTTACACAGGCAAGAAGATCGCAGAACCATTCTAAAGACATTCCTTACAACTTCCATCAATAACTGAGTACTAGTAGACACTAATTTCTGTTTAGCATGCCTTAGTCTATGGATAAGAGAAGAGCTGAAAGGCCAAAACCGATGGTCCTTAATAAGTGATCTAGTGTGCTAAGCTTGTTATATTTGGAATTTGATTTTTGTTTTTTCCCAGAAATTGACTTTGGTATTCTGAAAATAAAGAAATATTTAAACTAATATCCATTTGTATCTATGTATCTGGTAGTATGTACCAGACATGTAAAACTACTAGTTATTCTCCTTTGTCCATATTGTTCATCTCCTCTCCAATCTCTACCCTTCTTTGTCTTTGAACTTCTGGTTGGGATTAGCTAAACTGAGGGAATAGTAACAGATATTAGTGGACAAGGGAGAGAAAAAATGAGGTATTTGTTTTCCTTATTTGCTTGTCAACAGGCCAGCACTGATTTTCCTGGACTTATAAAGTGACTCATTCATTACCATGGCATACCTCACAGTACTGTCTCCCATGAAGGTACACACAAGCCAAAGGAAACAAAATTATGAAAATGCATCTCAAAGAATTAAGTTACTGCTCAATGCCTCTCAATTAGTAAACAAAGAATCAAGCCTTGCTCTCTCCACGGAAATGGGAACATCTCATTATTATCCATGTGGTATATCTCTTCCAGTTTCCTGGAAAAATACGTTTTCCTCACCTGAGTAAGGTTATAAACCAAATAAAATAGGTATATACAGAAAATTCCACCAATATACCTAAAATTTCTTCTGCAATGCACACAAAATATTCCCCAGTATAGCTCAATACATTGGATCACCAAGCAACCCTTAACAAATTTAAGAAGATTGAAATAATATCTAATATGTCTCTGACCACAATGGTATGAAACTAGAAATCAATGATAGGAGGAAAATGAAAAACCCACAAATATGTGGAAATTAAACACAACCCTGAAATAATCAATGGGTTAAAGGAGGATTCTACGGGAAATCAGAAAGTATCTTGAAACATACAAAAATGAAAACACTACATACTAAAACTTATGGGATGCAGCAAAAGCAGGTTTAAGAGGGCAGTTTATTGTGGTAAATATCTATATTAAAAAACAAAGACATATTGTAAATCAAAATTTTAACTTTATAATTCAAAAAATTAGAAAAAGAACAAACTAAGCCCAAAATTAGAAGGAAAGAAATAATAAAATTCAGAGTGACATAAATGAAATAGAGACTGGAAAGAGAATAGGAGGAAAATCAATGAAATTAAGATGTTTTTTAAAAGATAAACAAAACTAGGGAACAGTTAACTAGAATAGATGTGAAAAAAAGAGGAGTCAAAATTATAAATGAAAGAGGAGATATTATAACTGACACCACAGAAAGACAAAGGACCCTTTGTAAGAGGGTGCTATGAAATATTACAGGTTGACAAATTAGATAAACCAGAAGAAATGGATAAGTTTCTAGAAACATGGATAAGTTTCTACCAAAACTGAATCATGATGTAGACAATCTGGACTGACCAATGGATCAACAACTGAGACTGAAGCAATACTCAAAATCTTCCAACCAAGGAAAGCCTAGGACCAGACAGGTTTTCTGGTAAACTCCACTAAATATTTAAAGAAGAATGAATGCCAATCCTTCTCAAACAGCTCCTAAAAGTTGAAGGGGAGGAGACAATCTCAAATACACTTTGTAAGGTCAACATTATTCCAATGCCAAAGTTAGATAAAGACACTACAAGAAGAGAAAATAACAGCCCAATAGACCTGATGAGTTTAGATGCAAAAGATTCTCAATTAAAATTCTAGCAAGCCAAATTCAACAGCAGATTAAAAGGATCATACAGGGATTTATCTCTGCTATACAAGAAACGTTCAACACACACAGATCAACAAACACATACCACATTAATAGAATGAAGGATAAAATATATATGATCCTCTCAACAGACAAAAACAGAAAAAAAGATTTGGCTAACTTCCATAAACTTTCATGATAAAGCCTTTCAACAAAATGGACATAAAAGGGACATACTCAACTTATGAAAGGCCATATATGAAAAATCCACATCAAACATCATACTCAACTGAAAATTTGAAAGCTTTTCTTCTAAAATCAGGAGTAAGACAAAGGCGCCTACTCTCACTAATATTATTCTGCATAGTTCGGATGTCCTAGCCAGAGCATCTAGGTAAGGAGTAGAAACAAAAGACACCCAAATTGGAAAGGAAGATATAAAACTGCCTCTGTTTTCAGATAACATACTATACATGGAAAGCCCTAAAGACAGCACTACAAAACTGCTAAAACTAAAAAATGAATTCAGTAAAACTGCAGGTACAAAATAACATATAAAAGTCTTACACATTGTTTTTGGCAGTTTTTTTTATTTATATGACACCAAAAGTATAAAGCAAAATAAATAAGTGAGACTGCTTAAAATTAAAAACTAAAAAGTACAACAACAACAAAAACAATTGACAAAATGAAGAAACAAGCTATGGAATGGGGTAAAATATTTACAACTCATATAGCAGATAAGGAATTAATATCTAAGTTACATAAGGAACTTATACCCCCAAAAAAATCTGATTTAAAAAATGGGTAGAGGACCCAAATAGGCATTTTCCCAAAGAAGACATAAATGGACAAAAGGTATATAAAAAGATGTTCAACATCACTGATTATCAGAGAAATGCAAATCAAAACCACAGTGACATAGCATCTCATACCTTTTAGAATATCTATTATCGAGTGTTAGCAGGATGTGGAGAAAAGGAAACCTTATGCACTGCTTGTAGAAATGCAAACAGGTTCAACCACTATGGAAATTCCTCCAAAAATTAAAAATAGGACTACTGCATGACCCAACAATCCTATTTCTGGAGATAAATATATCCAAAGGAAATGAAATCACTGTCTCAAAGAGTAATCTGTACTCCAGTGTTCACTGCAGCATTATTCACAGTAGCCTAGACTTGGAAACAACCTAGGTGGTTATCGATGAATGGATGGATAAAGAAAATGTAACACACCCAGGACATCTTTCCATTTACAACATAGACTTTGAAAAAAAGTGTAATGAAACAAAGGTAAATACTGTGTGAATTCACTGATATATGAAATCTTAAAAAATCCAAACTCATATAACTAGAGTATAATGATATTTTCCAGGCATTGGGGGGGGGGAGGGGGGTTGGGGAATGAGGAGATGTTGATCAAAGAGTACAAACTTCTAGTTATAAGATGAATAAGTTCTGGGACTTGAAGGTACAGAATGGCTACTACAGTTAACAATATATATTATATAACCTTGATTTTTGCTATAAGAGTTGCTCTTAACTGAGAGCAACAGGGGGTGGGGTTAAATACAACAGTGGAAGGGTTGGGGTGGAGGGAAGAGCACAAGGGGTGGGGGTGATGGATCTTGGGTTTAAGGTGGTGGGAGAACTACAGGTACTATACCTGAGGGGAGATTTCTAATACTGTTCAAACATTCATAACGATGTAAAAAAAAAAAAAGTTTGAGCTACCTCTAAATAACATATGGTGTTGTAAACCAACGTTACCTCAATAAAAAAGGTCAAAAAGAAAAAAAAAAAATAGAGATCTTTAATATTCTCACCACACACAAATTATCACTTTGTAATATATAAATTTATCAAACCATCACATACATCTTAAGGTTACACAATCAGTCAGATCTCAATAAAGCTGGAGAAAGTGATCGTCTTGCATTGAGCCATCAAGAGAAATAGTTTAAATTGTTACTAGCAAGGAACAGTGGTTTGGTAAAAAGGACATTGAACTGAGTCAGAGAGAGCTTGTCTCTTCTATCTGGGAAGCCTTGGTATGTGACCTAATGCCTACTGATCTCAATTACTCCTTAGTTACAGTTGTTCCCAAGGGACAGGAATAGGCCAGCCAAACCTTGACGTTCCATAGAGAATCTATGGAGAGATATAGCAGACCTAACTCAGGGACACCCTCCCTCCCCCAAATCCCACGGCCATTAACTCCATTTGCAGTTTGTGTCCTCAGGCCTTTACCTCTGCAAGTTGAATCCCGCTTCTACTCATCCCTACTGAATGGCCATCGAGCAGCCTCAGCCATTCAGAGTATCTGCTTCCCTCGCCAATGATTGCTTTGGGCAGTTGCCTGGGTAATTGCGACTGAGAAGATGTGAGGGAAAGTTGTGAGAAGCACTTCCGGGGAAGGAATTCCTTGCCTTTAAGAAGTTTCCCAAGCCAAGCGTGTGTGTGGGAGGAGCAGGGCGTTCTTTCTCTCCTTTTCTCTTTTTTCTTGGTCTTTAATATCATTGTCTACAATGAGGCTGAGAATTGCAGCTGTCTTGACTAGAGCCACCGTAAGGGGGCAGCACTCTTTGGATGGCAGAGGGGAAGATGGACGGAAGTAGGTCCTAGTGGTAGGCATGGTGCCCTGGCTGGAGGAATTCTGGCCCTGCTCTGTCTCATCTAACTTCTTGTTTTCTGAGATAATAATATTTTTTACAGTTCAGACTTCTTCCTGCTAGGTCTTCTGTTACTTGTGGCCCAAACTACCGTGACTAGCTACATGCAGACTGTGATTTGCATATTAACCTATGATATCCATGGACATTGTCTAAAGGAAAAAAATCCTGTCCTAATCCTGTTTGAGTCCTCTTATTCCATTGTCTTTTTCCAAAACTCTACGTAGTTCCTGTAAACGGTCACCTCAGCCATGGGTGAAGCATTCCAGAAATTCCAGATTCAGTATATTTGTTCTAAATTTGCAAACTTGACCCTTCCCTGCCCTCTTCTCTCCAGGCTTTTTACTTCTTTTTCCAGTCATGAGTATTCGACTTCCCCTCTTCCTCAGGCTTGACCTTAAGTACTGCCTCTCCCTGTAGCCCAGACACACCACTGGTCAAGATCCAGAGTCTTCTGCAGCAACAAAACCGCAGCGGGGCTTGGTCCATGCCCCTGCAGTTGCCCCTCCCACTCTCACCTCACAGCTCTTCTTCGACTGACTCCCACGTGGGTCGTCTCAGGGCTTTGCTTCCTGTCCTGTTGTTTGAGTTCCTCCTTGGCTTCCACTCTGCCACTTGTGCTTACTCAGACCAGAGGTTTCACCCAACTGCTGTGACTAATGTGGTTCAGAGTTCCTGCACTAAGTCCTGGGTGTTCCCCCCTAACTCCTGGGTGGTCTCAAGACTGTTTCTACAGAGGGTTGCTTCTCTTTGGGGTGCACTTTATAGAAAGCCAAGTGCAGCTGTTACCCAGGGAGAGTTCTTCAGTGTGCCATTCTACTCAGGCCTCTGCCCCACCGTGACAGACAGGAGAGGAAGTCTGGCTAGGGCTGTTTTTAATAGAAAGGGAAACAGGCTCGGATTGGACACAATTCTATTTTATGCTGCCGACCCTCTCCCCATTACCAGGATTAGCAACTAGGGCTGTTTCTGTTCAGCTTTTCAGAGCAACAATATGAAAGCTACAGTAAGAGCTGAGAGGTCTGCAGCACTGGAGAAAAGCCTCCATGTCCCGTTTCAGTAGGAGACGCCTGCCTGCCTGCCTCGAAGGCCCATTTCAGCTCTTAAATTCTGTGTTTCCAAATAAGATAGTTAAATATTCAACTTTATGGATTGCTAACAGATTCTTGGACTTAAGCACAAGTCACCCCCAACATGCCTGATTGGATAACAATGCAAAGTACAATGGTGTAACATGTGCAATGCATTGTCTTTCCTTTTTAAAAACTCATTTTATGAAACCCCTTAATTGAATCAGGCTTGAACTTCCTGTGGCATAAAACCAAATAGAATTACACTGATGCTAAAGATGTAAATGTATCCCAGATACCACTGAGTGATGTATTCATGGGAACATTTAAGCCTGAGACTTGAACATTTAAGACATGCGTGCACAACTGTGATAATAAAGCAGAGCCCGAGGAGCAGGCATTTGAGATATAAACTCTATGGGAACATTTTTAATTCCCTGCTTTCTGAGGACTGTAAAACTAATTTTGACCTTGGACTCCTAGAATGTCAGACTTGGGATGACATCTCAGAGCTCCTTGGTTCATCCTCCAGATGGTCGAAAGGCTGCCTGGAAGGGGTAAAGAGACACACACAGGGGCACTCGAGATACCAACAGAGCCGGGGCCAGGTGCAGTGCACGCCTGCAGCACGTGGAGACTTTGTGCCCGTCACTGCTCTGCATGTTTCGACCCAGAGGAGAGGAGACATGACCTCTGCTCCTAGGTAGCCCTAAGTGAACCAGACGCCCACATTCCTTGTTCTTCCCCATTCTCAATAGACTTCTCCAGAAGCAGCAAGCCAGATTGAGCAGCACACGCTCTAGACTAGGAAAAAATGAAAGGGGCATTTCCATCTACTTAAGGCTGAGTCCTAAACCCCTCGTGGAGGATCAGTTAGCTCGGTCCCTCTCATCCCTCTGCAGCAGCTTGTTTCTTATCATTCATTCATAGTATCGCCATGGAAAACCACTGCCGGGTACAATCCATCAGTCTTCCCGTTTGGTGACAGGTTGAGGACAGCCTAGAGAAGGCATGGACTGAACACTGCTTTTCTTTTTGAAGAGTAGCCAGTGTCCAGGGAGGGGACTTGTGCACTGTGCTGCTGTATGACGAGGGCGAAGGTTTTGGCTCTGGTGGAGCCTGGCACCTCTCTCTCTTGGTATCGCGGCTGTTGCCAGGCAGATTTGTTACTGACACAAATTTCCTCCCTGATAAGTTGAGTTCTTCCCCCACCCCCCAACTTCATTATGCCTGCAGCCGGAGCTCTGCTGCAAAGGAAGCCATGCCAGATACTCTGATTCACGCTCCTAAAATACCAGCCGGCCTGAGTATGCAAGCGATGCGATAAATCTGGAAAACATAAATCAGATTGTCAGAGGCTATATCTGTTCATGCACATAGGCTGCAGCAGGCATGGCAGAATGCCCTCCAGTTCTTTGGGGGCTATCCCCAGGATAAGGTAAAAGGACATGGTATCCAGACTTGGGAAAGGTTGGTGAGGAGGGCTGCAACTGACATGCAGGGGAGGCTTCGCAGCTGCTGCCAGCCCTCACAGACAGCAGCCATGAGATGGAAGTGGGGTTCAGGCTCAGAGCTTGCCAGGAGAAGCTGGAACCAGGAGCCCAATGTTAAGAATCTTAATATAAAGAACTTGCAAAATCCCTGAGTTTGGACATCAGAGGGTAGGTTGACATCAGGAATCTGATCAAGATGGAAAATCATATGGTAGGTTGGAAGCTTCTTGAAAGAACATTCTAGACAAAGCCATCCAACAAGCCCCATTCTTTAATGAGCAAAGAAAAGTACCTCTATTGGGCCATAAAACTGCTTCGAAGTCCAGAAGAGCAGGCAGGACTTGTCCATTTAGCTGAGTTCAGGTCATTCGATTCCAGCTTTGTTTGAGGGGCCTGAAAATAGTGGGGCTAGCACACAGGACAGACTCCTCTGTGGGGGAAATGTAAGGATCCCTAGTTCAAAAGTGGTTTTAGAATCATATACAAGTGAAGAAGTTTTCATTTCAGACTCCTAACTGGCTTCATTTTGCTGGAGCTAAGTCCTGCTACAAGAGGGCGACTGCTCTAAAGTGAGATCAGATTCTTTGGGGTTTGCCTGGGGAGACATGAGAATGACTAGCGTGGGCAAGAGACAGGTTGGGGATGAAGCATTGGATGCCAACTGAAGGACATGAAGCAGCAGTCAGTGTCCCATCCTGAAGTATGGAGAGTTACACCTCAGGGAGCTAAGACAGGCAGCCAAACAGGGGGCAGAGCCAGCAGCTCCCCCTAACATGTAACAGACGAGTGATCTCAGCTGCTGGCTGGCTCCAGGCATTCAGGAGACTGGGGCCATTAGTGTGCAACAGGGTGGGAGACTGAGAAATGAATTGTAACTCATCTTTTCTGCCAGGTGACCCACAGTAAAAACAATGGAAAGATAACTTGCCCTTTCCCTTTTAGGAAAGGCAGCCAGGGCTTTGTGTTCCCAGTCCTGGGTGTTCTGACCCCAGGCAGGGAATTTCCAGCTCTTTGTGAATCAGGCCCACCTGGGGGAAATAAGAAGGTATCCAAGAAGGGAAGTGGGTGGAGGTCTTTGTGCTTTGTGGGTAAGAGTGCCAGGGTCTGACTTTAGAGAGGTGGCTGGATCCTGGGAACATGGAAAACAAGAAAGGGCATGTTTGTGGGATTCTCCACGTGGCCTGTCCCCCACACTTGGTGCGCCAGCCAAGGTCAGGTGATCTGTGGCTGTGGGTGCACATGGGACCTAGACACTGCTGTGGCCTGGGAACAGGGTTAAGAGTCCTCTTACAGGAGCCTGGAGAGGAGCACCAGGGCCATCATTGTGGTTGCCTGGAACAGAAATGCCCATCAGAAGACAGGGGCCAACCGTGGCAGAAACAGCCACAGTGACAAGGGTGACCCACCCTGGTTGGCAATAAGCTGGTGAATGAGTTGACCTTAATGAGTTTCCAGGTTGAAGATACTGTTCTCCATGCTTTTGGTCTCCTATTTGCAAGACAATCTCCCCCACCCCATGACTCAGAATAACTGACAGCACTTGCTGATTTCAAGGTCACAATCAACCTCTGTGCTCCCCTCCTCTTGGGCCAAGGCCACAGCTGTACAGCTGTGCACCACATGCAGGGTATCATCCCACAGTCAGCCCATGCGTTGGGGTCGCGGGGGAAGACATATGCTGCGGATTGGTTAAGTCCGTGCTGCTGACAAGAAACATTACATAAGCTTCTGGAGCTAATGAGAAAAGCTTCTATTCCTTTCGTTGTCAGCCTACAAAACAAACAGCTGCACATGATCAGGACCGATGTGCAGGGAGCTGTCCCATTTGCGCAGGGAGTGCTGGCAGCCTCCATGTTCTTCTAGGATCACACCATTCTGCTAGCCAAGGTCTCAACTTTAGCCCTGGCACATGGCTGGCTTTGACTTTGCTTTCTTATTCAGCCCACTTTCTGGGTCGTTTCCACACTAGAGAGAATGCCATGACATCCAGGTCTAAGCTTGCCTTCCTGCCAGGGCTCAGGTCAGCTTGCCCACTGAGGCCTTATGACCTAGTAGAGGCTGCAGCAGGTGGCACTTGGGGGTTCACTGGTTTTCTCATGCCCGGTCCTGTCCTTCCATCTTGCTTTGTCCTACTTTCCAAAGTGCCCCCCAACATTCACCTCCTACTCCATTAGTGTACGCCTAATTGTTCTTCAAGGTCCAGTTTAAACACCACTTTCTCTGGGAAGGTTTTCTAACTCCCCAGGCTAAATTCACTGCTTTATATCTACACTTGGCCCATTATTTTACTTCCCTGTGGATCACAGTTAATTACTTACCTGTCTTTCTTACTATTAGATGGCAAATCCTTGGAGAAGAGAAGTCATATCTTATTAATTCCTGAGCTTAGTGTAATGTGGATATAATAAGTATTTTTTTCTTATGTCATTTACAAATGCATATAAAAAAGGAATACTGTGTAGGCGGAAAGACCAAACTCAGGAAATAATCTGGTTTTCAAAAGAAATCACAAGCTACTGATGGAAAGATAAATTTCTATTTTAAAATATTATGTTAGAATAAATGGAACATAAAATTTACCATTTTAACCAATTTTTTACCTGTACAGTTCAGTGGATTAAGTACATTTACATTGTCAAACAAGCATCACCACTATCCATCTCCAGGATGTTTTCACCTGTCCCATCTGAAACCCTGTACTCACTAGACAAAAACATCACAGTCCTCCTCCCTCCCAGTCCCTGGCAAACACTATTCTACTTTCTCTATGAATTGACTACTTTACATAACTCATACAAGTAGAATTATATTCTTTGTTTTTTTCACTTAGCAGAAGCATGTCTTCAAGGTTCATGTATGGGAGTTGGTCAAAATTTTCCTTCTTTTTAAAGACTGAATAATATTCCACTGTATGGATATACCACATGTTGTCTATTCACTCATCCAGTGATGGACATTTGGGTTGCTTGCTTCTTTTGGCTATTGTGATAAACAGAGTTACGGACATGGGTGTACAAATCTCTTTGAGACCTTGCTTTTATTCTTCTTGGGTAAAAACCCAGAAGTGGAATTCATGGACTATACACCAATACTGTATCTAATTTTTTGAGGAAACCCCATATTTTTTTCCACAGTGGTACCACCATTTTATACACACACTATGTATAAGGGTTTGCATTTCCCTATATCCTTGCCAACACTTTTTTCCACAATAGCCACCCTAATGGGTGTGAAGTGGTTTTGGTTTGCATTTCTCTAATGATCAGTAAAGATGAGCTTAAACAAAATGTCTACATATTTTTTTAAATCATTAAAGAAATATGATATACTGTAAAAAATTTGAAAAATAAAGAAATAAAAATTAAAGTATAGGCACATAAAAAAATGAAAAAACACTTGCAATCTAGTTACCTAGAGATAAGCACTGTTAACATTTTGGGAATACTCTTCTACTCTTTGTATTCTATATGAAATTTTATGGCAGAAAGTTTTTTAGTGGCAACTCCCCACACAATTCTGACTCCAGAATAGACATTTTTTTGTTCACTGGATTATCCTGGAGAGGTGTGGTGGAAGGAAAACTACAATTGGTTTTTGGTTCCCAGTTGGTTTTTTTGTTTCTCCTTTTGCTCACTAAGCACATAAAAAGGGGCAAGAGCTGAATTGCTCAGGAAATAAGGAGACACTTTGAGGCCAGAGATGGTGGAAAAGAAGCTTGTAATAGAGAAGAGCAGCAGCTGAAGGAGCAAGATCTTTAGAGGAAAGAATAGCATCCGTGGATGAATTCCATTACATGTCTGTCTCCTTAGGATGGTGGAGTATATTTGCCAGTGGAACTTGATGAATATACCAGAAATGGAACATGGTTGGAGAGAAGTAAGAAGAAAATTCACCAAGGACTGAAACAGAGGAAGCATAGGTTATGCACTAAAAGATATGACTTTTAGGAAACCTGGATTGATATTACACATACTGCTCTGTTAGCATTTTCTCATACAATTCAATAATCTTTAAAGTATTCTATCTGGGCCAAGAACTAGTTACCAAAAATCCACTCCTTCCTCCTGGGCATCTTTGAGGTTTGATGTGGTCATGTGACTTTTAGGAAAGGGAAAATAGAAATCACTTAGACCATTCCTGAGCCAACTCTTAAGAAGTAGGGGCGCCTTTTCATCCTCTTTGCCTTTCTGCCAACAAAATGAATATGATGACAAGGCTCTTAGGAATAGGGAGTCAAAATATGGGAGGAGTCTGGGTTCCTGGAAAACCAATGGACCATGTGGAAGAGAACCAACTGCTGACTAGGAATACTAGCTTTGGACTGTTGTGTGAATGAAAAGTACATTTCTGATTTAATAGCATAGTCTGTCCTAGCTAGTATACCATCACTGGATATAATTTAATTACCCAATTCTATTGTTGACTGGATAAACTATATTTTGAGGTATAGTATTATGTTTTAGTCCAACTGTCCAAATTGAGTGTATTAGATAATACATTTAAATTATAATTCTAATTGAAATTCATAACCAAGAAGAAAATTTCTTGACCACATAGTGCAGAAGACAATGGCTACCATAATGTGAAGAATTGACTTCTTCCCACCTCTCTTTTATACCCAGTGTTAGGTGCCTCCTAGCGTGGCTGTAGGAGGACTGCCCTATCATCGGGCCCTTTTGCTCCTTGTACCCTTGAAACAGGAGAGTTCATCTCCCATAATCAACCAACAGCAGCTCAAAGCTTTGTGCTGATTGACTCTTCCCTGAACCAAACTTTGTGACCACAACAATTAGATTGCTGGTAGTCTAGACCAATCGGGGCTGTCGACTCCACTAGAAATAGGGATTAAAATACAGACTGTGACATCAGAACTACAAGTAACCTAGCTCTCTCTCAAGCTAAAGGAAGGCTTGATTCCAGTCACAGTAGATGGCTGCCAGCAATTGTTTCATTAGGAATAGAGAGTGGGTTGTCCCAAGTGTACAGAAGAGAAAGTCACATGATCCCAGGTTTCCTGAAACAGAGAAAGTTCTTTTGGAGATGCTAAATAAAGGTGAAGTAACCCCCCCCCCCCATATACATTGAAATATGTCTCTGGGAAAATTACTTTTTGCGGAAAAGACAAGAAGATTGAAACTGTGATAGATGATTTAAAGTCAAGGACACAGAATCAACAACCTGGGGGAATGAAATGACTTGAAAACAAAGTCCAGGTATTTCAGAGAGAATATTTTATATGAAGCACTTTCATGGTGGGATAGTGCAAAGTGGAATAAAAGAGGGTGGTGTTCTATTCTGATGTCTTGGTGGGATGCTTTAGGTCAAATTTGTTTTGTGGATGACTCCTTCCCTGTTAATGAAATAACTTGCTCACATACCATGAGTATTAAGCACGACTGTCAAGGACACTGTCTCTGTGCAAAAGTTCAGGCTAGATATGCTGATCTCAGCATTTCCTCCAAACAATATAAATTCATTTCCTAGACATCATACCATGGATCAGAAACACAATAGAAATCACTAAGTGAATGTTTTTCTTCCCATCCTGTTTACTTTGCCTCTAAAACAGAAATTAGATAAGTTTTACTTGTTGATTCAGAGAGGAATTGGGCCAATTATTTTAATGCACACAAAAATAATTCCTTTCAGCACAGACATTCTTTGACTGACTTAAAACCCCTGCATGTAAAATCTGCACAAACAAAAGAAATGTGAAGAGCTCTGCTATAATAAGACTAAGCTCAAATGGCAAGGCAGGTGTTGAATTTGAAATTAATTGACAATACCTATCATAAGATAGTCTAATTCACCTTTTCTGCAGCTCTCTGGAAAGAACAGAAATGAGAGCCTGCTCTGTGGGTTTTCTGCCTCATCTTCTCCACTTCCCCATCCCTACAATTCTCATCCTCCCAATGCAATTCTTGCCTTTCCAATGCAATCCTCAAAAATCCAGCTCAACTTCCATTTTCTCCATAGAATCTTCCTGAACTGAACTTCCAATCCCTGGCATTTCCAGACTTCCTGACACACTCTGAAATGATCCTAAGAAATAGGGATTAAAATACAGATGGTGGGAAAAAAAATACAGATGGTGACGGTGACATCAGAACTACAAGCAACCTAGATCTCTGCCTTATACCTGTGTGTAAGGTATAAACTGGGGATCCTCCTCTCTGAGCCTAAAGCCAATAAATGTTAGCTATTAATAATAATCTCTTATAGTTTTCTCCAAGTCTGTTCCCCTTATTCCTCCATACACACTAGTGCACCATTGGGCAGATAGTATCTGCTAAACCCATCCCTCTGTACAAAAATGAAGGAAATGGAAAACCTTTTCGAAGTGGAGGATGGTTGTGGACCTGGTTGGGGCAGAAAGGCCAGGCAGTGAGCCCACTGTTCTAAAGTGGACCTGTAGAAGCCGTCCATAAACACAGGAGAAAGAACACAAAACTCCAACAAACTCAACCAAAAGACACCCCAAAACTTGAACAGGACTGTGGATGTCAACACCCCACTCCAAAGGGTACTGCTATGCAGAACTTTCTTTGATGGCTAGTCAAATTGAAATTTGGTCTTGGTGGAACTTAGAGAAGGGTCAAACTCACAAAACTTTTGTTTGTTAGACTGCAATAGGGTTTGATGGAAGAGGCAACGCTAAACATTATTAGGGGAACAATAGATTTGCAATCATCTGGACAAAGGAAGTCCACAAAATGAGCCACTTAGAAAGGATTGTTATGTTCGGTCCTGGACTGAACAACACAAGCTAACCATCACTTGTACTTGGGGAGATAGAAGTTTATTCCTACCTCAATGAAAATGCCAGTCCTCGTTCATGACTATTGGTGAGAGCCTGGTTCACAGAATGATGTAAAATAGCACAAAGCTCTGTTTCTGGGCTCCTGAGGCAAATAATTTTGGGAAAGTTACATGTGCTGTCTAAGTATCAGTTACCTTATCTGTGAAATGGGCATAAAAATTCTCTCTACCTCAAACAGTTATTGTGAGGATTAAATTAGGTAACTTAGGCAAAAACCTCAACTTAGTATCTGGCACACAGACATTCAATAAATATAAATAATTAGGATCATAATAACTATTGCACAATTCAGGTTTCTCACTTTTCTTTAGCAATGTCTTTCAAATGCTGACTAGTTAAGCCATATCTTTGCATGAAACTTGGAGACAGCACTTTGCTGTTTTTAAGGAATTTGCATTTTTTTAAACCAATGTATCTTCCAGATGGCCTTCTGTGGGTATTAAGAATGATAAAACTAAGGATTGTAACTGAAAATGTGTGTGGGAGGTGGAAGAACCAGACCCAAAGGTGAGGGAAGTTGATATAATTTATAATTACTCATTTGAGAAATCAGCTTTTCTTCCAGACTGAGTTGTTTTCCTACCCTCAGCAAAACATGCTTCAATTTTCCTCTGACTTGAGAAAACTTCTAGAAATCAAATACCTACAGAGTCATCCATGCCCTTAGACTGAATCTGGGAAACTCTGAGTTATGATATTATGCACCTAATATAGCAAGAATGGGCTAAAGTGATTCTTCATAAAGAGCTTTAAAGATTAGGCTGTCCATTTGCTGAGGTGATGTTCCTGCCTCCTGTCACCAGAAATTATAGGAGCTGTGACAGGGAGAAGCACTGGGAGATAATGGTGAGCACTGCTCACCTGGATCCTTAATGACAAGAACCCCATTGTGAGGCCAAGTTCAGGTCTCTCTGCTTGTGAAGGAGGCACAGACACTTTTAGGAGGACTGGGCTTCTACAGCAACCTTCTTATAGGAAAGATGGAACCACCAAGGCAAAAAGCTACAACCTCTGACAGGCCCTGGAACACCATGAGCAAGGCAGACAACACTGCAATCTCTCTGGAGTTTACAGTCTAGTGGAAAAGACAAATAAATACTTGGACCAACATAAGTTAGTTACGATTGTAATGAGTGCCCCCAAATTACAGCATAATACAGTACTTTATATTGGGACCTAATAGGAAGGTGGAGGAAAAGTTAGGTGTAAAATTAAAAACAATTTTTATATCATTACAAGCATCTATATAGGGTAATTTTGTTCCATCTTTTAAAGGTAGAGATAGTAGAGAAATGGCCCACTTGTGTGTGGGAGCTGGCTTTGCCTCGTTCCCCTCCAATTCAGCATTGAGGCTTCTAATACTGGGGTGCTGTGTAGGGGGTGGGGCTTCAGAGGGGGGCCTCCAGAAGTGGCCTTCTTTCAGGAGTGAAAGTCCTTTAAAGAGTGAGGACACGGGCCTCCCTGGTGGCGCAGTGGGTTAAGCAATACACTATGAAGCAAACCTCAGTCACTGTAGCACGAATTCGATACCTGCCTCCTGCCAGGAGGGGGACCCACATGGTGCAGCAGACCTCTCCTGCTGTGCCCGCTGCACCCCTCAGCAGTGTGTTTCTGTTGATCTGCCTGTTCTGCTTCCCGTTCTGTCTGTGGTGAATCCTCTCACCCTCCACACCTCTGGTCTGTACCCCAGTGCTTGTATGCATAAATAAAAATATCGTTAAAAAAAAAAAAGAGTGAGGACACTTGGCGGGCAACCTATGACTGGAGATCCCTGGCCCAGACTGGGGACCAAGGCCTTTTCCTGAACACATCATTCTCCAGAGTCCTCAGACAGTTTCCAGCTATTTCAGCTGCAGTCTCAGACAATTACAGTTGTCTCCTTAGCCCAGGCTTCCCTCTTGTTTTCCAGTCATCTAATCTTCCCTGAGGATGTTGACCAGGCTCTTTCTCCTAAGAGCCAGGAGCACTAAGAGCCAGCAATACTTAGAAGAAAGGAGAGAGAGGACCTGGGGTTGGGGGGGGGGCAGCGGAAGGGAGGGAAGAAAAATAGAAGGAAGAAGAGAGGAAGGGAAGGGAGGGGAAGGAAGAGGCGAGGCAGTCATCTGACTCACTTCCCTTTCCTACTGCACTCTTTTTTTATCTTTGGAGATTGTCGACTTGCTAGTCATGTTATAAATTCATCCCTAGGACACAGGGGGCTCAAAGGCAGTGGCCATATAACAGCCAGTCATCATTTGACCCCTCCCTCACCCGCCCCTCATGCCTGGCATCCTCAGACTTCTCTCACTGGACTTGCATGAAGCATTTCACAGATTTCTAGTGGAAGAGAAGTGACTGATGGTGAGGAAAAGAATGGAGGCAGCCACCTCTGTCAGGAAGTGTGTGGGATGGAAGCACTTGGAAAAGTCTCCCCCCTCCCTCTCCCCTGAGGTGGTATCATTTGCAGAACTGTGTCCAGGACTAAGAAAACTCACACACAGTAGAATCTGAATGCTTCCAGGGATTCGCCCCAGAAATGCTGAATCTTTGAATTCCTGAACATCATCATGGCCCTAAGTAAAACATTCTACAGGATCACTAGCAATTCAAATGACCTCTTAGAAACTTTACTGGTGCTGTTACTACAAGACTCCAGTTATTTGTATTTCCCTTTCTTAGATCCCTCAACATGCATCATTAGCAGTTGTCTTGCTCTCAGAATAGTTTGCTACACATAAACAAGTTTTCACCTTCGTGACAATAATTACAATGAACAGCAAAATGCCTGTGTTGATATATGGATGCTGGTAATTAATCTCATGCTCCTGAGATTTGCACACCTGTACTCCAGCTCTACCATAAAACTAGATGCCTTAAAATACAGATGACATTTTCTAAAACACTGTGAATTTAATTCACAGTATATCTCAAATGTATATCTCAAAGCAATGGAGAAGGTAGGACTATTTCAGAAATGGTATTGAGTTGATAAATACCTGCTTAGGAACAGAGAAAAGTTAGTCTTCCTCTATCCCACCACAGACTATATCCAGTAATTAATTCCTTATGATTAAAGAGCTTGTAAACATAAAATAAAAATAAAACTAGCAACTTTAAAACATATGTATACATAAAGCTATTTTAAAGAATAATCCTGAGCTAGGAAATTCTTCTAACACAAAACTCTGGGCTACCCTCCAGACAGGCATAAACATTAAACAAAATAACTGGCAGCTCTGATTACATGAAAACCACAACTTTTACAACTAAAAGGATGCCATGAGCAAAATTAAAAAATGACGATACAGTCACCATGGAAAACAATATGGTGGTTCTCAAAGAGATACCATACAATCCAGCACTGCCACTTCTGAGTGTCTAAAGGAAATGAAATCACTATCTTGAAGAGATAGCAACAGTCCCAATGTTATTGCAACATTATTTATAATAAACAAGAAACCACCTGTGTCCCTTGACAGGTGATAACAAAATGTGTTGCATATATACAACGGAATGTTAGTCAGCCATGAAAAAGGAAGCCCTCTCATTTGTAAGAACATGGGTTAACTTTAAGGAGATTATGCTAAGTGCAACAAGTCAGAGTGAGAAACACAAAAACAGTATGTGTTCACTTGTAGGATTTGAAAAAAAAAACAAATTCATAGAAATACATAGTAGAATGGTTGTTTCGGAGGTCAGAGGGTGGTGGGAAAGGAGAGACATTAGCCACCAAGTACCAGCTTTGAGTCTGAGATGGATCAGCTCTGAGATCTGACGTGCAACCTGGTGAGCACCATCATCAACACTGTGCTGGGCGCCTGAAAGCTATGAAGAGTTGGTCTTAAGTGTTTGCATCACACCCAAGCAAGGGTAATTGCATGCGGTGATGGATGTGTTCATTGACCCTTAAGTGGTGATCTCTGCACAATACAAGCCTGTACCAAAGCATCATCTTGTACAACTCCAACTTACCCCACATTATATGGCATGTATATCCACTAAAGAGGGAAAACTCCACAAAAAAACCCAAATGCCCAGAGTAGAGTGAATAGAGATGAACAGAGATGCTACCCCGCTGCCTCCCAGACAAGCTTGCATCAGTGAGTTCTGGTCTTTAACACTCCACATCACAACGGGCTGTACAGATCTCCTCAGCTCAACGTATTTTGATTTAAGGTTTAATAGGAAGTTCATTTGTATGTCCCCCAAATGCAAAACAGCATTTTAAACAAAGTAATGTGTGTATGGGGGATGTGGAGGAGCTCTCATTTACTTTCCAAGTAAAACTGGAGGAATGTCAGAGCCACATGCAGGGGGTTTGCAAAGCACAGAACATCAGCACAGGCACATGAGCCCGGATGTTGGGGTATTAAGAGAGGTTGTGACACTTTTGAAAAGTCATATGCGCTGGTCATCAGTGACCAAAGTCCTCTGCTCCTTAATTTGATGTTATTTGCTGCCTCTACTGACACTTTCCTGTGTTTTAGGAAATTGTTTGGATTGACAGAGAAGGGTTAGAGGCTAATGTTTGCTCAATGGCTGATATTTAGGAACGTTCCTGATGGGAAACAAGAAACACTTGCCTTCACATCCAGTAGTACAAAGGATCCATATTGAGGACATTTGTAAGATAGCTCACTCAGATGTGGAAGAAAAAGAATCTCTAGACAATGAGTGAAGCATGAAAGCAGAAATTCACAAAAAAGAGAAATTAGTCAATAAATACAAGATACTCAACCTCACCAATAAGCAAGGAAATACACTAAGTCCATTAAAAACAATGAATTATTGTTTTTAAAATTCAACAGATGTTTGAATGGACCAAAAAAGATGGACCAAATAAAAAGGTTGATAACATTAAGACTTGGGGATTTGGGAAATCAGCACTTTTACATTGCTGATGACTGTGGAGACTAATGAAAGTATTTTTCAAGGCAAATTGGCATTACCTATTAAAAATTGTAATGTGCCTATGCCCCACTTAACAATTTATTTTTAGGTACTTGTTATTCAGAAATACACATGCACACAGAGATATGTGCATGTATAATATCACAGCATTATTTGTAACGCTAAATTTTTTTGAGATCTAAAATGTACACCAAGAATTTAAATATAGCATTAGGGCATGAGATGTCATGCAATTGTTAGAAGAGTGTGGCTTACATGCACTAACACGGAAAAATCTCTGAGCCATATAAAGTGAACAGAGCAAGGTCCAGAATACAATGTGCAATATTCCATATCTGTGTGTGTACTTGTATACATTGATATGTAAGGCAGATGTGTAAGAAACAGGATGAGCTATTGAAAACAGTGCTATGGGAAAGATGTCTGAGGAGGAGGCAGTGAAGTATTCTCGTTCACCAAACACTATAGTTTCTTTCCCTGCAAAAGGATATACTCTCTTACGGTTGACCTCAGGAATGGCCATATGACTTGTGTTGGCCGAAGAAGTGATGTTGGTCTCCTTTGTGCAAACTCTTAGAATTCAGAGCATCATTTGTCTTGTCTTTTTCCTTTTGCCAGGAGACTAACAATGCACCAGTTAAAGAGGAGGTGCTTTCATTAGCTTTCATTCTGTGGTGAAAGAGGGCAAGAAGCAGAATTGGGGCCAACTCATGAAAAAGCGTGTAGTGTGGACAAAAAAATAAATGTAGCTGAAAGCAAGCAAGATTTGAGGGGTTTGTTACTATACTCGCGTGGCCTGTCCCGACCAGTACAAATGAAGGAAGAAGTCAAGTTCTCTCTTCTCTTGTATGAGCACACATGTACACACGCGTATATTACCTACTTAATCAACTAATTTAAAAAAGTTGATGTCGTAGCAAAATTACAAATGGCTGCATGTCAAGGACCTTTGGGAATGTTGAGAAATAGAGACCACAAAAACTAAATCCTGGAATTCCAAAGGCAATGTGGACAGCCCTACCTGTAACTTGCAGGCCAGCACTCCCTGGCTACGAACTGCAGTGCTGTAAGAAGGTGAAAAAGGTGAGTTGTCAGGCTGTGGCCAAGAAATACCGTGGTAAATTGGACAAGTGAGAATTCTTCTGTACATTAGTGGGGGAGGTTATGGCAAATAAATGTCCTTCCCAACCACAGTGCTGAAGGGCATCCCAATAAATGGTGGGACCACAGTGGCTGCTTTCAAACATAATGGGAGAGATCCCCGTCCAGTAGTAGAGGTTGAGTTGCAGCTATTGCTGACTCAGTTCCCTGAATATGTCAGTTCCTTTGATGCTTTCTGGACACAAAGTATTTGAGAACCATTGTCCCAGGAAGCAAAGCAGGCAATTGCATGTAGACTCTTACTTCCTGGTAGCCAATGCCCTTTACTCAAATTCCAAATTGACTGAGTGTGACAACATTATATTGAGTGTGACAATGGCTGAGCTCCTCCTCTATCTCAGGTACTGAAACTGCCATCAGCCATACAGGCACAATCTTTGCTCTCAAACTCACAGTGTGGTTGGGAAGATCGAGAACTAATATATACACAAAGGTAGGGAGAACAATCATAGCAGTCCAGGTTTCTCTATCGGAAATTAGGATATTCCTGTTTGGTATATTTGGCAGGTTAATTTGGGAACTTGAGAATGCTGTACTTCAGTTTATATGGGGAAACATATTGAGCAATCCCAGAACCAAAACAGAACCTATTAAACTATTCTAAATAGGAACGTTCTACTTTTGGATAGCAAGAGAAATCTGCAGTAGCCATTTTTGAAGGGGATAGTAGTTTCCAAGCATTGTTCTAGTATATATTATTTCTGATTTCTGAAAGCAATCCTACAGATATAATTTCTCTTACTTTTTCAGATGAGAAAACCGAGGTCATGAGAGAAATTAAATTCCTTCAGTTCTGATAGTCTATAGGTGGAAGGGTCAGGTTCAAGTTCTTTTTGTTCCCTAAACCAAGTCACCTCCTCTGCAAAGGGATGGATAAATTATAGCATCAGAGGGGCTGTGACTGAACTTGAATGGGACCTTTAACCTTCAGAACTGGATGCAAAATTCAGCCTTTAGTTCACGTTGGCCCCACTGGGAGCAGCAAAGCCTTGGTTCCTAACCCTCCTGGAGACCTGACTTAGGTTAGCTACGGTTTACATTCCTGACATTTCTGCCCATACCCCCTTCTGCTGGAGCTGGAAGTGAAAGTCTTAACTTGCCTGAGGCCTGAGGTTGGGGATGGGAGTTCAGAATAATCCTCACAATAGATCTGCTGTAGTACAAAGAACTCAAAGATGCAGAACTAGCCTTCAATGTGCAGCCTTTTCCCCTTCCCTCTCCCCCCTCAACCTGGCCCCAAGGCCCAATCCCTCAAGTCCCTTCTATGACTGAGGTTGGGGAATTGGTTACAAGTATTTGCTATCAACTCAGGACCCTGTTTAAATTCTTCCTGTTTTTGTACTCAACATAGAGAAATACCCTGGGAAATCCAACTCAGGTCCCTTGTTGGTTAAAGAAACTTGTCCTGAACAAAACTGTGCCAAGACCATTCTCATTTGGGGCCCCTTTTCCCCTCATCAGACAAGCAAAACAGAGCCAATTCCACTAAATCATAGACAGGGTTATAAACTAATGTTATCTCAACAGTAAGCGAAACTTCTCAACAGATCCTAAGCAAGAGGCCTGGGGAAGGGGTGGTGATTTGTCCTCAACTCAGCTCTAGCACTGAGGTTGGGCTTCAAAGCCTTTGTACCCGAGCATCTCCGAAGAGCATCTACGAATTTCCCAGAGCACTCGGAATAGAGCCAGGGGCTTTTAGCCTAGGAGAGAAATTCTGAACAACCTACAATCAGATTCCAGAGAGTGATTCAGCTCTTTGTTATGGATGGAAGTAGAGGGAAAAAAGACTGTGAAAGCTCAACAAACTTTCCAGCAGATGTTAAGATGGCAAATGAAGAGAGAGAGAAAACTGCAGGGAGAAAGGAAACAGAAGGAGGAGTGGCTTCTTGGAAGCGAGATGACTGCAAAGGTTTGCATGGCGCAACAGGAGGCAAAGACTTATGATTCAATGAAGCATCCCACTTCTGTAAGTGTCGATTTTATCTTAATTACTTATAAATGACTCTAGACCTTTCTGGAATCAGGGGGGTGGGGGAGGGCTACTTAACATTTTTCAGTTGTACTCAACTGCATTTTTTAAGGGAATTTTCTGGGCCTTGGGCCCTCTGGCAGTTGCAATCCCAAAAGTAATCGTGAGCAGCTATTTCTCACCTGGATTTCTCCCCTAAATTGTGTGGGTGCTTTGAGGAAGAAAGTGTCTTCAAAAATATGTGGTGCCTAGAAGAGCCGGGATTGGATGAAGTGTGGTGTTCAAGATGTCAGGTGCCACCCAGCCTAGGGGTGTGCAAATGAGCCCCCCTTTAAATCTTGTTCCCTAGACTCCTCTCTGGTCTCACCCTTGTAGAGCAAATGAAAATTATCAGGTTTTTCTGCCCTCCTGCCAGTAGCATCAATGAGAGACCTCCCCCTGGGGTCCTGCATGCATGCCTGATGGAGCACCTGGAGTAGGGTGTGGGCCTGCATAGGTGGGCGCACCTGAGTCAAGAGACTGGGCATAGAAGGGTGGTGTCATGGGAACGCCAGCCGCAGAAGCAGCAGAGGCCAGAGAGCCTAGAGAGAGTGAAGATTCATGGGGGGTTAGGAAGCTTGCCAGCCTTCTGGCCCCCAGCATCCCTGCTGGCTGTGTACCTGGTGGCCTCACTACAAATGATGCAGAAAGATCAATAAAAGCCTGAAAAAGCCACCGAGGACTCCAGAACTCCTCCTTTACCCATCTGCCTGAATCATACAGGACCTGCCCCGTGCCCTCCTGCCCCTACACCCAGGTCCTGGTTTGGGGGTCAAGTACAGTGCCACAAGGAGAACAGTTGTTGAATGAATAAAGGCATAAACAAATGAGGGGTACAGGGGAGGACTCCCCACTTGGCTTATAGCTGGCTGTCTTCTCACTATGTCCTCACCTGGGGATGGGGAGGCTGGGGGAGGCAGGAAGAATGCACTCTGATCTCCCTTCCTCTTCTTAGAGAATGCCAGTCCCAGTGTGGGAAACTCACTCTCATCCCCTCCTCAATACCTGATCACCTCCTCCCAATAGCACATCTAAGAACCATCATTGGAGAAGTAGGTATTCAACATAAGAACTTTGGTGGAAAAGAGGAAATGCAAATGGCTAACAGGCACATGAGAAAATGTTTAGCATTCCTCATAAACAGGGAAACACAAATCAAAACCACAATGAGATACCACCTTACATCAGTGAGAATGACACATATCAAAAAAACCAGCAAAAAGAAATGTTGGCGAGAATGTGGAGTAAAAGGAACCTTACTACACTGCTGGTGGGAATGCCAGTTAATCCAACCACTATGGAAGGCCGTATGGAGGTTCCTCAGTCTGTTACAAATGGAACTACCATATGACACAGCAATCCTACTCCTAGGGATCTATTTAAAGGTCACAAAAACATTGATTCAAAAGGATACCTGCACCCCTATGTTTATTGCAGCACTATTTATAATTGGTAAGACCTGGAAACAATCCAAATGCTCAAAAATATAAGATTGGATCAAGAAGATGAGGTATATATACACGATGGAATACTATTCAGCAATCAAAAAAGATAAACTAGAGTCATTTGTAGAAACATGGATGGAGCTAGAAGGGATTATGCTCAGTGAAATAAGTCAGAGGCAAAGAAAAATACTAGCTGGTTTCACTTCTAGGAGGAATATAAGGGAACCAGATAAGGGACCAAGAAAAAGAATAATAACAATTTAAAAATCACAATACAACAAAAACAAAAAGACAAGGACAAATCAGAGGCACTTTGTAGGGGGAGGGAGAGGGACTGGGTTGAGGGCAGAAAAAGCACAAGGGACTGAGGTGATGGGACATTGATGATATGGTGGTGGGAAATCCCTGGGGACCACAATTGGTATCAAATATATATAAATAAAAGGAAAAAATGTTAAAAAAAAGAATTTTGGTGGAACATAAACATTCAGTCCTCAACGGTAGTATTAAAATGGCATAGTTTGGGTCCTTGCTTCTGCAGAGAAGTCTGATGACTCAGGTAGAAAAAATGCTAAGGCAGCTCCCAAGACTCTTGCCCCCCCCAGTATGCACAGCCCGTGTATTTCCCTCCCAATGAGCTGAGGTCTTTAAGAGAGTCTACAGGTTGCAGCTGGAAGAAGTCAGAGAGACTCAAGTGTGGGGGGGACTTGCCGGGCACCTGAAGGACCTCACAACTATATTGTGAGATAGCCTACAGAGGGGAGCACCTGGGGAGGAAATATGGGGGTCCTCTAGCAGCCAAGAGCAGTTCTGGGTGACAGCCAAGTCAACAGTGGGAATCTCAGTCCTATAGCCAAAAGCAGCTGAACTCTGCCCAAAGCCGTGTGTGCTCAGAAGAGGACCCCAAGCTTCAGGTGATGCCCCAACCCCACTGGCTTCTTGATTTTAGCTCGGGAGACCCCAAGCAATGAACCCTGTCACTCCATGGCCTGACTTCTGACCTACAGAACTATGAGGATAAAAAAAATAATAAGTTGCTGTTACTGCTCATTTGTTACACAGCCTAGAAAACAAAACTGGCTTCTTTTCTCCATGAGATCAGCCCACATCTCTTGGGTCCCTTTGTCTTATAAAAACAGCTTCCATTTAGTTGTTGACTACATTTTCCTTTATATTAATACACAGCTTCTCTATTTTGCACTGTTTTCTTTTGGGAATGCACATAGTAATTCAAATCTGCTGCACACACGTTGCTATTTAAACACCTTTGAACACAGGAGACAATAACATCTTTTCCCAACCTCCACAGAGCATCTCTGGGGTAGGCACCCCAACCAGCGTTCAGGGCTCCTGCATCTTAACGCCACATTTATTACATGACAGAAAGACATAAGCCCAAACAACCTGCTGCGGGCCTTTAAATATAGCAACAGCAGAAATCTCTTCTGGGCTTGATGAAGAGCTACTTCGAATGTTTCCTAATTTCAGCAATTTCCAGTCGCTCCATAGAATAAAAAGTCTAAAGATGGATGTGGAGGCATTTAATTGCGCTCCCAGGAAGCCCATGCCTCCCGCCAGGCACACTGTGGGATTGGGGTGGAGGCGCGGGAGGCAGGTGCAGAGGGGACCAGGATGCTCCAGTGGGCTGCTGGGATTTGCAGGCGGCCTCTCAAGGAGCCTTGTGTGCGGAACGCTCTCAGAGGAGAGCGGAGAAGGTGGGAGTGGAGCCCTTCAGGCTGGCACCGCAGCGGAGGGACTCAGCAGCGAGCTTGGCCCTCCCCTCTGCTCTCTTGGGTAGCTGCGGCACCACTGCACCTGTGTATTCATCTAGAGAAGTCTTCCTTGCATTAAGAAATCCACTTAATTTCTTCTTGGCTTGGGTAGCCAATGAATAAAGGTTGTGTTATTATTCCCTTTGACTTCCCTGCACTGTTTTTTTTTTTTCTTGGGCTTCAATTTCCACCCAGGACCCCTCATCTCCCCACCCGAATCTCTGGGCTTGCCCCTGGACTCAGGGTGCCTCTCCCCTGTCCTAGCTAACCACCCTGGGCTGACTGGCATCCCTAGGTGACTTGCCCTCCTCCTAAATCAACCCTGTGGCCAGGGAGATGGGCCCATGTTTGGCCAGGACAGGGGCACCTGCCCACTTCTATACAGAACACAAGAAATGAGAGCAAGGATGTCCTTGGTGGAGCAGCGGGTTGATCTCCACACTGTGGGGCATCTGCAGCCACTGCAGCACGAGTTCCATCTCTGCCTCCAGCCAGGGAGGGGACCAACATGGCACAGCAGATCTCTCCTGCCTCACTTGCTGCTCCCCTCAGCAGTGTACTTCAATTGATGTGCCTGTTCTGCTCCCCACTCTGTCTCTGGTGAATCCTTTCAACCCCCCCCTCATCCCCGCAGCTCTGGCCTGTACCCCAGTTCTTGTATGGATGAATAAATCTTTAAACAAGGAAGGAAGGAAGGAAGGAAGGAAGGAAGGAAGGAAGGAAGGAAGGAAGGAAGGAAGGAAGGAAGGAAGGAAGGAAGGAAGGAAGGAAGGAAGGAAGGAAGGAAGGAAGGAAGGAAGGAAGGAAGGAAGGAAGGAAGGAAGGAAGGAAGGAAGGAAGGAAGGAAGGAAGGAAGGAAGACACTGTTGAGGTGTTGAGGGGAGGAGCTGGTGAGGCAGGAGAGGTCTCCTGCACCCTGTGGGTCCCCTCCCTGGCCAGGGATCGAACTCACGCTGCTTCACAGTGCAGGGCTCAACCCGCTGTGCCACCAGGGGGCCCTATAACACCTCTTCTCTCTTCTGCACACCCTCTCACTTTTCTCTTGGTTCACACAGTGGTCAAGATTCCTGTGCCCTTGCCCCTGTGTTCTGTTGAGCGTTACTGCCTTCACTCAATACACAGAAAATGTGGGGGCTGAATGAGGACTTCACCATGGTGGCCCAGTCTGCTGTGTGTGGGAGTCTGGGTGAGGAAGAAAAGGGAAGCTTGGAGTGACCTATGTTCCAGGCTTCTGGGGGCCCACTCTGCCCCTCCAGCTATTGCTTTTCTCCATGGCTTCACGGTTCGCTCTGCCATCTTACATCCCATTGGTTCTCCCAAGACCTTTCTGTACCCACTTCCTACTGCTTCTTCCCCTGCATGTGTCAGGGGTGCCAAACCCTGCTTTCTGGCCTGGGGAGATGTAGGGCTCTCAACGTTGTCTCTGATAGCTGGTCCAGGCCAGACAGCACGTGTTCATTGACCCTTCACAGTGTCCCCTCCAGTCCCTCAGACACTTCCATTTTTGCTTCATAAGTGAGAGCCCCCAATCTCATCAAAGAATTCAACAGTTTTTAATGGAGAAGGAAGGAGGGTTATACTGGAACATACTGAAAACAGCTCGAGTGTGCCAATGCAAAAATGTCAACTAGTTTTGCTCAGTTTTATTAATTTTGGGTGCATTATAGAACCCCTTTATAAAGCTGCTCTAATGTATAAAAGCACACTTCAAAATGCATCCTTCTGGGATTAGCTATTAGATTAATGGTACTTAAATCATATATATATATAAAGTAAGGAATGTGATGGAATCATTTACGTATGAAACTTACATGTATTGACTATTTACTAAGTGTAAGGTCCCGAGCCAAGGGGTACAAAGGTGTTTAACACTACTTCTCTAAAAGTTTACAATCTACTGAATGAAATATGTGTATAACACACAACTAGCTACACATGGTTGTCTATCAGATTCAGTCTGTTTCTTGAAAAAAGACAGCTTACTCTACATTCTCCTAACCTCCTAGCTTGAGGGGTTTAACTGAAATTAGCTAAGGTCTGGCTATATAAAAAGGGCCTTCATATAAAAAGGGCCAGTCAGAAACTCTGAAGACCAGGAGAGGTTCTGGAGATTAGCAAGAGAGCAGCCGTGTTGAAAGAATCCTTTTGCTTTGAAATGAAGCAAGGATCTTTTGACCACGCACAAAGCAGCTCTATGTAACCCAGTACAGAAAATGACCAAATCATTCTTGTTCTTTTGGCTTTTAACAAGAACAAGATAGAAGTGGAAAAGCAGCAAGAACATTAGATTATCAGTGGTACATGAACCACCTGGAGTCTGTTGGCCACTGGATTGTGTAAGACAATCCATGAAAGGAGATTGATGGCGAGTAGACAACACGATGGGAGCTCTGCGCCATGCGTCGGCAGGACCTGCGGTGTCACGGTGGAGAAGCTGCCTCCACAACTCGGGTCCCGAGTGTAAACAGCCCTGGGAAGGACCCTGCTTGACCTCTCCCGGGTCAGATGTCACCCTTGGAACAATCTGCCGGGGCCACACGGAGAGAGTTATAAAGTGCTAGAGAGCAGAGGATGCTATAGTGGTGGCTGTGTGGGGAAGGCAACTATGGAGAGAGCACACCATGAAGAGAGATGCTGTGGAGAGGGCACACCACGGAGAGAGCACACTACGGAGAGGGCACACACACTCAGGTCAGGAGGGTGGGATGAGTTGGGCAGATGAAAATATGTGTTCAGGATGCCTGGCTTCAGCTGATGGTGCCAGGTCAGCTTTAATGCCTAACTCTGCACTGAGTTACTCTACTGCTTCTAGGTCTCAGATATTAAGCTCCAGTTCTTAAAAAAAAAAAGTACCATGAACAAGACAACAAATTGACAGCTGGATTGTTAACATCAGGCACTTTATAACCCATCCCGGTACCTGGGCTGGACGCCCAGGGGCTGGGGCTCTTATCCTGGAGCTGGGCCTGTGTCCTGAGCGTCACCATGTGGCGGCTGAGCCGTGAGGCTGACCCCACGACTTTCTGCTGCTTTCTGGATTCCCAGCTGCCATACTTTCAGCTCCACCGCTGCCCCCACCCCTTCCCGCTGGAGTTAACCTGATCACTCACTACCTCGCCAGGGCTGCCTTCAAGAAAAAGCTCCCTGTGAAGGCTTTGCAGTGCATCCATGGGGGAGTGAAGTGGTAAGTGACCCAGAGTCCATGTTCCCCAAAGCAGATGGCACTAATGATGTCTGCAAGAGCTGGGTCACCCCAAAAGACCATCTGGGGAGTTCCTACATTTTTACTGACTTTCTCATCACTCCATGTGAGCATCTGGAATTTGAGCTGGTTGGAGTGGGTGGGTAAGGGGGAATAAGAGAAAAAAAATCAAGAGTTGACAGCCTCAAACACGAGAATAACAAGATCTTCCTGTAGCTCCAGCTGTAGATATTTGGCTAGTTTTTGAGAATGCTTGAAAACCACATGCAACTCACAAATCAGTTGGCAACCAGCAGCTGGCCTACCAGTGCTTTCTGTTTTCATACAGGTTACCCCTCCAAAATCTCCCCAGGAGTCTTCACCAGCCCTTCCAAGGGGGTCCTGGGGTGGAAGAGGCCACAAGTGAAGCTTGCCAGTAGCTCAACCAGAGGACCTCTTCTTAGACCACCAGACCCCCACCCGCCACCCCTTCCAGGATGTGACAATAGCCACATCTGCAGGGGGCCCGGGATGCCAGGGAAGACTTCTGAGACAGGCCACAGCCCAGCGCCAAACCACAAGGCCATGTGTCAGTATCAGAAGAACTTTCTCCTGTTCTTTAGGGGGTAAAGAAAATTATAAAAAAATTCCAGGAATGCGAGGACTCAGTGGTTTTCAAGTGTTCTGTCTTTAGAAAGAACCCCTAAATATTTTTATGCTCTCTCGCAATAGGAAGGCATGTAGCAGTAGTGCTAAAACCCTGGCCATGTCTTTGTTCATCTGCTGCGAGTGTAAACTGTCACTGGCCAAGTTTTGGTGGAGGCTGCAAGGCACAGTACAAAGATGGCGGGCTTGTGGTGGGCAATCAGGGACCGGATCCCCAGTCTGTGTGATCTTGGACAATTTTTATAACATCTTAAACCTATTTCCTTTTCTAGGAAATGAGCATACTGATAGAATCACTCTGATGTGAAAAATGAAGAAAGCATGTAAACACTTGTCTCATTGTTTGGCACAGAAGAGTCAGAGGGACAAGGGTTTCGTGAGAGGAAGAGGGTGAAGGGGGAACCAGATGGAGCAGGCACCTCCGGAAGGAGTAAGGAATAGGTCACATCTCCTTCACAGCAAGCTCCTTGCGGTGCTGGCTTTATCCTGTTCATTCTAGAATCTCCCACACCATGCAAAGGCCTTGTACAAGGTAGGCAGTAGGAAATGTTTAACGGAAATGGAACCTAGCTTGGCCCTGATGGGAGAGTCTGCAGAAGGGGAAGGAGGGAGGACAGGACGGAGAAGCAGAGGGAGGCGGCTGGGGGACACAGCAACAAAGCCAACTGCTGGAGGCTCCGAGATAAACTCTATGTCTGTCCTATCTTTCCAGTCCCCTTAAAATGAACGGACTTGTGATAGAATTGCTTCAAGAGTGCTTTGGATGCCACATGAGAAACGTGCCATTGTTTTCACTTGCCCCATTCCTGCCCCTTGGGGGAGGTTCTGGCTCAGTCATTTCCCACCTTTCTGTCCACCATTGCTAAGATGGTGCCTTCCCATCGCCTCTGCACAGGCCCTCTTGCTCTGCCAGCTCCTCTGTGGGGCCCTGAGGGCAGCTAGCAAGCTGGGCATGGGGGGCAGTGCCTGGAGGGAGAGTTGAGCAAAGACAACTAGAAGTTTCAGCCCTACAACCAAAACACATCTCACATCTCCTCCCAGAGATAGATGAAACACTGAAAATACTAACCAAATACTGAGACCAGTGCTTGGGGGTTTTTAAGACTTTAAGACTTAAAGCTGTTATGCATGGCAGCTGCTGGAAACCTATAAACTACTGCATAAATATGAAGGATTATTCCTTATTAGTATGGGGAGAAGCAAAAACATCAGCCCAAGAAATATGGCAGGGTCCTCTGCCTGCTTTGCAACTCACCCTGTATCAGACAGACCCATTAACCTTTGAACCTGTATGTTTCATCTGCAAAACACAGATATCCTTCCTCCCTGACCCAAACTATGGTCAAAAGGGACGCCTTGCTTCTTTGTGCTCCCCAGTCACAGAACCCAGATTTTTACTTGACAGGCATTTCATTCTATCTGGAATAAAATTTTTATGCTCCAGTTAATTGTTTATACAACTCTTGACTCAGCAGATATTATAACCTCCTGGAAGGTAAGGCTTGGCGGGAAACATATCAATAATTATTCCTTTTCAATCATTCGACAAGCATTGACTGAACCTGCGAGATGCTGTACTAAACTCTATAAATAGTTGAGCAATGCAGATACAAATCTCTACTCTCTTAGAGATTTCCTTCTGGTGTGGAAGAGAATGAAACATAAAGAGGAAAAATAGAAGCAGGGCTCCTGCACTGCGCAGCTCTAGGGGGCGCCACTCACGCAGAATGCAATGGTAACTGCGCTCCAGGGTTGTGCCAGGGTCGCTGCGCTGCTGATACTGTATCCCAGCATCTGGCCCAGTGCCTGACAACGGTAAGCATTCTGCAAAGACCTACTGAAGTGTAAGGGAAGGAATAAACGACCAGTCCTTGTCACTGTGCTAATGTCTCTTAATGTCCGACTGCACCCACATTCCTCTCCCTTAATCCTCGCCGGCTCCCAGATGTCAGGCAGGGCTGGAGAGGTGCCAGCAGAAAAGCTGGCATCACCCCTGGGTGGTTGCCTGACCCCTCCTGCTCTTCCTCTGCCGTGACCAAGGCAGCAACATAAAAAACCAGTGGATTCTCGAACAGTCGGAGCCCCTGGGAATCTGCGGAGCAGAGCAGATGCAGTGGATAGGGCGCTTTCGCCAGATAAGCCTGTGTAGTCTCGTCACCGAGGCTTCAGGCATCGCCTCCCCTGTTGTGACTAACCCTGTGAGCGCCTTAGGCTTGGGCCAAGGGGTGATTTATAGTACCCAGCATACACGTGATCGCACCTGTTAAAGCCAACTGGTGGGTGAAGCGCAAGGACACGGATGACTCAGGGTCACAGTGTCGCTGCTCCTCTGGGAGCCCAGTTCTTTCAGCACATGCTCCGTGGGCCCGGGGCCCGGCCCCAGTGGCTGGACCACAGTTTCTAGTGCGTGGGTTTCCTTTGATGCCAAAGGCCCTCCTTGTGGTAAGTGAGGTAATGCTGCCCTTGCCACATAAGAAAACACATGCCAGCTTCTCTCCTGGAGGAAAGACAGGATTTAGGCTCCCAGAGTTAGAATAGCAGGGTTCTTGGGTGACCCAATTCCCTCCCCCGCCCTGCCCCCCATAGAGACAGTCACTGGCAGCCTTGCTGTGCGTGTAGACGAAAGCATGGACCAAAACACCCCCACTCCCACAGGTCCATTTCCTTAGACCGGGGGTTCTCAAGCTGGAGAGCGGAGGGTTCTCCGCCCGTCTGATGTTTGCAGTCCCGGCCGGAGGCGCACAGCTGCAGGCAGCCGTCAAGCCAAGTCGGTCTCCAGTCAGTCAAAACAGAACAAGCTGCTCTGGAGGCTGGAGCCTGCAGGTGTCAGGGTGGGTGAGCCCCGCCCACACCCAGTGCAGAGCACGGTCTGCGGGCAGAGACCCAGCGCGGGAAGCCTCGAGGCACCGCGAAGCGCTGGCATCTTCCCGCTGACATATCCCTGGCCCGACAGGGCTGTTCCGCTCCAAGGGTTAGCGTGGGCGGCCGTGACTCAGCCTCGTGGGGAGGCAGATGCTGCCGCCGCACCAGCGCTGCCACGGAAACAGGCTAAATCCATCCCAGATCCCTGTAGGGGACAGAGGATAAGCAGCCTGCAGCCAGTGAGCTGGGGCCGCTCTGCGGCTGTGCTGGTTCGCTCACCGAATCCACAAGCATCGCCTGTACTGCTGCCAAGCAAGGCCAGGAGCAGAGCCGCAGACCGGAGGCTGTGTCTGGTGGGGCGGGGGTGAGAGCGGGGTGCAGGGCTCTTGGGCACCTGCAGATCCTGCTTCTAAAGTCTGTGGGATATTTGGAGACCACACTCTCGGCTCTCCTCCTGCTCAGCTATTCAGAAAGGCCTAACTGGCGTGGCACCCTCCCGACCCGCCAGAAACACACTCCCAAGAAGGGGAAACCGGGGCCAGAGGATGGGCTCCTGCTAGCCTGGATCTAGTCCCTTGTTGTTTTCCACCTGACCCTACCTCCCCAGGAAGCAATTTGAGGGGCCTTGGGGAATTTGCTTTGCCTTGCAGACCTGCAGAGGGAGGTGCCATGAATGGTACCCTGCTTCTCCCAAGAGCCGGGCGAGTCTCCAGACAGTCTCCCAGCCTTGTCAACTCCCAAGCCAGAGGATGCACCTGGAACTCCCAAGAGTTTCCAGGGTTACCCAACATCCTGTCATGACAGGGTCTGGGACACAGAAGGAATTGGGCCACTTGGGCTTTCAGAGGTGGAAGGTGAGCTTCTAAATGTACCTGTTCCACCTGGTGTCTTTCTAGACACCTCCCCAGGAGTCCCCTCTGTTCCCAGGGGGCTCACCCTGGTGGGGGCAGCAGCACAGCTTTAGCCCGGGGCCCCCCTGTACATCCCCTCCAGCCCTTCCTGAGTTCCTCACCTGCAGGGGCCAGTAGGAAACCTCCCTTCCATTTCATGGTTGAGACAAAGGCCCCAGAGTGGGTCTCCTGCCCGCTCCCTCTCCCATCTCCAGTTTAAGGGAAATTCCTTCACTGTATTCTGCATCCCTCCCTGATCTTTGATCCAATACTTGTCTCCTTTCTTCTAATCATTCAACTTCCACCTTTCTGTGAGCTCCCCCTCCTCAGTCTAAAACTGTGTTTTTCTCCCTCCCACATAAAGAAGCCACAAAACCACACTCGCGTTCCACTCTGGTTACTCTCCCTCCTTAGCCGAAAAGCTGGTCTCAGGGTACCAGCCCTTTTACGCTCTCCTTTCCTTCCTTACCCAGGGGCCCAATCTTTCTGGGATGCTGCCAGCTCAGCTCCTGCTCCTCAGTCCTGGCCTCTTCCTGGGGTATGTCCACTCCTGGGGCTGGCTCCGGCGTCCCCCACGTCTGGTTACAAGGACAGTGGGACGAGTGGAGGAAGAGCCCCTTCCCCTGGGCCCCCTGTTCTCTCCTAAACGGCAAGGCAGTTATGTTTGTGCACAAGGGTTCCTGACAGCTCCTTCAGCTTCAGCCCGGGGCCTTCCTAGGTATACCCTGCACTGAATTGGGGTTCTATATCAGTCTCCAGGACCAGCCCCCAAAAGGGATGTCTGATGCCCCTTTCATCTCTTCTGGGCTTTTCCCTACTAAAAATATTTTATCCGCTCCATGTTGCAGAAAAAACTCTCCTTGCATGCGTAGGGTGGCTATGGACGGGAGAAGGGCAGGGGCTAAGCTTTGACAGCCCTGGTCCCTTCCCGTGGAGTGGTGCAGTCCTACTGGAAGGGTCAGTGCCAGTAGAGAGCAGAAGGAGGTCTGATTCTCAGTGTCGGCGCTGAGGGGTCATCTTTGAAAGACGCAGAAGAAAGAGTGAGTCTGTGGCCGGGAGGGCACGGCAGGCCAATCTCCCCGGGGTGGAGGTAGCTGACTGCGTCACTTACAGATGAGATTCCGGGGTGCAGGGCACCAGGTCTGAGCACCTGCAGCAACTAGAGCAGCCAGTGCTGCCAGCAGCCTCCTCTCCGGCATGCCAGGTGCAGCCTGAGGACCTTGGGCCTCTGCTGGCCAGCGAGGGGGTCCCTACTGGAGCCAGTCTGCTGGGACGTGAGCAGAAAGGGGCTGGGCCTTCTGTCAACGCACTTTGCAGACACAGGAGCTCTTGACTCATGGTGCCGTGGAGTTGGCAAGCGTGTTCTGGACAGAACCCAAATTGTCAGTTTGCTCTCACGGAGTTTTGGTATCCATTCCAGGCTCTGAACCTGGCCAGGGTTCTGGGGAAATGCGCAGAAAAGCTGGCGTGCTTGCAGACATAGATTCCTCCCAAAGCCCTTCTACTGCCACCAAAATATGGACTGTCATGATTCAGAGGCACTTTACATGCTGGGGTTGGTCCCTCTCAGGTAGGACTACCGTCAGCTGATTGGCCGGCAAGCTTGCGTAGCTCCCAGGCGCTCTGCTTGACTAGGAAGTCTCTAGGATGGACTTGGCTTAATGACAACATCCTGATTTTGATCTGAGATCTGTTTCCTTGTAATTCCCACCCACCTACTTCTGCGGGCCTTGGAAGAAAATGTCTCATCAATTTATCTAATTGGTCTCAGTTGCTGAAGAAGGTGAGGAGGGAGTTGTTTGCCTCTGTTGGAGAAAGTGGGTACCTGGAGAGGCTAAAAGGCTTGTGAAAAAGCTACAGGTAGAACTGGGATAGAAGCCCAAGGATTTTAACTGCCCAGACCAGTCTTCCGTTACTCCATATTCCACAACCCTGACTATTATTGCTGAATACTTACTATGTGTACCTGGGTGGGCTTTGGAGGGAAAGGAGACCTTGACCCTCTCTCAGGGGGAGTCATGAATTCCAGCTCAGGAAAGACGCACACACGCGATTCAAAGCACGTGCACGTCCAGCAGACGGGGTGGCCTTCTCCTCTCCCAAGAAGGTCGACCTGGAACACCAAGTTTCTTCCTCACTTTGAGCTGTCCTGCCAGCACGGACCGGCAGATAGGAAAGGGAAAAGGTGGGGAAGTAAAACTTAACCAGAGAAAAAGAAGAGTCTGTACTTGACAGGAAGAACAAAAGCTTGACGAAGAGTTTGGAAATGTAGCTATAAACACCGGGCTTGGAAAGACGCACAGAGAGCTCGTGGGCGTGTGGGTGGGAGGGCTCGCCAGGTGCCAAAGCTTAGTCGTGTGGCAGCAGGGAAGTAGGGAGCAGGGCCTGGAGTGGTGCCAGAGCTGCACACCAGCACCACAAGGACCTGGTCTCCGCAAAGGCAGGACCCACGCACCTGGATAGCTGCACCCGTCTCCACCCCCAGAGAGGTGCCTCTCTCATTCTGAAAGATGCCCGCCCTGATTCCAGTCACTGGCTGTGCAGCCAGCCATCAACATGGGCACACGATTCTCTGGGCCTCACGTCCTCTCCCTTGGGTGGCAGCCTTGATTCCAGAATCATTAGGAACGAGAGACCCAGGCTCTGTTCACGGCAGCTTGTGGAGGTGAAAGCTGACATCACTGTTATGGACTGAACATGCCTCCCCCAGCACCCCCAGTGAGGTGGAATGAGGAATGGGACATAGGCTGAGGTCATGAGAGTGGAGTCCCCACCATGAGATTAGTGTGCTTAAGAGAGCCAGCGTGGACACTGGAGGATTAGCCTCCACCTGATAAGAGGGATGTAGGGTCAGCGAAAAGTGATCAGGCTTTGTGCCCTCCCTGGTGGCGCAGAGGGTTAAGCAACGTACTATGAAGCAAACCGCAGCCGCTGCAGCACGAGTTCAATCCCTGCCCTTGGCCAGGTAGGTGACCCACATGGCACAGCAGACCTCTCCTGCCTCGCCCGCTGCTCCCCTCAGCAGTGTACTTCAGTCATCTGCCTGTTCTGTTACCCACTCTGTCTGGTGGATACTTTCACCACCGCACCTCAGGCCTATACCCCCAGTGCTTGTATACATAAATAAATCTTTAAAAAAAAAAAGTGATCAGGCTTTCCCGCCCTCCCTCCACTGGTGTCGATGATGGACACCTGTGGTCCTGCAGACCTCATGGCAGGCACCTCTAGTAGGTGGGGCAGGTGCAAGTGGGCACACCTGGGCTGAGACACGCGGTGTCTAAGGGCGGTGTCACGAGGACGCCAGCAGCAAGAAAGGCAGCAGCAGTAGTAGCAGTAGAGGCACAGGAGGCTTCAGAGCCCAGAGTGAGGGGCCTCCCTGGTGGCACAGTGGGTTAAGCAACGCACTATGAAGCAGACTGCAGCCTCTGCAGCACAAGTTCGATCCCTGCCTCCAGCCAGGGAGGGGACCTACATGGTGCAGCGGACCTCTCCTGCTTCACCCGCTGCTCTCCTTGGCAGTGTGTTTCAGTCCATCTGCCTTTTCTGCTCCCGGCTCTGTCTTGGTGAATCCTCTCATTGCCCTGGACTCTGACCTGTACCCCAGCTCTTGTATGCATAAATAAATAAATCTTTAAAAAAAAAAAAACAGAGCCCAGAGTGAGGCCCTCCTAGCCCTTGGCCCCCTGGCCTCCGGCCTGCTGTTACCTGATCGCCTCTGATATAAAGAGCAATAAACCCTGAAAAAGCCACCAAGGGCTCCAGGACTCCCCTCGTCTTGTCTGCTGGAATCGTTGAGAACCTGCCCCGTGCCCTGCTGGTACCACAAGGGGGTACTGGGGATGCCTCCAAGGTGTTTCTTACACTCAGACACCAGAGGTCTGCCCCTCTCTACCAAATGAGCTTTTCCTTTTGAGTAACCCAGAATCCCTATAAGGGATTAAAAGGGGCCAGGCTAGATCTGTAAGAAATCAGAATTGAGGAAATCACATCTTCTCAGAAAAGAGCTAATGTCCAGGAGATACACTCTTAGATCTACTACTTGGAGAGGGTGTTTGACGGGTCCTAAAAGGCATTTCAGGGCTCTGTGAGAACATTTAGCTCAATAAGACACCTGCAAAGGTTTGCACCTCCCTTCAGGGCACGAAGACTTGTTAGCTCAAGAGAGACCTGCTGAAGGTCATTGACCAGGTGAGTGCTGCCCCCCCCCCCCAATCAGAGCTCCAGCTTTCACCTTGGGCCTGGGAGGGGCTGAGCCTGAGCTGAGACCACTTTCACCATGGGGGCTGGGGTCAAGGGCGGGCCCACACTGTGTCCTCATCTGAAGAGGGGGAGGTTTGAAACAGACAGCAGGGCTAAGGCCCAAGTCCCCACCCTATATTCTGCTTCCAATCCTAGCAAAGACCCACCCAGGTTTGTTGAAAGTCACGTCTTCTTTAAATGACAGAATTCTTTCTTTGAGATTATGTGTAGCTTAATTTTTAAAACAAGACAAACATGCTTTTTACTTTTGACCCTGATCAAAAAAGTGTTAGCTCATTATGTCCTTTCTTTTCCCAAAATTCTTGTGGGACTTTCGCTTTTCAATTTCAAAAACTTTAAACATGTTTGCTCTGTCAAAGACAGTGCTAACTTGGAGATGAGCCCAGTTAGCAAGGGGGCTCTTTGGGGTGTGATTGCAAACCCTTCTTCTGTCCCATCCCCACTTTGCCTTCTCCTTACCTGCTGGGAAGACCGGCAGAGGCAAGGTGCAGGAGGTGCAGACCTCACACGATGGGCTCAGCCTCCTCCCTCTTCAGTCTTTTTAGCCACATCTGAGTCCCAGAAACAGTTCTAGCCAGGCTGAGTTTTCTCAGTTTCTCCAGCTTTTCCACCGTGACCTTTGGCACAGGTGGCGTAGTAGACACGTACCTTGAGATGTAGTCCAGATATGCAGGTCAATAACAATGTAACCTTGATGCATTGTTTGCAGGCGCCAAACATACTTCTGTAAACCAGGCCTCAACTTGACCCTGTGCCAGCTTTGTCTGTAAATCTCAGAAGAGCTAATAAGACTCCTGGGAAGCCGCTCACTGGCACAGTCCCCTGCTGGCACCCAGAGCCGCTGCTCCCACCGGCCAGCCGGCCAGACAACGCTATTGCTACCTGTGTATCTCCTGCTGCACCGTGATAGACTTGTTCCTGCTCCCCGCTGTGGTGCCAGGAAGGGGCACAGAGCAAGTTCTCGATGATTCTGGGCAGACAGGGTAGTCCTGGACAGAGGGGGCCTGGAGCCCTCAGTAGCTTTTGTAGGCTTTTATTATCAGAGGCGACCAGGCACACGGCGGGCAGGGGGGTGGGGAGGTCTCCTAGCCCCCAGCACTCTCTTTGGGCTCCCTAGTCTCTTTCTTTCTTCTCTCTGCCTCTGTCTCTCCCCTGCTCTTCTGCTCTGCTGCTGTGTTCTCTATGTTCTGCTGGTGTCCTCGTGACGCCACCCTTACATGCCCGTGTCTAAGCCCAGGTGCACCCACTTGCACATGCCCAGCTAGGCACGTGTGCAGCACCGCAGGTGTCCATCATCACACCATTGGCGGGAGGGTGGAAAAGCCTGAGACTTTCTCTGACCCTACACCCGCATACGGGCTTCACGACCTGCTGTCTCATCTGCCGCCATGGAGAACCAGGCAGGCTGCAGCTGAGGCCCTGCACCTCACACTAGACTGCTTGTCACACGCATCCCAGGCATGTCCTCCGCTGTGGCCCAACAACAGCTACCGCCCTGCACCGCCTGTGCCTCAGTCGGCGTGCGCTGGGCTCACACTTCACGGGCTTCCTCTCCTCAGGCCGACTCCTTCTATCTGGAGTGTCTTCCTTGTGACCTCCTTCTCACAGCTGCCTCTCCAGAATGCCAAGGTTGAAATGACCTTGCCATCCTTCATGTTCCCTCAGAAATTCACTCAAGGCACCTCGTGCTTTCTGCTCGTCTGCTGTTAGTCTCAGATATGGTTTGTCTATAAGACCGTGTGCTTCTCAAGGGTGGGATTTTCATTCACCTTTGTAATCCCAAACCTGCCCTTGGGAGGAACTCCATGAAAGTCTTAAATAAATGGGCTTTAAATAGCAAAGTCCCTTGTAACTCAGTCTTATCGCAAACCATGGCCAGGTGGCAGGAATCTACATCTCGGCTCCTGCCTGAGGGAAGGTTGACTGTTTTCTCAGGTGCGAGGTTCTGACAGAGCCACAGACTCTCCAGGCTCCAGGTGGGAGGAGGAGCTTTTCAAGTGGGCTCGAGAGCTGGAGCCAGAGTGGCTTTTCCTAACGTGGCTGAAGCGTAACGGGGTTACGCTTTATGGCCCCATAACCCTCACCCCCTTGCCTCCCCTTCCAGTTAAGTCCTGTGATCTTAACATACGTGATAAAATGAGTGCTCTCTATACTGCTGCAGAACACATAGTAAGTACTCAGGAAATGGCAGTTTTCTTTTCTTTTGGTTCACACCCATTTTCTGCACCATAAAGATTCTGATGAACTGGAAAGTAACAGAAGATCCAATGAACAGGCCTCAACACAGGATTTATTATCCTCACATAACAAAGACGTTCACAGTTCAAGGGTTATTTTAGTAATTCCACCATGTACTGGACAACCCATCTTTGTCCTTTTTCCTCTCCACTGTCCTTGACACCCTCATGCTGTGTCCTGGTAGTTACCAGAGGGCTGCCATAACGCCTGCGATTGTGCCTGTTTTCAAGGCAGTAAGAGTAAACAGGATGGGACCAGCCATGTTTTTCCTTTTATCAGAAAAGCAAAATCTCTTGCAAAAGCTGCTCAGCAGAGTTCCTCTAATGTATATTAGTTTTCTGTCACCCGCTATGACAGTTTACTGCAAACCTAGTGACTTTAAATAACACAAATTGTCTTCGAGACCTGGAGGTCAGAAGTCTGAAACAGATTTCATGGGGCTAAACTCAAGGTGTGAGCAAGACTGTTCCTTCTGGGACGCTGGGGAGGAATCCATCTCCTTGCTTTTTCCGGCTTCTAGAAGCTGCCCACGTTGCCTGGCCTGGGGCCACCTTTCATCTCCAACTCCAGCCGTGTCTGGCTGAGGCTTTCTCATGCTACGTACATCACACTGGCATTGATTCTTCTACTTTTTGAACCTCCCTCTTCTATTTTTGAACCCTGGTGATTTCACTAGGATAATACAGAATTATTTCCCCCTGGTAAGGGTCAACTGAATAGCAAATTTAATTCCACCTGCAGCTGAATTCCCCTTTGTCATGTAACATAACATATTCCGTATCCGGAGGATTAGGATGTGGACATTTGGGGGAAGCTGGCCGCTCTGCCTACCATTTTGTTCCTTGACCAAACCAGAACTCATGGCCACTACCGCTTGCAAGGGCACTTGGTAAATTGATTCCCTGGTAAAATAGAGCAGGAGCATCATATTGCCTTAAACTGGTGTAGCGGCAGGAAGGAGGCACAGGAGCAGGGTTCAGGATGGTTCTGGGCAGACGGGTCAAGGAAGGAGAGTCTTGGAGCCCTCAGTGGCTTTTATGCTTTATTTAGTAGAGGTGGTCAGGTACATGGCAGGCAGGGGTGCCGGGGGGGCGGCAGGCCTCCCAGCCCCTGAGGCATCTCACCCTCTCGGCTGCTTCTTCTCTCTCTTGCTGCTGCTGCTCTTCAATACTGTCGGTCGGTCCTCGCAGTTCTGGCGTCCTCATGACGCCACCCATTTAGACCCACGTCCAACACAGGTGCGCCCACATGCGCATGCCCACCCTGGAATGCTCGCAGCACCGCAGGTGTCCATCATCACGGTGGTGGGAGGGTGGAAATACCTGATCAACCTTTACCCTACAACTGGTCATCTAGCATCGTCTCAATCTGGCCACCTGTTATCACAAATCAGATCAGGGCAGTGTTCATAGGAGAGGGCAGGTTTGGGGCTGGCTGCTGCACTGCTGGCCTCAATAAGGAGCAGCTGACTCTGGGCAGATTTTCTGTCCTCACACAGCATGTTTGTAATGAAACGTGAATGTTCCCAGACTGTGCCCAACTCTTGTGCCTTTCAGAGGACCCTGCCAGCCAGGCCTTTCACTCCTTCCCTTTCTTCTGCTTCCCTCCTCCCCAGTTCTCCAAAGAAAGAATCTGCACAGACAATATGGTTTTCTTGGGCAAAGAAAACCATTTTTAATGAGCAAAGAGGAGAGAATTACAGCCATGGCAGAGGCAGGAGGAATTTACTGAGGGCAAGTATTAATGTGCCTCCTACAAGTCTAACAGATGAGCGCAAAAAGGAGTAGAATTAGGGAGATCTGCAGGTAGGCAGGAAGCCCCCCCAGGGTTTGAAGAGAGCACACAACAGCTCAGAACTAAAGTCTGTTCAGCAGGTTATAAAAGTTACAGGTAAAGGTCATGAGCCCTTTGGAATGACACTGGGCTGCACAGTTGACTGTGACGGGCTCTGGCAGAGTGATGGGAATTATTACTAGTAACTGTTCCTCCTCTGATGCTTCCTTGGTGCTAATCTAGTCTGTGCCTGGCCAAGAGTTACCACTGGGTTCAGGGGCTCATCTGCAAATCAGGTATTTGGACACGGGCCCTCCGAGGCCCTTTCCAGCTCTGGCATCATATCATGCATGATTGTGCAGCTTAGTCAAGCTCCACGGGTAGCCTCAAATGCTTGGAGTGTCTCTAAAAGATGTTCTCAGAACACAGCACATAATTTGGAGCTCACTGAACTTCCTCAAGCTCAAATGGCCTCAGTAGTACCCGACCTGAGGTGTTGATGTGAGGATTAATGGTAACATATGAACACACACAGTGTGTCTGACACGTAGTGGGCACTAGGGAATTTTTCTCCTAAAAAAAGGAATACAGGATGAAACCTGATGGTCTATGATTAAAGAGAAAGACAGTGGGCTTTTGGGTCATGACAATATTTAAAAATATATATATTAAAAGCAAATGTCTTGAAAAGTTTGGGTCCAGGTCTCACAAGTGGGCCACTTGTTATTACTCTACCCTTCCCGCGTGAGCTGGCTGGTCTTGCATCTGAGAAGGCACAGGTCTGTGGGAGAGCACACCTATCTTAGAATACTCGTTCCTCTTTCAAAACATTGCATGAGCTTCTCCCACTCTACGTCACCAAGGTCCTGTCACCATCACAGACGGCTTGGAAACTGGTTTTGTGATTGCTTGTGTCAGTGTGATTGTCATCTCCATCCAAGATCCGCCTGCCCTGCGCTACGCAGTAGGCTGGCCACTTGCCTTATGCGGTCACTGAAATGAAAATGAAGTGAAATGAAAAACTCATTTTGTCCATGGCACTGGTCATATTTCAGGTGCTCAATAGTGACATGTGACTGTGAAAATAACACAGTTTTAGAACATTATCACAGAAGGTTCTATTGGCTAGAACTGTCCCAGTGACTACCTAATGCTTAAAAAAAAAAAAAAACCTAAAAAAAATCCTGGCGGCTGAAGTCCCAGTCCTGATAAGGGGCAGCTGCCCTCTGGTGAGGACAGCTTTCCCAGGAAGCCCTGGAGGGAACAAAGTGCGCCTGGTGACCTGCAGGTGGGAGATTCTATAAAGCCGTCTCCCTGGGCGCTCAGGGGCTCCCCTGGGAAATGTCCTTTTAGTCTGAGTTCTGAGCCAGCAGCTTCTTGCCCGATAGCTTAACTAAGTCACTGTTCCCAGCGGTAGACACAAGCGACCCCTCAGCCGTGGGCTGTGGACAGAAGAGGGAGGGCCCAGTCGCAAGGCCTGCCCTGAGCTTTCCCCTAAGCGGTGGAGGCTGCTGGCTCTCCTCACACTCTCCAGGCCACAGATAAGCGGGCAGACATGTCCTCGCCACTTACCCTGCCTGTCAAAATCTCCCCCAGTCTTCTCTTTCTCAGCTGTCACCTTCCAGGACCCCCTTGGCCCCCCGGGAAGGCCCTTAGCACACTGTTTACAAAGCTCTGGACTGTCTACTTACTGTGCCTTGAACCCTAGGTATCTGTGGACCCCCCTTTAGCTAGCAAACCCCTCGGCGGGCAAGGCCTGGTGTTTGTCACATAGCCCAGCTCGGGGAGCCCTGCCTTGCGGGGGCAGACGTGAATTAGCAGGACGTGGAATTCTGGGGGATCAACCACAAGAGTTCTATGGAGCGACTCTGCTCCACACACTTGTCACAGAAAAACCCTAGTGGTGGCTTCTGTGCCCCCTGCCAGACCCTCCCTGGGGAGCAGACAGAGCGTGGCTCCAGCTCAGGCTGCTCAGACCTCCCTCCACCCTTACTAATGGGGTGTCTTTAGGAAAGTTATTCTGCCTCTCTGGTCCTTTTTCTGTAAAATGGGTATATAAATAATTTATATCCCCTGGAGTTGGCTTGAGAAATAATTTAGTAAGACATATCTAAAGATGCCTGGCAGATAGTACACGCTCTACAAGTGATCACCACTGCGTTATTATTCTCTTCTCGGCAACAGCCTGACTGTTCTGGGAAGTAGCTGCCTGACTTTGTTCATGTCTGGATTCCTGCTGTGACTGTCCATTTCCTGGTCTCTGTCGTCAGTCCATTCAACCAAGCACCTCCCAGAGCCCACTTACCTGGCCTGGCTCAATGGCCCCACCCCAACCCAGGCACCTACCTGCTTCCTGTAGGTGAGGCCCCACAGCACCCAGTCTCCTCCGCACTCGAACCAAGGCGACACTGATAACCTTGCTCGGGAGGGGGAAACCCCACAAATGTTGGCCTACTGGAATTGCTGTTCTCAGAAAAGCCAGCTCCTTGGAGCAGGCCGGGCTGTCTCCGAGCACAGGCTTCCAGGGGGCTGACCACCTCCAGCTGACGTGGGGGTGTGGTTCCAAGAATGGAAAGGGTGTTAGGAAATGAAAGGAGTGAACCTTCTGGGTGTGTGACACCAGGAAGAACATAACAGAAAGCAGAAGCTGAGTCTAAAAATCTTCCACTAAACTGGCAGTTTGGACAAAAGACGCCGGGGCCCCCAGACCACCAAGGATCAGAAAACTATGGTGTGGGCAATGCTGGCCAGCACGCCCTGGAATGAGCGTTACCTTAATTCTATGCCACTAGAATGTGGGTGGGGAATTAATAATATTTACCAAATTGTCCAACTCCTTTGAACCAGAACGATATATAGAAATAGAGCCCAACGCTATATCCGAGATATGGTCTAAATTTATAGATCAGTGGCAGCATTATCACAAAGAGAAAAAGTTGGAGATAACCTAAGAAGTCCAGCAGTAGAAAAATGCCCTTGTAGCAGTAGAAGTCCATCATTCATTGGAGATACCATAGAACACACCTGGTCTCTTCTGCTGCCCAGAGAGCTCCTGGGCCGCCGCGCCGCCCTCCTCCTCCACTCCGGTCCCTGGCTGACCACGTTCTTCACTGCAGAAGGCACAGCATGAAGCCTCAAAGAAAAGCCCGGCCAGCCACACCAGCAGAATTCCCCTGTGCTCTCATGTGTGGAGCAATGTTTACCTCGGGGAAAAATGACTTCTGCAACTCCAGGGTGTTCCCTAATTATTACAAATCCCCTGGAGAAGGAGGGGAACGGCTCCTTCTCCATCCCTGAGACTGAAGCAGGAGACAGGGAGGAGGGAGGATGGACAGACTCACCGCAGGCTCCATGCCGTGACTTGAGGTCGGAAGCAGACGTCTTTCCAGAGCAGAGACACGGGCTGGTCGATGCCAACCTAGCGCTGAGCCAACTTTTCAATTCAATGTGATCCAATTCCTGGCTACTCAGGTGGCAACTGAGAGTTTCCAAGGAAAACTGGAAGAGCAGTTATCACTTCCAGGCACTTGCCACATATTAACCCAGGGGATTTCAGATAGACAATCTAATCATCACAATAGCCCCATAGAAATAGGGTTCTTGTCCCATTTGGGAAAGGAGAGCTAAGACTTGCCTAGGATACTCCAACTGCAGTCACGCGTGTCAGGTACAGGGACGGGCTCTGAAAGCTGTTGTCGAGCAATCCCGTCCCTGCGCATGTCACAGGTGCAATCACGCAGCGCTCGGTGAGACAGCTCCCGGCAACCAGGCTGCACGCAAGGACCTCTGTCGTCTGCACAGCCCACTGTTGTGCCGTGCAGCAGCTGGCCGCGCTGTCCTCCGGGGATGCGCAGGCCTGGAGCAGCAGTGACTCAGGTCTTCCTGCTCCCTTTTCCAAGCCTCCTCAGCCAGCCGCAGGGTGAGGGGAGAGCCAGCGGCACAAGCGGGGCCAGGGAAAGATCTGTGTCGAACTCCAAAGCTTGCAAAGCGCAGAGCATCCCGCTGGGGCGCAGGATGGGCGACCCCAGCCTCTGAGCTGACTGTCAGCGCAAATTTCAAGGGTCCAGGCAACGCTGAAGGCCAGAGGCGGCATTTGCACTTACTTGTACTTCACTGTCCTTCCTGCATTTTACTCTAATTATTTGAATTGATTGATGGATTTCTTAATTGATTGATCAATTTGATCTTTTATTCACTGAGTGGCATTTTATTGAATTCCCCCTCAGGGGCAGATCTAGCTTTGGTGGGGCCTGACATTTCACTAGAAACCCCCTTCAAGAAGAGTTCCAAGTAAAAATGGTACAAAAGTGAGTATTAGGATGAGAAGAGAAGTCACAGCACTCGGCTGGTGGCTGGCACACCCAGGTACTGAGTCTCGGCCTCTTTGATCAGGCAGGTATAGAAATGCCACCCTCTTTGCCACCTGCTCCATTAGAAGCTGGGTGGCTTGGGGGCCCGACAGCGGCTGTGCAGGCAGGTCCTGAGCTGGACCTTCGTGAGCATGTTGCACAAGCAGACACAAATACTGTCTGCTCTCTTGGCGCTTCCCATCAGGTACCACCAAATAATCACAATAGAAATGCGTAATTAAGAACCGACTAGGTCCATTAGTCACGATGTGATCTCTGCAATTGTTTGACAACGGGAATGGCAGGTCGGCAGGTTCCAGCACACCTGTTCTGGCGAGACAGCTGAGGTGAGCAGGGCGGGCAGAGGGAGTTCTAGATAGGGACTCACTCTGTCCTCCAGTGCTCCTTCATCCACCTGGGCATATTACATGTGGTATATTCCAAGAAAAGGTCTCTTCCCAGCCCGAGTTCTACCTGGCCCGCTGAAGAGCTCTGAGAGCAGGTGAGCTGGCCTGTTGGGGAGCGCACTGTCCTCAATGCCCAACAAGGCCCCTCCCGCTCTGACAGCTGAAGAACCTGCGACGTTCAACCCCATCCTAACCCATTCCCCACCCCAGTGGGATTTCACCCCAGTCTGCACCCCAAGGCACCTCCTCCCAGGCTCAGCGGTCTCCAGGCCTCATGTCGTCGTACAGGGCCCTCAGCAGGGGCCAGCTGGCAGCACACAGGGGCCAGCTGGCAGAACAGAGGCGGGTGGCTCCGTGGTCCCCACCCCCAGGGGCCTGGCGCTGGTCAGTGTGGACGCTCTCTGCCGCTGCTTACATGCTGAGACAGGAGACGTCAGCCCCAGAGTAATGCGACAGGATGCAGTTCTGGGGGACAGGAATTGAAGCCCAGACTCAAAGGTGGGGAGACCCATTCCAAGTGCCCTGAAGGACTGCTTATTTTAGTTGGCAAGCTTTGTTCCTTTGTCACTGGAATATGGAAGAAGCTTTCACACCTAGTTTTGTGCCTGGCACAGAGCAGGCTCTTGGCAAATGTTTGAAGGAAGGCACGCTGGTGGATTAGAGTACACAAGTGGGGCTCAGTTCTCCCTGGAGAATAGAAAAGGACGCAGGGGCAGGCGGAGGCATGGGCCACAGCTGGATCCATGGCTGCTTCTGCACCCCAACCTCGCTGGCTTGCAGGTGCCAGCCCTCACCTGCTGTGAGTGGGGAGCAGAAAGCAGCTGTGATGGGAGTTTCACTTCCAAAGGGGGGGAGGGTTGATGGGCCCAGGGCTCAGGTGCAGGCACCATCAGGACTGCCCTGCCCCGTGCCCACCCCGGTCATCCTCTCAGACCCAGCTGAGTCCCAGAGCTCTCTAACTGGGTTTGGGGCTCAGGCAGGGCTCTCTAGTCTAGGAAGGGGGTGAACCTCTCAGCAGCCTCCTCTAGAGAGAGGTTTCTGCAGCTGCTGCTCCCACCAGCCCCCCAGGCCTCGCACTTCTTGTCAAAACTTTGCTTGCATATCGGTCTGTCTCCTCCAAGCATGATGAATCCATGGTTCTCTTTCCGCTGGGATTTCCCCTCACTATGCAGATGGTACTATGCTGATGAATGTTTGAGAACAGGACAAAACCACCTGTGGTGTCCCCAGTGGGCTAGCCCGGGGCTGTGGGCTGCTAATGTCTGCCCTGAGCCATCACTGCAGAGCCCATCTCTCCACTGCAGGACCCAAGAAACCGAGCGCTGCTCTATGCCGAGGGCCAAGGGCGCAGGCCCAGGGTCTCTACAAAGGCTGCAGGTCTTAGCCAGAGCCCTTTTCCCGCTGAGAGCGGTGAAAGCAAAGGAAATGAGTAGAAGGGAGCTGACTGCGGGGAGAGGGCCAGGCTGGACAGAAGTGGGGCGGGAGAGGGCCCAGAGAGGATGGACCCAGAGGAGCAGCTGCTCAGGGACGTGGAGCTGCACTGAGGTCTGAGCCGGTGGCCTGCTGGTGCCCCCTTGGGCAACTGTCAGAGACTGTACAGGGGGCAGAGGCCAGGCCCTTCCTGGATGCCTGCAAGTCTCCTACTTCCTCTCACAAGCTCTGCCTCGGATTTCCCTTATCTCACTTTATGATGGGTCTCATAGTTCTGGCAATTTCCAGATGTTAGCCCCCCTTCCCCCCTTGTGGGTCAGCATATGAGTGCTGATGCCAACTCAGGTAGAAGAGAGAGGCCAGGTGGCAGGAAGCAGTGCTGACTTGCTCTTGCTCCAGGGCTGCTGGGGGCCTGGCAGAGCCTCTTTGGAAACCTCTGGACTCAGTTCTTATGGGCGTGTTGGGGCCCTTGGGGAGGAACACAAGGGAGACTGGAAAAATTCCCATCTGAGCCGGCGGCTCCCCATACACGGCATGAGCCCGGGCCCCCATGCAGACACAAGACTTTCTTTTGTAAAAGACAAAAAAAGGGGCAGTAACAACAATCCACAAAAGGCATGAGGACAACACGCTACAGTTTGCAAGGGGCAGGAACCCTGTGGACACCGGCTGTCCTCTCTCCTGCCACCCCAACATGCTGTGCTTGCTCTGAGATGAAAAAGCAGAAAGAGGATGGCACAGAGATCATGATATCTAATAAAGGAGCACAGAGTTGGGAGTCACGTAGCCCTCTGACTCGGAGCAAAGGGCGTAACCCCTCCAAGCTGCAGTCTCCTTCCCAGTTATATGGGGATAAAAAGCTCCCTGCCTCACACCTAGTTCACAGAGCCTGGCTTTGGTTCCCTTCACGAGGGATCAGGGCTCATGGGCAAAAGGGCTATCTCCAGGGCTGGGCAAGAAATACACGCGATGAGCCCAGAGCACTGTAGTTCTTGACGGGAAGGGAGTATTGAAAAGTCAAAGCAAAGCAAGCCCAGCGACCCACAAAGGTGGGGGCTGGGGTGTGTGCCCAGGATGGGGAGGGGTCAGGGACAGAGGAGAGAATGGAAAGTACTTCTACTAGCTGAAACTGGCACAAAATAAATAAAGCCTTGTTAAATTATAATCCAAAGTACAAAATAAACATCCCTTAGTCCATACTGATGTAAAGAAATGACTAGATAAATAAATACATGAGCAAGAAGAGACAAATCTTCCATGCAGGGGAAATCTCAACGATCTCTATGGAGACTCCGCTCTCCGGGAAGTGCAGGTAGGGCACAGCGACCTCCTTCCAAAGAGGACAGTTATAAAAAGGGGGTAAGAGAGCCGCTTCACAGAGAAGAACCCAGCGGTCCTGTCTCAGCCAGCTGACCGACATTAACACCAGCCTCCGTGATGTCACAGTAGCAGCACCCATGTTAATGTGCTATGATGTGATGAAGGTGGCAAGAAACCTCTGTGGTTTTCCTCTGAAAAACACCTTAATCCCATCTAACTGCAAGAAGCACATCAGTCAAACTACCATCCAGGGATTTTCTACACAATGCCTGAGTGGTGTCCTCAGAATCACCAAGGTCATCCGAAGCAAGGTACGTCTGAGAAGCTGCATGGCCAAGAGGAAGCTCCATGTGATGCAGATCCTAGAACAGGAAATGGACATCCCTAGACACGCTGAGGAAACCTGATAAAGGGCCAACTTTGGGTTGTGACGAGATGTCAGTATTGAATCATTAGCTGTGACAGAGGTACCACACTAACGTAACAGGCGGGACACACTGTCCAGAAATCACAGCAGGTATTTGAACAGAGAGAAATCTCAGGAAAGAATGTCTAATTATATTCTAGTTCCAAATCAAAAATATATGAAATTATAAAAATATAATCAAAACAAACATCTCTAAGTTAGAATTTGTATTTTTTAATGGATGTAGAATATTGTCCCCAATATATTTGTCATTTCCAGTTCAATAATCATTAAATGTTTCAAATAATAGAATTTCTAATTATGTATAAAGTTGTTAATTGAGTATCTAGAAAGGTGAAAATAGAATTAGAGTGGATCACAGCATAAGCAACTGCCCCAAACAGCTACTGTCCTGAGTACTGGGGGAATGAAAAGTAGATGTAGGAATTATTAAAAGCTTAGAAATTCATAGAGAATACTATGAAAAGCTATATGCAAACAAGTTCAACAACCTAGAAGAAATGGCCAAATTTCTGCAACTTTACAATCACCCAAAGTTAGATAAAGAAGATATAGACTTTTTAAACAGCCCAATTACAAGTAGTGAAATTGAAACGGTCATCAA
>JAGFMF010012094.1:439846-461349 GCA_019455555.1 Galemys pyrenaicus | reverse complement strand
AGATGGTGATGGGGAATACATGGGGATTACAATTAATGGCAAGTATATGTAAATTTTAAAATATTTTAATAAAAAAAATAAAAGATACATGAAAAAAAAATAAATAAAAGCTTAGAAATTCGAAGAAGGGAACCCAGGGGCTGAGGCCCACACTTTTTTTTGGGGGGGGAGGGAGGGTAGGTCACAACTGGTTGATGACTCTCCGATATGACAGATCAACCCCAAAAATATTTTACCAAATGAAAAAAGCCAGATGTAAGATTGTACACTTCTGTTTTGTGAACTGTCCAGAACATTCATCTCTGTTGACTGGCAGTTTCCTAGGGTAGATTGGGGAGCGAATCCTTTATGGACTGATGGAAATGTTTTAAGATAAGAATGTGGTGCTCTCTGCACAACTCTGTCAATATCCTAACAATTACTAAATGCTACACTTAAAACAGATGCGTTTATGGGTGTAAATTATACCTTGATAAGTTTTTTATAAAAATCAAGTAGGATGCAGGTGTTAGCTATTGTTATGGTGGCAATTATTTGCAAATATGGGTAACCAATCAACAGGATGTACCCCTTGAACTTATATAATATGATGTGTCAATTATATCTCAACTGCTGGGCAGGGAGGGAAACCAGCAGATAGAAAACCACGGTGCCACGGCGGGGAGCAAGTTCCTGCACCCCTGGCCTCCCAGAGTCCCTCCGGTGCCCACTGGCACAGAGGCTAGCAGGGAAGCTTTGCAAAGGCAAAGCAGGAGAGGTCTGTGGAATTGCAGCTCAGCTCAAAGGGGGCTTGAGTGAGAAGTGGAAGGGTGAGTTTGAAGCAGAAAGTCAATTAATAAGTGTCATAGGAGGTGTTTCCCAAAGGAAGGCAGCCTCTGGTTCCAGAAAAAGAGACAGGAGATCCCAGACAATCAGCACAATAAATGTCCACAGTGCTCAGGGGATGTAGGACAGGAACTCAGGCACAAAAATACTGGGGAAACAGAAAATGCTGAGTCAAAGGTTGGAACAGGAGCTGTTCTGGCTCCTGGGCCCGCAGCTGAGGACTAGTTCTTGCTCGGACAGGGCGCACCCCATTCTAGAAGACACCGGGTAGCGCGCCAGGAGCTCCCAGCTTTATCAATAGTGTGAATTTGGGAGGCCCACTGACTCACTCTTGCCTCTCCTTACTAAGTGCAAACACATTGAAGATGGCGCCGATCACACGTGCTATGTGCCAAACACTTCCAAATCATTTCAGAGATCTAAATCCCAAGCATTTCTAAAGCATGACTTCCCTGAATCCTATTTTCCCTGAATTGAAGAAAACATCTGCCCATGAGCCCTGAGAGGGAAACGGGAAATCTGGGTAAATGCCTGAACTCAAAAGTTCCTGGACAAGTGGGAAAAGCAGGACTGGAGAAACAGGCACGGGGAGGTGGCTGCCAGAGGCTGGCAGTGGGAGCCAGGTGGGAGCCAGCAAGTGGGCACGAGTTCCTTTTTGAGGTGATGGGAAATATTCTGACATTACATTATGGAGATGTCACACAACTCTGTAAATGTACAGACAGACATTGAATTGTGAACGTAACAGGTGACTTACCGTAAGCAAATTATACCTCATTAAAGCACTTTTAAAAAAGAACAAACGTACCTCAAAAGAAAGTTTTTATGGACACTCAACCAGATGGAGACTTGGCATTTTGCCAAGGTGGTGTCTGGCCCATTAAAGGTTTGTGAAGCTGGTGACTTCTGCCCCACCCCCACCCCCATGTGCTGGGACTGTCTCCAGGGAGCATTGCTCACACAGTCCGGATCATCCTCTGTTTGAAGTCCCGCATGCAGCCCCGCCTCTCCATTTTGCTCCACTACTCCTGGTGGCTGAAAGGTCCAGGACTCTGCTCCAGCTAAGGCCCCGTCCTGAGCATCATTTCCCTGTGCAGACCGAGACGGAGAATCAGCAGTTGGACAGGGCACTATGGTTGCAGATTCCTACCAGGCTTTTGCCTCAGTTCCTCCAAGAGATTTTGGGTAACAGCTTAGCTATATAAAGTGGGGGTACTGAATTCTACAATGGGTGTTACGCTTGGGTGTGTAAAAAATAAGATAGCATTTATGCATTTCTTGCCATAAAACAATCAAAATACCAGCCAATCCCCAGGGACGTGGCCTGAGCGCATTCCTGGCTGAATTACCTGTGCAGCACGATGGGGCTGGTCGCTTACTGATGAGCCTGGGGAATTACTGCTTGAGTAGAGGTTCTCCCCAAAGCATGTGATTCCAGAGATGGGGGTGGGTCCTGGATTCTGCATCTCTTAGGAGCTTGGGGATGACCACACGCTGAGTGGCACATTCTGCTGCATGCCCTGGAGCATCCAGCTGCAAGGCGAGGGGGAGGGGGGCTTTTCCCAGCAGAAGCATACGCGAGCCACTAGGCTCTCTGGGAGCACAGCGAAGGACTCTTGACTGCGTCAGGTCCAGGTTCCATCCTGTGGTGGCTGCAGGCTGGGAAAACAGCAAAGGCAGCAGCAGCCTCTCCCACCCCCTCCTCAAGAGAGGAAGTGATGAGCTGCTGATTAAGCAGGATGAGACATGCTCCAGCTGAGAGCAGCCTGAACTGTGGTCCCCCTTGGTGAGGAAGTGGACAGGAGAGGACAGATGCCTATGTCCCCTGCTCAGCACCTTGAGGTCTCCTGCTGGTGATGATGGGCCCAGGGCATTGTCAACAATAAGCAAGAAAGAATCTGCTGCCAAAGGTAGAAAGAGCCAACCTTGAACTTCCACGGCTGTTATGAGGCAGAGAACGTTAGTTTAGCATCACTAGGTGCAAAGCACTGTCTATGAACGCAGATGATTTGTCTCTGGGAGCCATTATCCCGGGGCAGCATGAAATGTGAAAAGCCTGTGATACAAAGGCAAGGTAAGGAGAAACTCTGAATACAGAGAGGGAGACCCACCGTGAATAGGGAGAAGAAACCCATTGCAGGACAGGGCATTAGGGCTGAAGGTCAAATGATGGGTAGAGTTGTGGGTGGAGAACAGCAGAGAAGAGGATCACAGTCAAATTGAGAAGAAAAAGTAAACAGGAGAAAGTTCTCTGTGGGCTGGATGAGCAAGCAACATCAGACAGATTAGTAGGATACAAAGACCAAATTAGTAGGATAAAAAGACATACGCACAGGGATTCTATATGGCTGTAGACTGCAAAGTAAGTTAGACACAGTGAGGTTTATATTCTGAACTAAGGACCAGGACAGAGGCCTGGGGGGTCCAGGAGAGAGGAAGGGTCTCACATGACTAGGAAGGGATGACTTCATAGGACAAAACCTCACCTCTGGATGTCTGCCCTACCATAAGATAGGTTTCGCCAACAAAAAGATGATCTCGGAGAGAGCCCTCAGTGGGAGAATCTTCATTCTTTAGCATGATGCTCAGTTTCTCCTGAGTCCCACAGGGCTCTATTGACCTTCACTCTGCATGCCAAGGTGACTCTGTCAGAAAAAGCCTGCTCTGCACTCTTGGGGAAAGCCTGCTGAACAATTATGGGGGTCAGAGAAGAGAAGCTGAGCATGCACTTACAGAATGGGTCTATCTGTTCATTCTGTTCATTCAGCATTCACTATATGCCAGATGTGGTAGGTGCTGCCGGGTTGCAGCAAGTGACAAAAAGGCAATCCCTCTTCAAACGATAGGACTTCTGTGCATTCTGGAATATACAGAAGTGCTGGCAGAAAGGGCCATGAGGAAAACCCAGAGCAGGCTAGGAATTCAGAGGAGGGACATATTTTTCTGGACCCTGTTTTAGACAACTATGGGTACTGCAGACAGACTATCTGAGTCACCAGGAATTGGCCTGTGGCCAAGGCACTAGAGCTGTTGACAGAGCGGGTGGTGTGTTCTCATGTGTGTTCTACCTCCACTTCCAGCAATTACTCCCTAGCCTGCCAGACAATGCAAGATTCGTTCCGTACCCCACGGCTGTGATGCCATGCCCCTGACCAGCTGCTGATGTGAGAATCACCTGACAGAAACTGAGAAAACTACCCAGGACCTAGAAGAAATGCCCAGAGGATATCTATCTGTCCTTTGAGTCTCGTGCTGACTCATGGCTCAGCTGGCCTACCTGAGAGTGTTAGTATTCTTGAATACTGCTTGACTTCACTCTTTGCCATTAATTAAGGACTCAGACTCTGCGAAGTTAAATTTAGTTTTTAGGGTTGTGTCGATGCAAATTGTCCTTGGCCAGTAGCAAAGACACCCTCAAAGATTAGGGTTAGTGGCCAGGGAGACATGAACTCATTCTGTATCTAACCTACATGCCCACACTCTTCCTTAATCGGATGGTGTCAACCCCAGTGCTTCCAACGCTCTTCAAACCAGCCTTTCCACTTACTGTTTCCTTCCTCAGTGGAGGAATTGAGTTGTTTTGGACAGGTGCTCATTCTAGAGTTCTAAGAAAGTCGTGTTTTTATATTTTGAACATTCTATCTCCCCAGCCCAAAACTGGGGCTTCTAAGTACGATGAGAGGCCAGACAAGGTGAATTGATATTGCTCAATAGGACTAGAACTTCCTGAAGATGGTCCTGCCCAGGCCCACTGTCAACAGAAGGAACCAGGGGCCCCCACAGAAATTCACCAGCAGGAAGAACCCTCAGAGACTCAGTGAGGTCTGGGATTGTTCTCTCATAAATGTGGCTCCCAGGCCTGTGAACCTTAGCACAACGACAACACTCAGGGAACAACAGCAAAACATGTGAGCGGGGCATTAAAAAGGCCATCAACTTGGGGCCCTCTGTGGGGACAGCAGGTTGTGAGTCACCCCAGCAGAACGGGGACTGGGACACACCAGCCTGTTCGGGACTGGTTTTCATCAAGATCCCAAATGGTGACAAAAGCAGTGACAACAACCAGAACCTCAGCACAGCTAAGGCTGAACCCACCCACCTGGCTCTGCTGACATCTGGAAGGAGGAGCCTTTGCACTGAGTCCGGGGGGCGGTGATGGGCTTGCGTGAATGCAAACTGGAAATGAAAGAATAGAAATATTTGTACCCAAACTAGTAAACGGGGCCACGCCTGTTCTGTGCATACGATATGTACGACACTTTCTTTCAAATAGCACTCCAGAGCTGAATGGGAAATGATCCTTGGAGAAGTCTGCTCTGGAGCTGTAGGGAAGCATGGAAGGAACACAGAGGGAGGGGGGAAACCTCAGAAGGCATGAGAGCTCCCCAGCACCTCCACCCCACCATGGTCTCTGGGACCAGTGCACAGGGGACCATGGAGTCAGCTGGGACCGTGTATCAGTGTGTCACATGTGTCACAGCCACACCCACTGGCATATAGTGATGATGACCGTGGTGGTTCTGCAGGTTGGCTGGATGTCTCTGCTGGTCTAGACCCCTGCTCAGCTGCCCGCTGGCTCCTCTCTGCAAGCCTGTGGATTGCTCTCCTCACCCTGTGTGTGTGTGGGTTTTTTTTGGGGGGGTGGGAAGACAGGGCACAGGGGTGGCTGTTACCTATGCACAGGAGAAGTGAAAGCAAATAGGGCCTCTCAAGCTCAGAGCTGCACTTCATGTCTTCCATGCACATCACTGGTCAAAGGCAAGGTCAAGTACCTGGGCCTGTGGGAAGTCTTTGGGCGCAAGGGAGGTGAAGGAATGGACGGTCACTCAGCACACCCCAGAGGATAGGCGGTGACTTCTGAAACCCTCCTGTCTGTCTGCCTCTCTCTGCCTTGCCTACTGGGACCAGGCCGCCTCTAGCCCACCGTCCCTGTCTCTGAGCGTCTCCGTCTCCGGGGAGCCCGGGCTGTGTGACTGAAAGCCCTGGCCCTGCCCCAAACTACCGCCTTCTTCTCATTCATCCATTCTTTTTTCTCCCTCCACTTCTTACTGAACATTTTAATCATCCCAGCGTCATCCCCTAGAGCCCATTAAAGTGGTTCTTGTTCCAGCGCATTGTGCGGGGGAAGTGTCAGGTCAGTTTCATGACCGGGCTGGCCTCCCAGGGACAAGTCGGTATGTCCGGTGGATCCTACCAGAGGCCCAGTACTTACCATGAGGGTGCCCAGTCATCAGTAAAACTCCTACAGCAACCACTGTCCCTTACTCTGCCCCTCCCCCACCCCCAAGATGGAGGTGAATTCTAATGCCCAGGCAGGGACCATGGCGTGGGGCCGCAGCTGCCACCACCCCTGGAGCGAGCGCAGCAGTGACGTGCCAGGTGTGTGCTGCAGACACTCCACACAACAGGAGGGGGGGTGCGGGGGGGGGGCTCGTCCCTGGAACAGCAGTGTGACACTCTGATTAGGATGGTCTCCTCTGGGGGAAGAAAGTGGGGGGAGTGTGTACTGGGGTGTCAGCGACCCAAATTCAGGAGCTGGGAAGGAGGCAATTTCTGGATGTGGTTGAGGTTAGAAACCCTTTCACACCCAGTGTCCTACCACTATAGGGAAGAGCCGTACTTGTGTGTGTATGTGTGCATGTGTGTGCATGTGTGTGCACACATGCGTGCATGCATGTGTGTGGCCAGGGGTCCCCAGCCAAGCTCCAGCATGGGCAGGCAGCTCACATACTCTGCAGCCACAGTCTTCCCATGGACCCCAAGGGAACTGAGACCAGGGTGGGACTCACGATGCTGGCAGGGGTATGAGGGAGCGGCTCCCCGCTCTTCACAGACTTCTGGCAGGAGAGGGGATCCAGACAGTGCAGGGGGTCCAGAGAGCTCAGCGTTCTAGTCATGACCCTGAGTGCCAGCGACGGGCCAGGCTCCTGCGCCATGGCAGAGAGGAGCTGGCAGCCAAGATCCTCTCCACAAGGAAACTAGCCACGGCATGATGCCGAATCTGCCCCTGGCGGTGGGTGAGGCCTGAGAGAGGAAGGTTAATGTCGTAAGTACATGGGTGCTTGAGTTACTTATTTGGAATGAAAGGGTTCCTTATGTATAGTCCACACCGGACTATACGTGTGTAGCAGTTACACACTATTCTCCCTAACCCTTACACAACTTTCGGAGACAGCTATCAGGACATTATTATTCCCATTCTACATACACACCCCTGTCTTTATTCGGCAAGAGCCAGTGTAAATGGTTTGGTTCTGTGCCTTCCCCAATCCTGGGCGTGAGGAAGGACAGTGGGGTGGGGAGGAGGTTAGACGGGAGCAGATGGGCACGTGAAGATTCTGGAACCACCCAACATGCAGGTGTGACTCACCCTGAAGTGAATCTCGAAGGGAAGGATGGCCCTGAAGGCTTGGGAAACAGGGAAACTGAAAACCCAGACTGTATGCTCTGAGTCCTAAATAGCTATCAGGAGCCGCGAGTCTTATACACATTGCAGTCTTTCTTCGCTCAAATTTAAAACAAATACACAAATGCAGGTTTGTAAAAATTCAAACAGCACAAACGTGTGAACAGCTAGTCCCTCTCCACTCGTCCTTCCTCCTCTAGCTCCGGGCAAGTCTCCTGTCCCCCCTGAGAGGGGCTGCTTCTGCAGAGTTGACAGTTTGGTGTTTGAGCTTCCGGACCTCGCCCAGACCAGAACCACTGGGGATATTTGCAAAGTAACAGCAGAAAGCATATGCAAGACTCTCCAAAACCCACAAGCATTATGAATTTACACACGGATGCACAGTTTTACATGTAAATGGTGTAACATGCAGATTTTTTCTACTTGCTTTCTACTTAATGTTTCTAGAAATGTTTCATATCACTGCTTACAGATCTGCTGCTTTTTCAAAAAATTATTTTATCTTAAAAAAAAAAAAGGTGTGCAGGCATAAGGTTAAGAATTTTATTCAGAAGGGCAAGGAGAGAAATGTAAATATTTCCTGGCTGCCTATTTCGTTTTGCTCTCAAGTATCTACTTCCCTTAATTGTCCAGGGATCACTCAAATTGATGTATTATTTTTTTTTAATTTAATAGTTTTGTAACTTCCTTTGCTTGCTTCATTTATCTTGGACCTTTTCCCTCATAGCAAATAAACATTTACCTCGTTCATTTTTAACTGCTACATAGTATGACGCTGAAGGCCTGTTTTATTCCATATTGGTCCTCTATTTGTGTATGGTACTAGTGTTTCTCCAATTACAAAATTGGCCCCAGGGCTGCCCTGGTGGCACAGGGGGTTGAGCACTGCACTGTGGAGCTTCTGCAGCCACTGCGGCAGGAGTTCTATTCCGCCCCTGCCCTCACCCACCCCCCCAACCTCCAGCAAAGGAGGGGACCTACATGGCACAGCAGACCTCTCCTGCCTCGCCAGCTGCTCTCCTCAGCAGTGTGTTTCAGTTGATCTTCCTGTTCTGCTTCCCGCTCTGTCTCTGGTGAATCCTCTTACCCCCTGCCTCTGACCTGTACCCCAGCTCCTGTATGCATAAATAAATAAAATCTTTCAAAACATTGCTACCCTTGAGCCCACATCTACACATGCCTATAAGAGTATAATATCAAAGATTACTCAATGGTTTCTCTTAAACAAACTCCTCTGCTTTCTTTAGGCATGCAGTGCCTGGATTTTAGTAGGCAGTGGGTGCCCAAAGTAAAGACTCACTTTCCAATATCCCTCACTTTGGTCTGGACACGTGGCTATGTTCTACTCGGAGGGCTACAGCAGAAGTGGTAATGGGAACTCCGGCGCTCTGGCCCCATGGCAAGGGAAGTGCTCCTCATCGCCCTTCCCACGGGTGCTGGCTGGCCATGTGGTCAGTTGTCTTCCACCAAGCCGACAAAGCCAGCACTCTGCGAGAGAAGAGCAGCAAAGTACGCAGCCCAGATTCCCAAGGCCATGGAACCGTGCTCTGCACCCGCCCCTCCATTTTCCACACTGACCTTAGATTGATCAAGCTGGGCTGTTTTGTTCCAGAAAGAAAGACATCTCTGTTGTGTTTAAGCCACTGTTATTTTGGGAATTATAGCTATCAATTCAATATCCTAATTAAAATTAATATAGTCACAAGATATATTCAGAGCAGTGATCACTACATCAGAAAGTATATGCATTTTAGAAATTGTTTTTCCATGCCAAATTGCCTTTATAGCTATTGTATTAATTTATACTTCTGCCAACAGTATACGAAGGTGCCTGCTTACCAAACCTTTGTCAACATTGTGCATTAGCAAGCTTAATAAACACGTTTAATGTTTACCCATGAGTCAAAAAATATCTCATAATTTAAAAATTTGTATTTGCATTAGATGACAGAAAGTCAGTCTTTGCCTAAGTTTAGTCTCCTTTCTGTGTATCATCTTCCATCTTTGTCATAATTCTATGGTGTGTCAACATTTTTCCCATCTAGTTTATGTGTAAAATGTTAAGTCCCTTGTCCAAGAGGACGTTGCTGGTCAAGAGGACGTTGCTGGCCAGTGAGGGAGTCCGTTTGAAGCCAGTCTGTGCTCACTCCAGAACAGAGACTAGAGATCCTTTTCCTGCATCACACCTTGGGCCTTGTCAGGGATCCCTGATCCCCCCTAGATATACCGAACTAGACTCGGAGGCTCCTGTAGGCAAACCAGCCCCCACAGCCAGGCCCTACTGGGCGTGCTGGAGACCACACAATGGTATGTCCCGCGGACTCCAGGCCCATGGCTCATCACTGCCGCCGAAGATGGACGTGACTAGTGGTCTCTTTCCACTAGTCTTTCCACCTTTCCAGCAGAAGGTCACAGAGCTGCTCCAATTTTTTTCTTTGATTTTGCTTATTATGTCTAGCACACAACATGAAGAGAGGAAATTGCCTCTCTAAGTAAAGATTGTAGCAGCAGCATCAATACCCTGTTTTCTAAACCACAAGAACAGCATCCAGGCCAAAAGCAGAGGTGGCCTTAAAGCTTTGATTTCTTCATATTGAATCTTGATATTGAGAACAATTTAACGTCTTTCTGTGTGTGTGTGTGCATGTGTGTGTAGAAAGAGAAGGAAATAGCAATAAACGTGCAGTGCTTTGCCTATATTTTTATGATTACAATGCCAGTCCATGCCACTTCACCCCCCACCATAGCACCTTGTGCTCCTTGAAGCAGGACTGACTCACCCGGGCCACAGCGGTGCTTTGTCTCCTTACCTAGGATGACATTTGGCATGGAAGGGCCCAAGCCCAGGAGCGCTGCAGAAGGAAGGGCTCCCCCGCCCAAGGTGTGGGAGAACATGGGGAGGTCTTGTAGGTGCAGGCCTGAGAACTGGGGTCCAGCAAAGCGACCATTGCTCCAGAAGCGGGGTCCCACACTGATGTGAAGGGGCAAGCACACAGGTGTACAGGTGGCCCCAAACGTCCCTCTCCACCCAGGGAACAGGTGAGTACCTGAGAGAGAAGACCTTTGGGATGGCATCTGGATTCCTTGGGTGATGACCCCCAAGGATGGACAGAAAGATTGACACCATAACAACAGGGAGCCAGGAGGCCCTCTTGGAAAGGAAGGGAGTCTGCTGTTCGCAAGTCCCCCAGAAACTGCCCTCCCGGTTTTGAGTCAGGTGAAGGCCTCACAGGTTCGTCTGCCCACACTGGCTATGAGAGCAACCAGTACCTGAAGGAAGATGCTGGTGAGGGCTGGATGGAGGGGAGAGGAGCGGCCACCTGGTCCAAGTCAGGCAGCAGGAGCACGAGTGTCCTGGGCAGCCACGGACCCCTGAGGCAATCCCCAGTCACAGGCTTGGTTCAGGCCAGTCACAACTGTTCTGCTTGTGCTTTGTGATCTGGGACATGAGCTGCGGAGACTGTCCTGAGGCAAGAGAGTGGAGAGAAAGTTCCCGGGCTCCTAGCACCCAAGGCTTCATAACTATTGGGGGCCCATGGGTCCTCTTTGGCATGAGGACTAAACCAATTCAGCACAAAAAGGGGAAAGTGCAGGAAATTCCAATCTGACAAGTTTTTTGTAGGATTTTGTCTGAACTTTGTGAACCCAGGTAGATTTCCAAACGTTCCTGTGTCACTAACTGGGAATAAAGACGAAATATCTATTTTGTACTATAGGTAATGCCAAATCCTGGACAGCTTGCACTGAGGCGAAGGAGATTTTTTTGAGTCAGAAAATAAGACAGTCCAAAGGGTCCTGTGTTCACAACCTCTTGTGCAGTGGGGGACTCAGACTTCACAGTGTGGAATCCTTCCTTATCTCATTCTCCTACAGCCAGGCTACTGATGGATCAGACAGCAGCTCTCTGTCAACCTTGGGACAGAAGCACGTAAGCTTCTGATTTTACTTTCTCCCCTTAGAACTAGACAATTGCAGACAGAACAATTGATTTTGCTATCTTCCTGCCACTGCCCTGCTGATACTGAGTGGAGGAGGAGTGAAGACTAAGAGCCTGCCTTCTCTCATTGTGTTGATTGCAACATCTTCCAGAACGCAGCAATGAAGGCGTGACATGAGCCTACCGGCCAGTGCCCACAGTGGGTAACAGACAAGGGGACTGTGGATCTAGGTTGTCAGCAGTGGGGAGATTTCACAGGAGACTTTTCCCATCCTTTCTCAAAATGAAATGCAATGATACCAAGGAAAGTAGTGAAAATAGTGGACCATTCTGTTTTAGACAGTTGACATTTGGAAACTTGAGAGTCAGGGGTTTCTCATGAAGCTCTGATATATATAGAGATTCCTTGATCAGACAAGTAGCTGACTCATCAAGTGTGGTGAACCTTTCCATGAAGCCTCCAACCACAAATGTTTCACCTTTAAATTTGTAGAATGTTAGACATTTTCATTAAACACCGTGCGAAGCAAGGGGATGATTGGTTTCTTTCCCTTCCTACCGTGACTTTATGGACCTTTTATAATATGCCCATGCCAAGTGGTCAGCTTGCAGGGAAGAATTCATTAAGGCATGTGTTTAGGAATTTTCAGCTGGAAGATCTTATAGGAACATAGAGTTCTTTTATACATGGAAGTATATAAGCCCCAGACCTCACTCTTAATCAGGCGATGGGGTGGGGATGGTGTGAGTGCTGATGGCGGGGGTTTCCTGTGGAGGACCTATTACTGAAGTACTCTTTCTACTTCCTGATTTTACCCAGATTGTCCAAAGATAAAATAAAAGGTTTAATGGAGGAGGGGGAGAGGTAATCTTTTCCAGTCTATAACACTTCTCCCAGTTTCTCCAAATTTTCAATCTGACTCAGCTTCCAGAGAAGCAGTTACGGGTCTCAGTGGATCAGATGGCCACAGAAGGGGGTGTCATTCCTGGGGTCCACCTGTGTGCATTGAAAAGGGATCATGAGGTCAGTGGCAGAGTCTATGAAGCTGCCTGCCTGAAGTTCTGCTACTCATTAAGTTCTGCTATTCATTACTGTAGAACTTATTAAGAAGTAACTTAGAACAAGTTACTTGGCCCCTCAACCACCACTCAGTTTACACCATGTCAAAGTAAGGCAACAATAGCATTATTCACAATAATTAAAAGGACACCCCAAAGTCCATCAGCAGATGCATGGATAAACAAAATGTGGTATAGCCATACAATGGGACATTATTAGGCTTTAAAGGGGAAAATTCTGAAACATATTACAACATGAATGAACCTTGAAGAACTGCTAAGTGAAAGGACAGCTACTGTATGTACTTCCTTAGGCACCTAGAGGCTCCACAGAGACAGAAAGTAGAATGACTGCCAGGAGGTGAAGGAAGGAGGTAGGGAGTTGGGGTCTAACAGGTGTGGAGTTAGTTTCAGTTTTTCTTTTCTTTCTTTTAAAGATTTATTTATTTATGCACACAAGAACTGGGATACAGGCCAGAGATGTGGAGGGTGAGAGGATCCACCAGAGACAGAGTGGGGAGCAGAACAGATGGATCTACTGAAACACACTGCTGAGGGGAGCAGCGGGCGAGGCAGGAGAGGTCTGCTGCGCCATGTGGGCCACCTCCACGGCCAGTGGCAGGGATCAAATTCGTGCTGCAGTGGCTGAGGTTTGCTTCATAGTGCGTTGCTTAACCCACTGCGCCACCAGGGAGGCCCCATAGTTTCAGTTTTCAAGAGGAAGAGAGTTCTGGAGGTGGGTGAGGGTGAAGGTTGCATGACAGTATAAATGTGCTTAATGCCACTGCTCTGTGCACTCAAGTTTCAGTGAAGAGGATAAATTCTGTATTACGCGTATTTCACAATTAAAAAAAAAATAAGGAGGGGTAATAGTGCAGGGTTATTGTGAGAACTACATGAGCGAATGAGTGTAGCTGGGAGGTTCCCTTCCGAGGCGTTCACCCCCAGCACACACGTGCACACACCAGTGTCAGAGTGCCGAGGTGGGGAAGCTCTGAGGTAAAGCATCTGGCGCAGGGCAGCACCTGTGATTTTTATTTAGTTGACATGACAGGAATTTCACATGGCCCAGAATTCCCGCCATCTCTCCAAAGAAGCCTGTTACCACATAGAGCGTCCACAAGGTCCACTGGCAGCAACAAGGGCTGCAGGCGAGGCCTAAGACTGAGGTCACGTGGCAGTTTGTGGTCATCAGTTGAACCAGAGGCTCTTTCTCTACAAACTCAGGTTTATTAATTTTATATCACTGTATTTCCTTTACATCAAATCAATTTGGAGCAGAAACCTCATCCCTCCAGGCGGTCAGAAATACAACTCATCACTTTCAGTGCCTCCCCCTGCACACAGCCCCAATGATGAGCAAAAAATCCCGGGCTTTCTACAGAGCAGACATCTGAGGCGGTCCCTCTGGCGGGCAGCCTGTCCAGGGTTAGCCCTGGTGGCCGTTCTCCCAGCCTGCCCGGTCCCTGACAGGCCAAAGCGGCCTCACGCAGAGATCTCTGCTGTGGTCAGGAGTCCCAGGGTGGGAGGGTCGAGCTTCCCCAGCCCTCTAGAAAGTCATTCTTCTCTCCTACATATCCCACTGCCGGGCACTCTGTACCCTGAAGAACCTGTGACCCCTGCGCCCTTCTCAGCGGCAGTCCCTCCCCTCTCCTAGCCCGGGTCCATCGCCAGCAGGGGGCAACTCGATCTGACCACAGCGCCACCTTGAGGCGACGCGTGGCTGAGCTCAAGGTGGCTGACGTCCCACCTCAGCTCCAAACCACCTTCCACACTTGGGGGATCTTTGTCAGCTGGCTCCTCCCTGGGCTCTAAGCAGAAGGGTCAAAGGGAGACTGGGCGTAGGAAGAGAGACAGGGACAGCTTCTACCTTGCAGTGTGTGCCAGTCTTCAGCTGTTCTGTCCGCCTTCTCAGCATAAGAGGTGTCCCAGTGGAGCTGAGCCTGCTCCTGAGAGGTTGGAGTTCAGTGGCGCCGATCTCCCCGTGGTCCTCTTACCCTACTACCCCCCTCACCCCTGCCGTGCCCTCCCACAGGTTCTAGGACAGGAGCTGCTCCCTGTGAGTCCAGTCTAGCCAGCTGACAAGGGTCCAGCCTGGTTTCTATCTGCTGGCCTAGAATAGGGTGAGGGGGTGGAAGCAGGCGAGCACGCAACCCCGCTTGTGCGCCCCTACAACACGCAGTCTCCTGCACCAACATGCCCAGTGCTTGGTGTCACAAAACAACGCAGGGTAAAACGGACATGCTGGTTACAGGGCCCCGGGGGCCTGCTTCTCCGAGTGCACCCAGCTCTTCGCTGCCACCAGCCCACCTGCCAGCAGTGGAAGCAGGACGGTGGGCAGTTTGTCCCCCAGAGGCCTGCACCCCCTGAGCGGGCCTGTGGGCTCACACACACTGTTCCTCCGGGTCCTGTGAGGAGATCCGGCTTTCCAGCCCCACCTCAATTCCCTGGAGAGGGTCCATGAAGCAGCGGAGACCAACGCTGATTCAGCGAGCCCCGCGGTGTTATAGGGGCCATCTTGATGTTAAGGTTTATCACCATGGGGCCCACACTGAGCCAGAGGAAAGAACTTGAGGGGGGCAAATGTAAATAGGCACAGGAGTGGAACAATAAACATGTGCGTCTGTGGGTTACCGACATGACACATGGCCCGGGGAGCGCCGAGGGAGACCCCTGATTTAAACAAGTTCCAAGAGCTTCCCATTTTGCCATTTTGCTGGTGGTGGTTATCACACCTCTTCTGGAAGCTGTGTCTCCACGATTATTCTCCATCCCAGACCAAGTCGTTCCCCAAGTGTGGCTGAGCCGCTGCTGCCATCTTGTGGCAGTTTATGTGGGGACACCAGCCAGGCAGAGTTCCCCCTCCTGAGCTTTTACTGACAGATTTGGGTGCTTTCTGAGGGAACTCTCATCTGTCCTTCATGAACAGAAGGACATGAACAGCTCTCCCCTGCCCATCGTTGAGACCTCCCAGCCTCAAGTGCAGGGCAGTTGCATAGATGGGACACTCCGCGAGTGTGTGGTGTGTGTAACGCATGTGTGTGGTGTATGTGTGGTGTGTGGTCTATGTATAGTGTGCGGCACGTGGTGTGTGAGGTATGTGTGTGTGTTGTATGCGTGTGTGTCACTTCTGATAGGGCAAGCACAGGCAGAAATGATGCTAATAACTAGCCCTACTGTACTTCAGAGTTCTCCAGAGAGAAGCTGCTGGCTATTGAGCCAGGGATCTGGATGTCTCTTGAGGACAGAAAACAGTGAGCACCAAAGCTAGTAAAAAAGCTCCATGGGGCCTCCCTGATGGCACAGGGGACAAGTCGTAGTGCTATCAAGCTATCACCAGCCACTGTAGCACAAGTTCGATCCCTGGCCAGGGAGTGGACCCACATGGCGCAGCAGACCTCTCCTGCCTCGTCCGCTGCTCCCCACAGCAGTGTATTTCAGTCGATCTGCCTGTTCTGCTCCCCACTTTGTCTCTGGTGAATCCTCTCACCCCTGACACCTGTGGCCTGTACCATTCTTATATGCATAAATAAAAATAAATTGTTAAAAACTCCATGACATCACAGGATTGTGTTGTCATTCTAGCTACACCCCTGTTAATGCTGTAGACTGAAACCTCAGTCCTGCCCTCACCCCACATTCTCACTCCTTTGTGGGTTTATGATTTCCAGTTGTGAGCACCTTGAGGCCAAGGAACTTCTGTGTGCATTACCTGTGCCTAGCACAGGGCTGAGCAGAGGAGGCACTCTGTGTTTTCAAATGAAAGAGCTCTGTATTATCTAGTCAGCAGTTCTTCCAGAAATTATTCTCTTATCCGGTGCCCTCCTCTCTATTGCCAGGGTCGATGTCATGGATACTGTGCCACTCAACTTCCCTCCCCAATGAAATGCTCATTCACCTTGATGCTCAAAGCTAAGTCCCTCCCCAGTTATGCTCTTCTTCCAAAGGAAGCTAACTCACCAAGGTTAAGTCTCCTGCAAGCAGCCCACACTCAGTAGCCCACACTCAGTAGCTAGTCGATGCTGGCAGGGATGGCCCCAGTCTTTGTACTTCCAGTTGCAGTAACCCTGGAAGTCCACCAAAGCCCCTAGCATGGGCTGAGGTCTCTGCCGAGATGATTGAGATGGCAAAGTAGCTCACCTATTCCCTGTGCCCACAGGTTCTCTCCCTCTCCATAGATGGAGGGTTCCGGAGAAAGACAGCAAGAGGCTGAGGACAATGCCTCCTGTTTGAGACAGAGTCAAAGTCAGAGGGGTGTTCTGGGTGTTCAGGTAGCATATAAAGTGATTCTATTCTCCTTCAGCCAGAGGGTGGAACTAGCTGAGACTTGAGTCAGGACATTCAGGGAAGGGAGCAGAGTCCTGAAGGGAAGACTGACTTCTTACCTTAGTCAAGTCCACAACAAAGTGGAAGAAGTTGAGGCTTGACCTGGGGGTCACAGCAGCTGTAGACGACCCGTGAGACTGGCTGACACCTTTGTTGTAACTGTGCTGCAGCTCAACACGACACTCTTGAAAACCCTGACAGTCAGCCTGCACACGTGACCCACTCCCCTGTGTCTGAAGATGACTCAAAGGTAGCTGCTGTTTTCCCCCTCATGATCTTTCCCTCCTGGCTATCTGGCCAATAACATGTCAAGACACACCACTATCTGCCCAGGGAAGTACTGGGAGATACATAAATTGGCCCAAGTAGGAAGAAAGGGAGCTCCCTGGAGGCAGCTATAAGACACCCCCCACACACACACCATGTGTATTGGCAAAGGCAAGGAGAATATATCTGGGTCTGGCTCTGTAGGATCCTGAATTGAGAGAAAGAGAATATAAGGTTAGATGTGAAACCATTTATCAATATGAGAACACGCCTCTAACACAGCACTGATAATCTGACAAAGTTCCTAGGAGATTATGCAGACATGCAGCCTGGTTTCTTCTTACAAGCTTGGAAAAAGCAATAGTCCATCACAGGGAAAGGAGAAGGAACAGAATCGCCATGGTCAGCAGTGGAGAAAGAGATCCAAGGCCCAGAGGAGCAGCATGCTGAAATGAGCATATTACACAGAAACCCACAACCAGTCCACTGGCGGGAGGGCCAGAGGATGCTGTGCTTAGCAAAATGCTAAGAAAAATGTGAGTGAGAGGGGCACCAGCACCAGTGGGGGGCGGGGAGGAAGCTCTATGGTGGTGTCCTCTGTAAGCCAGGGCCAAGCTCAGGAGATGCTGTTCTAAAACAAGCATTCCTGTAGCTTTGGGATGAGAGCATCTCAGAGTAACAGAGGCTGGGGAGCACAGGGCACCAAAGCAAGGTGGATGCAATTGTAATAAGAGCAAGGTTGGAGTGACAGCAGGGCAGCTTGACTCAGAAAGAATGTGGAAATAATTCCAGAACATGGCATTCTGAAGGGTAAGCTGGACAGAGGAACAGCTAACAAGGGTAACATGCAATCTACGTGGTCAAGAGCAATCAAGGAGGCTATAAGAAGTATCCCAGTAAGAAGTCAGAATCTACTGCCCAGTTTCTGAACTTGGGTCAATTTTCAGCCTTGGAAATTGTGACTAAGGAAGCAGAGCCCTCAGGACCCTGCAACACTACAACACTTATATGGGGTGACTGACTTTGTCCTACCCTAAGGGGCCTCTGGGCCAAGGGAAATATCCAGAAAGTCTAAGGACTGGTTGAATACAGAAGGCCTGTAGCTGACCTTGACACAGGGCAATCAGGTACTCTGATCCGTATTAGAATGTAGGTGGGGGCCACATGGGCACACTTCACAGGTATTGTGGCTTTGGCTCTGGACCATCACAATATGTGAATATTGTAATAAAGACACCTGAATTTTTTGGTTTCCCAGTGCATTTAATTTAAAAGTTATATTTACAGTATAGTGTAGTCCAAAGTGTGCAACAGCATTAAAGCTTTAAAAAATGTACATACCTTAGCTAGAAAATATTATGTTGCTAACAAGTGAGAAACAAGGTGAGCATATGCTGTTGGCAAAATGGCGCCCACATACTTGCTCAACACACAGGTATTCAATTTGTAAAAAGTGCAATGTTTGTGAAGTGCAATGCAAGGATATAAAGAGGGATGCCTGTGTACAGAAAATACAAAGGAAGCTCAGGCTAACTTACTGGGTCTACAGACCTGCTCATTGGTTATTTCTCTAGCCCCTGCATATACAGTCAGAATGGACATCCCTGGTAGTCAGTCAGCCACATGGGGAAATCAAGTGGAAGCCTATGAATCCTTCCCTGCAGACAAGATAGGAAACCGTAGACAGTACCATATCCCGAGGAGATAAGAGATTTAAAGGAGGGGGTGGTTGCTCTTCTATTCCCTACTTATTCATTCACCAGTCAGTTCCCTACAAAAAAACAGATAGATGTGGCACCTTGCTAGAGCAAATTAATATTGTTAGGCACATGGTGGGACTTGTATACAGCCATCATGACAAACATATTCTTATCCATCTCTGTTGAAAGGACCAGAAGCAGCTTGTGTTCACATAACATGGGCCACACCATAGTATATAGCTATGTTAGCTCTTCTGTCAGACAAAATATGGTCTGGAGGAAGCTGGACTTTGTAGACATGCTGACAAACATACTGATCCACTACCTTTATGACCTCTCAGACTGGGTGAGCAAGAAGTAGCAAATATGGTAGGAGCTAAACCCTATAAATATTCTGGAGTACTAGGATATCCCTTCAAAGCCAAAGACTCATTTCTCTCATCACAAATGGAATCATAATGCCCTGTAGGTCAACATGGTTTCTGGTATCGGTAAAGGCCATCTGTGGGAACACTGCTGTGACCCAGGGACAGCTGAGGTACCAGATTGAAAATGATATCCTATAAGGATGGGATAGCATCCTTCATGATGTGTGTGTGACATACCCTAAGTCAGCAACTAGGATGCACAGACAACCATTCTAGTTGTTGTGACCCCAGTAGGTGGTATCTAAGGAAAGTAGGTACTTACAGATCAAAATGAGAATGGCCCCACTTACCATTTTTATCAATGACCCTCTTGAGATGTTTATGCTTCCTATGCCCACACTTTAGGCTCTGTGGGTCAAAAAAGCCTGGTTCCCAAGGGGGAAGACATCCATCAGGGGATACATGAGTAGTCTTGTGCCACTGCAAGCTACGGCTGTCACCCAGTCATTTTGAGTTCTTTGACCTAAGAGACCAGCAGGCAAGGAGAGATGTCACCACCAGGTCAGGGGGAACTGACCCACATCAGGTCTGATGTTTCACAAATGGGGCAAGAGAACATACCTGGCATCCAGATGATCCACTGGGGTGTCCTTGGGAATCCCTTGCCTAATCTAAATGGAAAATGATTAGTCAAGCACAGCAGCCACTGCTTGACAAAGGCACAGTGAACATAGTTCCAGAGCGCTCAAGTATAAGCGTCTGAGTCATCCCAGAAGGTAAGACTAGAAGTTACAGCAGGTAAACATCTAGAACAGCAGGTGTTAGTCAAGAGGAAAGTTCAACAGGGATAGGGGAGGGAGATGTGTGAATCTAAGCAGTACAGGAACTGGTGGATGTGGCGAGGCTGGCCAGCTTCTTCTTCAGGATGGTGACAATCATCCCCCAGCTGCTGGGTGTGTGGCCCTCCCTCCCCAGGAAGTACCTCCAGCCATCTTGTATTAATTTAGGACATCTTAGAAGGGCCACCCCAGCTCCAGATCGCCCCATGGATTTCAATTAAAGCCTTTCAGCAACTAAGGTAACAGCATCACAGCTCACTTTCTTCTGCCCAATCCAGGTTCTTGTACTCCCTCATGTATACTGTTCCTCAAAGACCACTCCCTCCTCACAGGCCCTCATCCCCATAAACTCCTTATGCAAAAATGTCAGACTGGGGTTGCTTCCATAGATGCTCACACATCATAGTCAACATCTTAATCCAGACTGACTGTGTCTCAAGGCTGACTTGCTGTAACAGTCTCTGAAGACTTCCTCAGGACTCCCCTTGCAAGTCACATGCCAAAAGGAATTTTTCCTAATCTTGCCTACCTCATGCTACCTATTGCCTGTATCACCTCAGGCAAATTTACTTGCACAATGGAAAACTACATATTGTAGTTTTAGATTGTAGTCTTAGATTGATTCAAGGAAACTATTTTATAATTTTGTAAGTTATATGTAACTCACAAGATATTTCTGTGCTGTCTAGTAAAGATTCAGTTGACTGCCCATCCAAAAACACAGTAAAAATTTGCCTCTAATTTTACAATTCATTTCAATATTCCTTTACTCCATATAAATGCATGCTCTGAAAAAGTTAGAATACTTATAACATGTGGTTAGTGCTCCAGATTAACGAACACACCAAGTAAAGTTTTGAACATGTGTACATTTTTAGACTTGAGAGTCAAGATTTTACTTTCCCTCCCAAAATTATGTTGAAGCCCTCAATTTCCCCACAGGTAAAACAATGGTGAAAGCATCCGGTGGGCTTGTGAATTTATCTGGTGTACAGAAAGACGCACATGCCTATTACTATTGACACTTTTCAAAGAATAAACTTGCAGTGAAAACATAATGCATTTTCCAGAATCTTTAATCTGGCAAGAGTTACCATGGAACAGTCCCTTGCCACAGACAAGACAACAATTTGCCTTAGTTTCTTTTCACCAATAGATCAGTTATATATGATCAAGCCATTGTTGTAAATAACTATCTCTGTCCTTGAACATGGAATAGTTCCAAAATCAGTTTACTTCACAACAATACTTTTCAGGCTACAAAGATGCCAAAATTTAAATTTCTTTTAAAAACAACTTTACTTTTTAATCTCTTTATACATCTGTTTTCTCTTAGTTTAAAAACTACCAGAAATTCTTTGATAAAGTCCTCCTCCCCCAAATTGATGGTGCATTTAGAGGAAGTAACTAAATTCTTTAGTTGGAAATGTAGTAACTGGAAGGTCAAGTAAATTTATGTCCTCTGAATGGTTAGATAAAGGGTTTACCCTAGTGAAATTCACACCTGTGGTTAAGACCAATTCTCTCCACTCAGAGCAGGAAGGGTACTAAGGCTCCCAGTCAGTAATCACACTAAAAGTGAGAGCTTATGTGAGAACGACCTGGAGCCCATTAACATATCTGAAGCAAAAATGTGACAAGGAAGCAATGCGGTCTGGTTGTAATCTAGAAAAAGAAAGCCAGGGCCTCCCCTGGTGGCGCAGTGGGTTAAGCAGCGCACTATGAAGCAAACCGCAGCCACTTGCAGCATGAGTTCGATCCCTGCTGCCGGCCAGG
>JAGFMF010012094.1:396110-439696 GCA_019455555.1 Galemys pyrenaicus | reverse complement strand
GTGCCCCAGTGCTTGTATGCATAAATAAATCTTTAAAAAAAAAAAAAGAAAAAGAAAGCCAAAGATCAAAATTTGATTTTTTCGCCCAAAAGAATTAAAAAAAAAAAACAACTAAATTGACATACATACATATTTCATCACTAAAAAAGTGGAAGAATTATAAAGTGTTTTTCTCAAACCGGGAAAAAATTATATATTCAGCATCATACACTTCTTTGTGCTCTAATTCTATGTCCATAAACTAACTTTTAAAGACCAATGTCACCTATCAACTACCTCCTGATACCAGGCTGAGAGCACCCCAGTTTCTAGAACCACAAATAAACAGCTAGCATTTTGATCAACACATTAAACTTTTACTACTTTCATTATCATTAGTTGGTTCTGAAGTTAATTCAGATTCTGAAAAATGTCAAGATTCTAGAAAAAAAAAAATCGTAGCCAGCTTCTAACAAAACCAAGTTTTTAAATACTAACTCTTAACAATCCCTGAACTCACTGAATTTGGTTAGCCAGTCCGCTTCCTAGATCCCCTCTTCCACATTAATGCTACTAGCTCTTAGTTCATCTAGTTCCTTTATCTAAAACACACTTTGTGCATGCATCTTGAGCTAGAGAGTGAGGTTAGTGAAAATTTCATTACAGAAAATGATGGAGGCTAAGAGTAGAACATTTAGGAAGGAGGTTATCACACGACCAGAAACTAAAGGATGGTGTAGAAATGATTAACATACCATTAAACTAGCAATAGGAAAGATACTGAGCAGACTGGGGGATAGGGAGATTGATGGCCATTATAGACAATCCCCTGTCCTTTCAATCCCACCTAGCTATACCCCCGTAAATAATTAACAGTAACTAGCCACAGAGATGAAGCCTCTCCACAAAGATGATAAAAATATAAGGCTGTTCCCTCCAAACGCAGTTCTTCTGCCTGCTTGTGTCTGTACAACAACCCTTACCTTTCTTTCCCTTTTATAATAAACCTGTTCTTTTGGATGTAACTAAATGTCTCTACCTCCTGGGGAAACTCGCTGTGTGTTTCTGAAGGGGAGCTCTGGTGAAACTTTTGCAAGATTCCACTCTCCTAATACATCAGGGTCTAAGGTCTTGTTTGATTGCTTTTTTCTTTACATTCCACAAATAAGTGAAATCATACAGTATTTGTCTTTTTCTAAGTTATTTCATTTAGCATAATTCCAAGTTCAATCCACATTGTTGCAAGTAAGATTTCATTTGAATCTGTTTCCCATTTCTATTAATTTTCTGTTCTAGGTTGGCTATAGATGCACCTTAAAAAGTAACACCTTAATTCATGGGTAAGCTGAGCTTCTGCTTCTTGATTGTACTCAAGTCCTGGGAAGCTGTACACAGATCTACTGTGCACATTCATCAGCCCCTCTGCATGTACATGGAGCCATCAGTTTGGGAAATGAACCCTAGTTTGGGGCTGGGTTCTGATGTGTCTGAGTCAATCAGGATGATTCTTTTTCTCGTCAGTGATTGGCTTAGAAAGTCAGGACATAGGGACAAGTTAAAGATCTTGCATACATCAAATTTTGTATTAGTGAGATGCAATAAGAAATATGCTGAGGCTCTGGGGAAAGTTTCCCTTTTAAAAGAGCCAACAGGAATTATTTTTTCCTTTCAAAATGAGGTATATAGAAGGAAGTTCAGAAAGATAGGCACCTGCTTCCTGTCTCAAAAGGAAGCCAGCATACATAGGAAGAGTTGCAAAAATTAGAGCTGTCCAGAGCTGGAAGAAATTGAAAAAAAACCAAACCTGAAAGCCCAGTCTTTCATCTTGCACTGAGTCAATTTTCCATTTCAGCAACTTAAAAAAATGTTTACTGATTTACCATGGCTTATGACGTTTTGGGAATACAGCTCCACAGCTGCAAACGTGTCCATCCCACATCACACCAATCACTACAGCCCAGGGCCTCACACCGACACCCTCTGCCCCTTCCTCCCTTTCCACTTCTCTCAAAAAACCTTTTGTTGTGTTTTGCTTTATTTATATTTCATGTATGAGTAACACGATCAGTATTTGTCTTTCACTTTCTGATTTATTTTGCTTAGCACAATGACCTCATGTTCCATCCATGTTGTCTCCAAAGGCAAGATTTCATCAATTTTAATAGCTGGGTTGTTTCCATTTGAGAATATATGACACAACTTCTTTATCCCATACTCTTTTGTATTTCAGCAACTTTGAATTAAGTTTTTTCTGGCAACTATAAGCATCCTAAGTAACTCACTGCTTTAGAATTCACTAAAGAAATACCATTCCATGTTGCAATTACTTTGCAAGTCACTTCCAAACTTATAAGCCAGATAAGTCAGCACTGTGTCTTACAACATAAAAGTATAAACTTAAACATTCATGCTACACTGTGGAATTCTAACTGGAAATGGTGGCATTTTGTACTGTTGACTGGCATAACTAGAAGGTGGTGGGTAAGGACGAGAGCAAACTGACAGTGCTATGAACACAGAGGCACTGTCTGGAACCTGTGTGAACTCAGAGCTGTCCCAGGATGTTGACTTATCTGATAAAGATGGATTAAGAGTACCTGCTTTAGGAAGGGACCCAAGGCCTGGAATCTTCGTATGTGAGCTAGTTATTATGTACTAGTAATGGAGTTCTTGGTTGCAAAAGGGGATCTGAAGTCAAGGATGATGTTTCCCCATTTAGCAGTTTCCTGAACATTGAAACAATGATTTCTCAGAAGGCTTCTAGACAAAATGCATTCATCTCTAGCCACTGACTATCAGTGTACCCTGAGATACCATAAAGCAATCCAGGGATTCTCTTGCACCAAATTATATTTCCCCATGGTATGAATTTTAACTTATTTTCCTGTTACAAGCACATATGAAGTGAAGGTTAGGAGGATAAAAAATGTTTGCAAGGCATGTCTTATTTCACAAGGTACTTTTTACCCACACCAGAAGAAAATGTGCCTCAATGGTGAGATTCATTGACTACAGGTCAGCAAAACATTTTTGGATCCTTTAGGATCAAACATCCTGCACTTTAATTATAATGAGGAGCTTTATGGGAAATAAATTTCACATCTTTAGACCTATGACTCAATGGCCTGAGATTAATGTAGTACCCAGAAAGAAGGGAACGCTTTTCTTTGAAGATGTATTTCATTTCACCAGAATGTTTCAAGGTAGAGAAATAGGGCTGTTTCAGACAAGTACCACTACATTTCCAGTTGTGCCTTTGTCATCTTACCAGAAACACAGCAAATTGTTTGGGAATCTGATGTGGAGAGCAAATAATCTATTTTCCACCAGCTTTGGTAGTTACTAACGGGTAAAGAAAAATAGTTAAAATGGCTCACTAAAAGATTTACTCTAGAATATTATACACATGATCAGTAGGTTAATACACACTCCAAGTTAGTATTTGTCTGTATTATCTGATTGTCCTCCTTTTTTATGGACTATAATTCAGTGTAATAATGTGAACATATGTACCTTTTTAATCATCCTACTTGCTCCACTTAATATTCTATCATTAGTATCGCATATTCAGATCAATTCAGAATTTTTCTACCCAGTGTGAAGTTATTTTTTAATATGAAAATATAAACTTTTGTTATGATCTGAATCATGTGTCTAAGTTAAAGTCTCTGTTTAAAATGATTATTTCAGAATATAAGTATGTTTTAATACAATGACAGTTTAATATGATGTACTATAATTTTTCAGTCTCACAAAAATGGACAGAAGGCAAAATGAAAAAAAAATTTATTTCCTCAGTGTTTTATCCACTGTCAATACTGTATTTCTGATGCAATATATTTGCAAAGAAAAAAAGACAATCTCAGCTTTTTTCATTTAAACAACTACAATATTTACAGCTGTGTAGAATAACAAACACTCAGACACACACACACTCATAGACACGCTCAAGGACATATATCCTTATCTCTGGTTTATACTGAATGCTGGTAGAGGCAATGAGTACTTTCAGAGCCCATGATCAGAAAAAGGAAACCCATTTTCCTTCCTCACACCTACCTTCTGAGGACCTTTCTCTTTCCATTTCCTCATGCAAAAGCTCATTGCCATACTTGTATAGGGTTAAGGTAATCTGTTTTTACAATTTTTACTTAAACTATAAGCTTTAAAAAAGCATAAGCAGAAATGATTCCCCTTACCCACCCCCATTTCTATGATGTTGGCTGTAGAATCAAGCTTGGTATATTGAAGAAAAAAATCTTGTTTAATCACAATTACACTAAACCCAAGAGTCATCTGGAGCAGTCACCTCACTCTCTACTGTTACTGCTTTGAATTCCAGGGTATCAACTAATCTGTGCAAGTTAACATCCAGGAACTCACTCTTACCACAATCTTAGATGACCTTTGTTCCATCTAGCTTGGCTCCATGGGATCATAAATTATCAGATATAGAGCTGAGGCATAAGAAAAAGGTAACGATCCTATATAATAGGTGTAAGTCTTGGAACAGAGTTGTCAAAGAACCTTGCAATGACAATCAGCTCCTGTTCTCCCACATGATGTTATTTTGTTTCCATAATGGCAGAAAATGAAGTTTAGCTCACAAACAGAACTTACTCTGATTCAGAAAGAATATGTGGCTTCTAGGCAATAAAGAAAAATTCTTATCACACATAATTCTTGACAGATGACTGGTGAGGTGATTCAAAGCAGAAAATATACCTGTTTCAAGCAAAATTAATACTCTTCATATACCTGTCAGATCTATTTATATAATAATTAATTTCTCTGCAATCACAGTTCTTGCCTAAACATTTAATAAGTTAAAAATGAGAAGGCCTCAGTGTATATCAGCCAGAGATTAAAAAAAGAGAAATTAAGAAGCTGGTTTTTAAATAATTAAAAAATATATAATGATCCAAATTAATACATAATAGCATCTAATTTTTCTCCTTCTCCAGGTCAGTAAGACTTAATTTCCACATAAGACTGAAACAGAGCTAGAATAAAAAGGGATGTCTTATACCTCATCTGAACAATATATTATCTCAAAGGAAAAAATTGACTAGATCTGTCCAGGCAAAGCAGTTTTATGGTATGATTATATTACACTACAAAAAAAATAATAAAAATGAATACTGAGAACTTAAAAATTAGAAAGGATTTTTTCAATAATCATGAAAAAGTAATGAAAATAAACACAAAAATAATGAATAATCTGGGCAGCAGTTCATAGCTTAGTAGATAGTAAATACAAATTAAAAGAATTATCACACAAAATGACGAAACTATCTTTTTCTCAAGTCACATATTTAGGAGGAAAGGTGTTTGAAAGTCAACAAAGAGGTAAGGATAATATTAGCCTGGGAAAATCATAACTTTAAAAGATCCAGTTCCTGGTGGATGACTCTGCAGCCATCGAGCAAATGCAGCAAATGCTTACTTCTAAGCAGAAGCAGAAGGACACTGCTCAGAAGCAAAGTGGAGTTTTTAAGGCTAACTTACCTTTGATTAGATTTGAGGCTTTTTAAAAGCATCTTGATATAAGATGAAAGAATAAACAAGAAAGAAAATGCATCTTAAAGAGTTGTAGTTTCGTATGTAAAAATGTGTATGTTCATTGTCTGACACCTGATACACAGAGCAACTTTTTAAATCTCAGGACAGAGATATTTTCTGACTACTTCTGTCTCAAGGGTTAGTAGAAATACCTCAGATACACTTGAAATACTTTTTTAAAATACTTCACATCTAGTGGAAATTAATCTTTTTGTAATGAAAATTCAAAGAAGGCAGACCACCGATACAGTCTGTTCACTAATTTCATGAAAAGTAATTAATCTCCTCTTTTCTTAGAAATACACAGCCTCACCATTACTTTCCCAAGCCCCTTAAATATGAACACCTTATAGTAAACTAGACTTTTGGAAAAATTAAGAGTTCTCTAGAAAAAGGAGAACATCTGTTTTACAAGTATTGAAAATGATATAAAGAGAAGGGTCATACCAAGTTAGAAACTGAAGATTAATCATAAGCTTAAATTTTGAGTTATGAAATTATTTTTTCCATTGAATGAGAGGAGACAAGGAAAAAGTTAACAATTTCTAATTCATTCCAGGACTCTCTAAAAAAGTGGAAACAAAAAATAAAATTAGCAAAAATCTCCATAAAGAGAGCAAGAATGGACTCCATTCAAAGGAAAAAATTAAAATATATTGTCATATATATTTTATTTTATGGCAATATATTTTTTGGCAATTTTGAACTAAAGAAACTAATGTACGCATGCTGGAGTCTTGTACACTAATAAAAAAAGTTAAGCAAGGAATCAAAAATTGCTCACTCTTGGCGGGGTATGAGGGGCTCATGCATTTAAGCAAAGTTATTATGAATCTTTCTTAAATTATCATTGCTTCTCCTGATGCAATTATTAGAAAAGTATCATGATTTTTAAAAGACTATCCGTTTTAGATTTAAAATATAAGAACAAGTTCCTCTTGGGATTTCTAATTTATAAACTCATATATAAGTTACGGGGTGATTTGATAACAAAATCCAACTTGTTTTATGAAAAATGTCCACTAGTAACTACCACAAATCAAGAGCCTATATATATATATCCTGTATAAAATCTAGTCCTTCTTTTGCAACTTGACTTTTTAAGAGTTTGTGATGTATTTTAACAATTGAGAGTAGGGACTTGGGGGGCTAGGAATAAAAATAAATCTAGCCCTTCTGGTTGAATCATTTGAAGCTCATTTTTTTTTCTGTGTAGGAAAATGAATTATTTTCCATATAAGATTAAAAAGACTCAACTTGTATCACTTAGGCAATGACCATGAAAAGATCACGTTATTTCAGAAAGGGAACAAGTTAACAGGGAGCATATACCTTTGAAAAGATTTTAAAAATGCCTCTCTACAGAGATAGGTAGGTAGGTAGGTAGGCAGACAGATAGACAGACATATGTAGGTAGACAGATCGATAGATTGATTTATCATATTTTTAGTCTCAGGGAAAGAAGAGGCTAAACTTTTAACAGCATACTGTAGATTTGCCTAATGAGGCAAATCCAGATGAAAATGGCATTATAAAGAAAATACATTTTGATTAATTTAGAAAGGATACCTTTGTGTACAGCTTCAGCTGGTCATCTGATAAATGTATTTGTATTTGAACAGTAAATTTAGCTATGTCAAGTCAATGGAAATATCAACACGAGGCACTTTGGGTCATGAGTGACCACAAAAATTTTAAATTAGAAAAAGGGAAAAAATAGATTTTAGAAGTAGAAATGCAAAAAGATGCTGTATATTAGCTATATATTTTCTTAGTTTTCATCCTTTCTACTGAAGAATTATGCTGTGAGCTCTACATCAGAATCAATACGAAAAACAGCTCTTTTTCCTGTCACTCTCAGAAAAGATGCTTTACACCCCGCTGACCGACACAGCTCACACTGGGCAACATGGAGCCAGCAAACACGCGAAGTGCGGCTGTGCTGCAAGTTGGAATAGCAATACTGTAACTATACTGGATTAAAGAACATGCATAATTAGGGTTAATTTCAAATGCTTCTTCACTTTCTATTCATGGGCGTAGGAAGATGATTGCTTCTAAGTGCTCAGAGGAAATGTACATTCTTCTTTGGAATTTCACCCAAAAAATGAAACATGTTAAGAAGTATTTTAAAAATGCCAAAAGTTGCAATTAAATCTAAAATTGCAGCTCCTATATAGCCCAATTGTAAATCAGAATTGTATATTTCCCTGAATACACACATTTAAAAAAAAAAACAATAAAATTAAGTTATGAGATAACATGAATAAAGTCAATTTCACAGTTATAAATACTTCAAATTACAGCTACATACTACAATTTACAGAAATTAAACTTCAAGTAATAGAAAAAGAAAAGAGAAATAAAAGGCAAAATTTTTAAAGAGGGATGTAACAACATGAACTGCACCATTTGGATAACTTTGTCTGAAAAAATTTTACTTTTACTGAACTGCATGTAAATGACTTTGAGACCTAAGCACTTCTAAACAAAAAAAAAGCAATCTATCCTTTCTTTAACTTCCTGGATGTTCATCATCTTCTTTGGAAAGCAAAAGTATTTTCTTCCCAGAACTGACCCCAGCAGAGCTTGCCCCAAGTGGAGAGAAGCAAGAGTCCCGGGGCACACATGGTGCTGAAGCCCATCTGAAATGCGGACACAGAGTGGCAGTAGTGTGTACGGGGCCAATGCACTATTGGCTCCAGGAAATGCCAATGATGAAACCATGTACATCTTGAGACCAAGTATTCATTTTAAAGAAAACATCCAAGGTACTGGCATGAAGTACAGACTACACACAGGAAAATGAGCAGCACAGTTCCTGTTATATATGTTTATAAGGAAAGGGAAGGGGTTAATCCCAAAGGCAATTTAAATAATGTATTTTATTTTTATATATAAATGTTCTGAGAAATCTCAGACTTTAGTGCATTGTTGTAAAAAAATTAGTGCAGTTTTTTCATTAAAGTTTTTAGCGCTCAAGGAATAAGATAAATCTATGTCTGTTCATAGTTTCTTTCACTGTACATTAAACTTTCATTCTGCTATATGTCAAACTGAAAGTTTCTAACTGGTCTGTTTTTAAAAATCAAGGGAAATGGATTTCATGTTCTACAACAAAACGTGGCAATTATTTTTGGCAAAGAAATTAGAAAAATATGAGATCAGAGTTTAGAAATGAAAAGTCGGTTGACTTAAAGCATATGCAATATACAGGGAAAAACTTTTTTTAAAGACGAAATTTTAACAGAACTTATTTTTATCCTTCATGCAAAATGTTTTCTCGGCAGCTAACTTAAAAAAATATTTCAGCTTTATTTCAGGATGGAGACAGAGACAGGGGTCAGGGTGAAGGGCACAGGAGAGGTGCTTGACCAAGCCCACTCTATGTTCAAGTCACTCCCATCTAGGATCAAAGTGATACCTGCACGCATCTCTGTTCTCTCCTCTCTTTTTCCAGTGTATTAGAATTGAGAGGGAAAAGAAATGTAGTTACAAAACACCGGCTCACACTTCAGCCCCAAGTTCTAGTACCCCAGTTTCAATGACAGTCACATATTTATCATCAATCTGGACCAGAAGCACTGTCTTGTCGATGTGGGATCTAGTACCTGGATCTCGGCTGCAAGGCACCCATCGGTGAATCACCTAATGATTCAGGATAAAAGAAGATGTTAGTGGCAGAGACCTTGAATGTACTCACAAACTCTTATCCTTCTCTTAAGATTAGAAATATCAACTGTTTGATGATTAAATATTAAGTTCACAAATTAAATGTAAGTACACAAAACAGGCACACAGGTAGGTCAAACTACAAAAAAGTCAGAGCACCAGTAGGCTTTGTAAGAGAACTTACATGGCCTTCCATGCCCTCCTGAGGACTCCAGTCTTTCCAGCTATTTCTTCCAGCTTTTAACCGAATTCCCTCATCAGGCCACTGCAGCTCTTTCCTTTTTGATAGGTTGATCCCATCCAAAATTTGACTAGGATCTACAATCTACATGTAATAAATATGAATCAAATTCTATTCAGATTTTCTTGATGGTGACAATTACATAATCCAAAACAAAATTTCATTCACAGGATTCAAGTTTCAAGTTCTGCAATGTCGATAATGGAATAAAAAAGGGAGAGCTACCACCTGAATTCTTCTCAGCCTGCTGGTAGAGCTTCTGCATTGGCCATGACAATAGCTACGTAGGGAAAAATATCACCACTGCTTTCATTACGTTTTTATGCTGGCAGATGCTGTGGCCTCCCCGATCCCGCCCCACAGCCCCAATCAAAAATGCTCTAGTTTTCAGATTAATACCAGGTGTTTTCATAAGAACCCTTTATTCAAACAAGAAATAAAAGTTGGATCCTAGGCTTACTCACTTGAACTCTGTAAATCACTTCCCCCTTTTTGGCATGTGAATTACTGGCAGGGCTTAAGGTATTGCCTGGTGGTACATCAGTGGCACTGCTCTGACCTCCTTCTGTTCCAAGAAAGCCCACAAGAGTGTGATGCTTGCAGGCAGGGATGCTTTGGCTGGAGCTGCTGGAAGAAGGAAGGCCATGCTGTATGCAGGCCATGCCACTCTGACTGGAGGGCTCCAGCTGGTTCACCATAGAGAGGCGGGATTGGATGGATGACGGTAAGTTTCGAAGTGATATCTGACTGGTGGAAGAACGCCGACAAGGCACAAATCCTGTGGTAGACATCCGGAGAGAGGAATGCCGGCTGCTATAGCAGTAAGAAGACTGGCTGGCCACTGAGGCCCGAGCAGGGGACTGTCTGACCAGGCTTGATTGTACAGAGTGAGAGCTGTGGCTCGTGCCTAGAAAACACAACAGCACTCAGTCTAAGATGGATGGCTCAAGTATAATTCTTTCTTGTAGTTTTTAAAACGTTCTCCCTTTAATAAGAATTTATAGAACTTTTAACATTTATACCTAAATTTATAAAGTTGCCAGAAAGAAACATCTGAGATCTATTTTCTTGCATGCTTTTGATGGTTTTTATTTGCTGAAACTTTTTGAAATTCAAATTCTGGGGCATAAAAAAGACACATATTTAAATTTATAGCAACCATTAGGATTTAAGGTTGGAAAAAATACTAAAATATCTTTCACAGAAATATTTTAGAATAACAAGAGTATCTCTTTCTACATCAGAAATGAAATCACTCGTGGAAATCAGACAGAAATATTAAGGATCTACAATGTGACAAGTTCTGTTAACTACTATTTTTCAAAGTATAGTACTAATGTCCTTTCATTCTATTTCAAAGGCAAACTACACTGCTTATAGAGAGCCGGTGACACCAAGGTGCAATTTTCATACGCATTAAGAGATTGCTACTATATATAAAAGTATTTGATAAATTATCAATGATACTGAATAGCAGGTTCTTCTGTGTCCTTTTTCAAATGGCTTGATATTTGAATCAGATTTATCTTTTTCCTGACTTACAAGAGTGACTGCTATGAAGACTATGAGAAAATAATCATAAAATTGAAAAAAAAGCTACATGTACTGTATAAAGGCAAAAGGTATATAAGAAAGCACTTTGAAAATCTTAAGTTTTCATTTAAAAGTAAAAAAAAATCAAATGTTGATCATATACTTATATACAATCTAGAATTTACAATTCCAACTGTACTGGAATTATTTTTAATTTAAGCAAGTATCTTAGAACTTCAACTGACCCATGTGAAGTGGTGGGAAAGGACAATGTTGGACAAACTGATCACACATAGGAAACAGGAGAAGTCTGATTCCTACTGCAAGCTGTGTGGATTACAGTTCTCATGTAAAAGATAAATAGTAAAAAAAGTCACTCTTCATAGGAAGGCAATGCTTATAAAACTTTTGGTGAATTTACAGAATTTAACACTTTTGAAAGCCAGGAACAAAAATGGGAAATTTCTGTAGTACAGAAAATAGAAAGGCCCAGAATCTAGAATATACAAATATAAGTAAGAAAAAGATAACTATATTAAAAATGGGCAAGAGACTTAATCGGCATTTCAGAAATAGGAATAGCTGATAAACTCATGAAACAGTTTCCAATCTCAGGTGTCAGAGCAATGCAAATTAAAACGAAAGATTTAAAAGCTACCTCTTCTCTTGTCTCTCCAAGCAAGCAAGGAGCAGGCAGCAGAGGTGGAAAATCATAATACTCAAAGATCGTCAAAGTTTATAGGAGGGGCATTTCTCTATATGACTGATAAAAAAACTTTCTAGAAATATTTTGGCATTATATACCATGAGTCTTAAACATTCTCATATTTTAACTTAGGGCTTTCACTTCTAGCCTATGAAAATAATAAGTGATTACAAAAGTTACAGACAAAGTTTATAACATATCAAAGAAACCAGATTGCTGCCTAGTAACGAAGTTATAATAAATATCATTTAGCCTTTTTTTATTACATTATTGCTCACTTTTTAAATAATATTTGATTTCTCCCCTCATGTGTAGTATCCATAATTCTCCCACCCTGCTGCACCAGTGACCATCACCATAGTCCCTTGTGCTCTTCCCTTTGTTTTGACCCCTCTTTCTCCCCTTCCCCTGCTGGATACCCCCAGATCTATGGTTTGCCTGCAAGCTTTGTCTTTCTCCTGAGCCTCTGTTCTGTTTCTTCATATTCCCCCATAAGTGAGACCACTGGATATTTTTCTTTTTCCTTCTGACTTACTTCGTTTAGCACAATCCCTTTCAGCTCCAACATGATTAGCCTTTAAAATATTTTCAGACATATTTTAAATATATATATTATTTAATTATTGATGATTAATAGAAACAAACAGGATAATGTTCAAGTGGACATCAAATCAAATATTCTATTTTTCCAGGTAGGGAATATATTAAGCCTCATAGCTAGAAAGCTAACACTACACACAGAATTTTGCATCCTGTTACCTAGTGTTGGAGGGTAAGATGTGACAGGCGGGTGGAGTCCTGTTCCTGAGCCCTGGCCTGGATTTCCAGTGCTTCCTTGGGACATGTTGCCGTGAGGATCATTGGCAGTTGTTGCATTGTTACTTGTGCAGGAATTTCCACCTCCAGTATCAGAATCTTCAATATTGCCACCACTGTTACATCCAGCTCCACAACCTTTCCTTAACCTGGGAACAAATATGAGCATAGGAAACATTATCCCAAGATCACTTCAAGATAGGCATTTTATTCTTCTAGCTATTTCAGAATTGCTAAGAAGTAAATTGTTCACCTTTGAAAGTCTTTACAGTTTTTAGAAAAAAGTCTAATCCATTTTTCATAAAACTATCTCCCTCTTATTTTCACTGCCTTAATTTTTCTTAATCTCCCCCACTTTTTATACTCTGTCATCTTTCTTACACCATGAGAATTGCACATAATACCGTATACCATTAAGATGACAGGGGAAAAGACAATTCTTGCCAAGTGTCTCTTCTGTGATTTTGAAATAAGCAACTCATGAAAGCCTTTAATTTTTGTGTGTGTGTATGTGTGTGCAGAAGAACTGGTGTGTAGGCCAGAGGTGCAGAGGGTGAGAAGATTTACCACAGAGTAGGGAGCAGAACAGTATTGAAACAGTGCTGAGGGGAGCAGCAGGCAAGACAGGAGAGATGTGCTGCACCATGTGGGTTCCCTCCCTGGCCGGGGATGAATTCAGCCTTAGCAGTGAAATCACTGAGACAATCTCTAGGCCACCAGGGAGCCCTCCCGCCCCACGCCAAAACCTTATTTATTTGAATTAAACCTAATTTATGCTGAACCACACTGGAAGAGAGTTGCTGTGGTTATTTTCCTTGTTCTTTTTCAAATATAGGGTGAACAGCTGTCCTGGTTTGCCCACAGTTGTCTCTATTTGCACTATAAGTCCTGTATCCCAGGAAACCCCTCAGTCCCAGGTAATCAAACAGTCGGACATACTAATCACTATGTTGTTTCTCTTAGGGGAAAAGAACTTAGCCTCTTTAAGATGTTTTCAGCACAAAAGAAATTTACTGAAAAGAGTATTTTCTTGAACACTACATTCTGGTTTATGTTCCTCCTTCTGTTTACATATTTATGGAAATATTTATGACACTACACACTTGCAATATGAATGATAAATGTGTTGTTAAAATACTAGTAGTTATCTGTATCTTACAATAGGATTATCAGCTACATAAAGTGCTCCCCTTACTGCTGGGAGAGAATAAAATAGAAGAAAGTAATCAATCTGCACACGTTTCTTGGGTTTTTCTCTAATTTGCTCTGCTTGCTGGACCATGCATTCAACTAGTGCCAACATGCTGTAATAGAGTAAAAATCAAAAAGAAAAAATATGGAGCCACTCAAGACTCTACCAAACGCTAGCCCCGGGGTTGCTGCCCTGAGTTGTACATTAGATTTTTCTAACAAGATTTTGGAAGTATAAATGTTCAAAACTACACCTGAACTTCAGCTATAATAGGTTTATATTATACCATGGCATCTGTATTTTTCTACAAGCTTTTAGGAAATGCTATCACACAGTGCCTAGATTAAGAGGGTCAGACTATACCACCACTAAAAAATGCAATTCCCAAACTTACCTGTGCCAGGTCGACACTATGAAGTTTCTGATATTGCCCAAGCTGATAGGTCCCCCAAGAATTTCTTTAAGCTGCTCATGGCTGTCAGAGTAAGAAGTTGTCAGAGGTGAGACAAATATTGGGTAGCCAATGGGTTGATCACAAGATGAATTTATCATGTTTCTCAGCGCTTGCTTTGCATTTTGGATGCTACCTCTCTCTGGGTTACGGTTACGTAGAAAAACAAGTTCCTGCTGTTGTCCTGCCCAAAGGCCTCGCACACATTCCTTATTCACCTGAAAATCAGAACACATGCGGATTAGGTTAAGGTGCCAAGAATGAAGTTCACATAAAAAAGAATAGAAATGGAAGCGATACAAAAGACATTATGATAAACAACTATGAAAAACAGGAAACAAACATAAGCAGGCTGCATTTGAATAGGAGTTAACCAATTTCCTATTGTCACTAGCAGTCTGTTACATCATAAGCATGTACTGCGCTTTCCCGTCTGCTCTGTCTTGGAAAAATATCAAGTACAATATAACTCATTTCATTTTTCCAAATGGTAAGATGGTGCTGACGTTTGAAAATGAGATGGGGCCCTCATATCATATATAATACATCAAAGACTGACATGTAGATAAGATTCTCCAAACAGAAATAAGTAAAAACTTTTATGGTTTTATGGCACATAAGGAAATTTCAGAAGACATAATAAATTACTAACAAAATAAATTAAGTGCTCACAAACACACTAACGCAGTATGGTCACTTTTTTATTAAAGTTTCAGTCATGTTTTTTAAAAATTTGGTTAAGATGACCTAAGTTCTATTTTTTCAGCTGCAATAAATGCCTATAAAAACCTACCTTAATGACCCTGAAGCTAAGGTAGCGTCTGTTGAGCATGATGATTTTGTACTCGTTGGTGCCATCATCCATGACATGCCGCAAAGCAAGCAAGGAGGGTGAGTTGGCCAGGACTGCACTCCGCCACGCTGGGTCCCCTTCGTGGGCTATCACTAAGTTTTTTTCATGAGACACAATGGCTTCATAGAGCACAGTGGGGTCATCATACTCATCTGGAGAAGTGAAATGATCCTAAACACAGAAATAAAAAAAATTCACGTATTTATTTTAATATAAAATCTTTCATGTCATCTCCTTCAGTCTTGAAACAACTTAACAAATTGTGAGCTCTCCAAGTCTCCAATTTTTTCTTTGTACAAGTAAATTTATTGTATTGATTTATCAACAAATAAAATGATATATCCAGTTCTTGTGGAAAAACTTTCAAAAGCATTCTATAAAATATACTTGAGCGATTAATAAGCAGATGCACAGGATATATTATTTTTTGAAGACAATAATACTCACTAATTATGTAAGCACTCATTGGCTGCCAAACAGTGTGCTAAACAATGAGGCTATGAAGTTTAATAAGAAATTATCCCTGTCCTCCAGGAAATAACAGATTGTAAGGTTTACATCATTTATTATATATAAGCTAAACTGGACCAATTGGTTTTAGTTCTAACAACCTTGTAATCCTCAAAGAGACTAATGAAAAAGGAAAAACAAGAAGATGATTAAGTAGAAGAGAGGTCATAAGAAAAAGGAAATTCACTTTTAACGTCTCTTGAGTTTTAACTTACCTTCACCTACAAAATTGGGATTGAACAATTTTCTAGGTCGTGGTGATATACATATATACATTGCAGGGAGGGTACTAATACACTTATCAACATACAGAAATTGTAACAGTATCATATAAAATAAACATAATAGATTGAATTAAAAAAATTATAAGTGAAAAAGCAAAAGTTAACACTTAAGCAGTGATAAGTATATCATTAAAAACTGTTTGAAAGATTAATACAAACTATATTTTAGCTGTCTGGAAACAGATTTTTTTAAAGTTTGAGGTATAATTAAAAACAATAAATTGCACCCATGCTCAGTGTACAGTTAGATGCATTTTGATAAATATAAACTCCCATGTAATGTTGCTATAAACTATGTATAGATATTTTCATCATCTCAGAATGTTTCTTCCTGCCTTCTACCATTCAATCTTTACATTCCAAGCAACCACAAATCTACTTTATTTATAGTTATAGTTTGGCCTGTTTTAGATTTTGAATAAATTATATAATGTGTACTATGTGTGTCTGATTTCTCTTGCTCTGCACAAGATTCTTTCATGCTGTGGTGTCTTAACAGCAGTTCATTTCTTTCTATTGCTAAGGAATATTTCATGTCATGTGTACATACCATAATTAGTATGTTCATTTGTTGATGGACATTAGAGTTGCTTTCAGTTTTAGACTCTTATGACTGAAATCTTGTGTTGATTTAGTCTTTCATTCTCTTGGGTAGCTATCTAGGAGTGGACTTGCTGAATCGTATGGCAAGTTCGTACATATCCTTTCTTTTAATATGTAATCCTACTGCTCACTTCTGTGGATTTCCGTGATTATATGACATATGAACTTGGCTGATGACCATATATATTTATACCTCTATCTTTTCTTAGGTTAAATCCCTAATATCTGGTTCTATCTAATATCTGGCTCATTAATTGAATGATGCTCAATAACCGGCTATTGCTTGCTCCTTTAAATGTAAATGTTTATCCTACTCAGAAGTGTTTTAAATTTATGACACTTCCAGGTTATATTTGCATTCTTTTTGTCCTCCCCTTCCTCCAGCGCTCCACAGCCCTGGGTTACTGAATCCACCTTATATCCAGTGTTTGTCACTGTTGTCAGTGGGAAATAAGGAGGGATGCTGGGCCTGATTATAAGGTAGAGAACTACTGAAACAGGTAATAATTCCATAGCTTCAGGAACACATAAGGAAACAGACCTGGCAGTAACAGGCAAGAGTACTTGCAGGGGGCCTCCCTGGTGGTGCAGTGGGTTAAGCAGGGCACTATGAAGCAAACTACAGCCTCTGGCGCACAAGTTCGATCCCTGCCTCCAGCCAGGGAGGGGTCCCACATGGTGCAGCAGACCTCTCCTGCTTCACCTGCTGCTCCCTTCAGCAGTGTGTGTCAGTCCATCTGCCTGTTCTGCTCCCTGCCTGCTCTGTCTCTGGTGAATCTTCTCACTGCCCTGGACTCTGGCCTGTACCCAGCTCTTGTATGTATAAATAAATAAATCTTTAAAAAAAAAAGAGTACTTGCAGGAAGAGATTAAAGGCAGAAACCAAAGGTGCTTTGAACCCTGTGCCTCAGTTTTCTTCTCTGATAGATGGAGATAAATTATCTGTCACAATGTTTAGAATGAATTAAGATGTCTCTCAGGGGTTGTTATATATAATTATGATATACAAAAGAGAGAATTTCTTACTTGGCAGATATATAATTGGTATCTTTTGAGAAATTCTAAGTTTTACAAACAATTTAATCTGAAATTACTTTTTACTTTTAAATGCATTAAATTTTGTCTCAAAATTATAAAGTTAGCCTAAACATGAACAATTCAATTTGATCTCAAATGTGTATCTTACCCATTACCCTCAAAAAACATTCCATGTTCTACAGAAAAATTTAAATATATCCCTTATTAGTAATGCTTCTAAGTAAAATGGGCTTTTAACTTCATTCCAGCTCTTTGGATCTTAGCAAAATCACTTAAAGAGTAATTCATGCTTTATTTAGTGATAAAAAGATTCAGATTTGAGCACCACAGATGCATTTTAATGAGTTTTATCATATAGCCTCTATCATTAGATCTGATAACTACTGTCAAATGGAATGATTAGAGCAGAAAGTGCCAAAATATAATTTCATAATACGTTACTGAAATGATGCAGGGCTTTGCATATGTATTTTTGGCTCATTTTAATTTTATTATCCTCCTAGGATTATTTAACTAAGGCTAAATCTGGCCTAATCATCTATTATTCTGTTTAACATGACAAATGAAACTCACAGTTCAGTAAGAGCAGCATTTACAACACTCGTGAGGTATTATTACACTAAGCTGGGAGTTGAGTAACATTTACCTACAGAAGATGTGTGAGTTACAATCACATGATGTCAAAGCAAAAATCACATGATGTCAAAGGCCAAAGACCCTTATTTTTCAGCTTGTCGAAGCTTAAATTTTTCCTCAAATTCATGCCCAGATCAGTCGCTTTCTAATATCAATAGTCAAGTTTACTGTTAGAAACACAGACTCAGGCTTCTAAGATTTACTATTCTTTTAATATATATTGCCATATTACTATATATTGCTACAAATCATGTTTTTCTATTTCAGATCAGAATATTTCTCAAAAGCTTCCTAAGAAATGTAATTTGGAAATCAAGTGAAGAAGTACCATTAAACACTAGTAATACATTAGAAATTTCTTCTTCTTACCTGATGAAGTTTAATGGACATACGTATTCCCGGGACTACTACTTTTCTTAGCAATTCCATGTCAGCAAATATCCATTCATCTCGAATTGAAGAAATACGGAAATCTCCCTTAAATAGGGCATGTAATCCATAGAGGAATGACTCTAAATTACTGTTAAGATTGGAGATAAAAGTTTACATATTTTGACAAAGGTTTTCCATTATATTGATTCTTACATTTGGTTGTAAGTCAGAAATATCTCAGAGTGTTTTTAAAGAGAGATTTTAAGAGCTATTGTTAGAAATCTGTATCACAGATAGGGTCAGTTTGACATGGGACCCTTATTTATGAAGCATGTGGTAGTGAGTCCATGAAAATAATACAGGCAAATAAAAGACATTGAGGGCCTAATGGAAAGCATAAGGAAATTCACAAAAGAAAATTAAAATATGTGTTATCTTAATTCTTATTCATTTGGATACATGTCAAAAAATTCAGTTTATATTTATAGACCCTAAATTCAGAATACAATTACATTAAAAATATAAATGCTCTGAACTAAAAACAAGATAAAATATAAAAAAATTAGACAAGGTTAATTGTTAGAAAAATAGTTTTATATGAGAGAAGATCAATCATATGTTACAGGGTGATTATATTTTTAAAGTCTTAAATCCACTGAATTATGATTATAAAGTTACACACATGGGTGAATTTCATAAGTCAGCTGCTAACAATTTAGTAGAATTCAATTATGTTCAACAAAAAGATCTACTAAGAGACCTTTACAGTGAACTTTGCATAGAATGCACCCCAAAAAAAATATTTCATATTTTTCATATTTAGGTTACACAGCCTCACACAGCTACTTTACGAAAACAGAAATGCTGTCCTTACCTGGACATATGATGAGATGCAGTGCCCAACGCTCTCCGTCCCAGAACACAGAGTCCGTAACAAAGAGTCACCAGGGATGAATCTTTGTCCACATCCAATGGCTGTAACAACAAAACAAAACACATTATTAGTTATTAGAAAGGTACTTAAGTATTTAACAAATCTGAAGATTCTATTTAATAAATCAGCAAGGCTATAAAACTCAACACTAATACATACTTTCTATCTTCAAATAAAAGTACTAATAAAACTTAAATTACAGTGAAACAACAAAGTATGAATGTGCAGAGGTTCTTTCAGATCTTTAAATACAATCTAATGTTCTCTAATATTATAAATATACTCATAAATTCAAGTGAGCATGTTATGTAGAGACAGGTAAGATTTATATAAAAGACACACACACTTAGTCTCAAGATACAAAAATGCAATGTCTGAGACTAAAAAAACAAGATGGAATGAAATTAAATGGCATAATAAATAACAGAAGAAAAAAAAAAGATCTCTCAAATCCAGCAATATTAACCATGCAAAACTAACTGTAATAGGAAAGGGGACAGAGACAAAACTGACCACAAAAACAAACAAAATAAGAGAGTATCACTCAACTGTTAAATAGCAGGCGACCTAATGTAAATATAATGGGAGTCCCCAAGAAAGGAACAAAAAAATTTTGAAAAAGTAAGGACTGAAAACTTTCCAAATTAGATAAGACCATAAACATATGGCTTCAAAATTCTCAGTGAACTCCAAGAACAAGAAACATGACAAAAACTATGCCACGGCACATCATAATTAAAACTAGTAAGTTTTATGAGAAATTGTTAAAAGCATCCCATAAAAAAAAGGGAAATTATTTCATTATCCATATTATTTGTACAGGAGTTAAGATAATAAAGATTGCAGACTTTTCATCAGAAACAATGTAAGCCACAAGACAGAGCAGCAACACAATGTACTGAAGGAAAACAATCACTGCTCAACTCTGATACTTCTATTTTGTCACTGCTGGAGAAGGCCAGTGTCTTAGATCCTCAAATGCATTTGAAATACATAACAACAATAGTAAAAGGAATGCACTGTCATTTAAGAAGCAGGGAGCAAAGCCAAGCTGAGACAAATCCTAGAATTTGGTATACTGGGTTATTTTAATGCAGTATGTCTATCACCACACTTATAGCAATAGTATTTCATATTTCCAAAACAGGCACAGTTAGTATGTAAAAGATTAGTATATATATAATAAGGAAGCAGAGAGAATGACTTTTTATTTCTGTGTAACATGCAAGTAGGAACATTATCTTGGAAGGAAACTATGAAGAAGAGTTTCAAGGTAACTTTGTTACCAGAATTTGGAGTCAGTAAATCTTTCTGGCTTAACTTTCCTAGAAAGAGGCTATTCTGAGAATAGTGAGAAAACAGAATGCATGGTTTTGGGAGGTGGGGATAATCCTATTCAATTTGAAAAAATAAATAAATAAAATTGAAGCATGAGTTGGGAGTTAATTGATAAGCTAATAACAATTGATGATATGGTCACAACTGATAATCTCCTAGAGGGAACTGCAATAACAAAGCATAAAGCAGACTAGCTAAATGATAATTATATGAAAAGACTGGGGTTACCCAAATTGGCAAGAAATCTACTTGAATATAGGATTTATTAGCAATTAGGACTTCTCGAGTTATGTTCTTGACCTCATCAATAATCTTTATAAGTCTTCTTATATTTAGGAAGGAAGGAGCCTGTTCTGAGTGGGTAAACAGTGAGGAGTTAGCCCAAATCATGATTAAACTGAAACAAAAGTAACCAATATAGTATAAGCAAGAAAAACAGTTTTAGAACAAGACCACTTCCTCCTCTTCACTCTGCTCCCTCCCGAGTAAGTCCAGGGATTTGAAAATAGTATGTATAACATTCTAATATATTTCATTTATGAAACAAACAGACTGCTTATTGTATGTTTGGAAGAACAGAAGTTTAGCTTTGAGGGTATTCATTTCCAGGTGTAATGCTTTGAGGGTATTCATTTCCAGGTGTAATCTGTTGGTCCCTTTTCTGAGGTTATTCTTTCTTTAAAATTATATTATGATGTGGCCTCCCTGGTGGTGCAGCGGGTTAAGCAACGCACTTGAAGCAAACCAAAGTCACTGCAGCACCAGCTCAATCCCCGGCCAGGGAGGGTTCCTACATGGCGCAACAGACCACTCCTGCCTCGCCCGCTGCTCCCCTCAGCAGTGTGTATCAGTCCATCTGCCTGTTCTGCTCCCTGCCTGCTCTGTCTCTGGTGAATCTTCTCACTGCCCTGGACTCTGGCCTGTACCGCAGCTCTTGTATGTATAAATAAATAAATAAATCTTTTTTTAAAAAAAGAACAAGAAAAGGCCAATTTGCTGGCTTAAAAAAAAATTATACTATGATGCTTAATATCTGTTGTGTATCCAGTCCAGTGTAACAGCTGAAAGGCCACCATTCATACGGGAAATACATGTTTCCTTTTCTTATTGACAAAGCAAAGAGAAAAGAAGCTATGATGAAGTGTTTTACCCTTGAGTAACTGTGAAGGAAGGACTAACTCAGCTGTAAATCTAAAGGTGCTCAGTGTGCATGACCTAGACTATGACAAAAGTATTTGTTGCCAAAGTGATTCACTCTGCTCCATGAGAGATGCCGATGGTTCAACTACACAAGCTTTTTGCTTGGAAAGCTATAGTGGTGGTAGGATTTGGTTTTTGGAACCGTATCTTGGTACCATGATTATGTCACATGGAGTCTAACCATGGGGGTGACACTGCCATGAGACCTACATGGAAAGTAGTATTTAATAAGTCTATAATTAATCTTACCTTCAGGACAAGATGTTATCCCACAATATGGATTAGGAACCACCTAGATTATAATCACCCAGTGTTGATTTTAGGTCCCTACCTTAGACCTGTTGAATTTAGGTCTCTCATGTGAGGCCCAGAGAGCTGCACTTTTACATATTCCTGTCAATTACCCACACTAACATTTGAAAATCAACAATCTTGATGAACACTGTCCAATATAGTAGCCACTTGCCCATATGAGCTACTACATTTAAATAAAATATAAAACTCAGTTCTTCAGTCAAACTGGTCACATTTCAAGGGTTAAATTGATGATTACCACACTAGAACAGTACAGAGAACATTTCCATCATTTGCAGATTTTATTAGACAGCACTGGTCTGAACCTCAGATTCAGGAAAAAGATACTAATTACCCTTAAGTTTGGTAGGAAGAGGGGGCAAGAAACTACAACATGTAGTTTTAAAATTTTGAAACTTAATGTATATCTATGAGGTAAAGGGATGTGATGAGAAAACAGCTATTTTTAGTTGCTGTTTAAGTATTTTAAAGTATAGCAAACCTGCTCACATCCAGAGTCTGTACATTTAGATAAGAACTAAAGCTTAGAATTCCAGCTACAGCTTTACTTTTTCCTTAGACACCTTTTAAAATAACTACTTAGAGTTAAGCTAGAGAAAAGCTAGTGACCTTCATCTCAACTTTATAAATGATAGGTACTTGTGTACCAGGGGCTGAAGCCAAAAGCTGTTATAGGTGGCACCCCCTGGAGGTGGATCAAGTGAGGATGAATAGCTCCAGGCGAAACATGGACAAAGTATTAGTGGAGATGGAGACTTTGATAGGAAATATAAGGGACTGCAAAAGCAGTCCCGGAGATTCAGTCTTTTCAGGATTTCAGTACCGTCTAGGATTCAGCAATTCCTGCCCACACCACACAGAAGGCTGTTGTGAGCCTCTGAAGGTGATAGAAAGGCCTCCACCTTGGAGGAGAAAAATTCAGAGACTTCGCAGGTAGCTGAGCAAAGCCCAGCTTTGCTACTGCTACAGCTCAGAAGGGAAGGTAAAGACTGGGAACTGGGCATCTCACTGAGCTGCTTGAGTGTGGGCCGTCTGTCAGTTGCTTGCTGCTCTGGCTGCTGTGTCCTAGGTTGCCTGTCTGGTGCTGGCTGGCACACCTCTGCAGTTCCAGTGAACATCTCCTGCTGTGTCTTTTGTGGTCTTCATGAGCTGGATCCCAGCCCACTGTCTCATTGCCACATGTTCCAAGCCCTCAACGGTGGAAAGATGCCATCTTGGAAGCCTGGTCTTTTATTCAGGATAGGCGCTCTAGGTCTTCAGTGGTGGCAAGACACCATCTTAGACGCGTTTTGTCTACGTTGCTTTGGGTGAGGTTAATGGTCATTTGTGACCTCAGTGGCTCTGTTTTCCCTTGGTTGTTAAATAAATCCTATTATTGTTCTCTGAACCTGAGTGGTTTTGCAACTGTGCGTGTGGGTAAAGAACTAAGACAGTGACGAGTAAACTATTTGGTTGATGTCCTTGGCCACTTTTAGTGCCCCTTATTGGCCAGTATCACTCGCTACCTTGTTCTCTATACCTTGCTTGCTCATGGCCATGGATGGAGGACTGCCCTTCCTCTGGTTCTCTGCACACCTCTCAGTCTCCTGATGGTACCTGTCAGTAATAAATTTGAGTATTTTACTTTGTGTGAGTGTATGCATTCAAAATGACCTTGGGATTTTACTTCTCCAAAGTGAGAGCATAGATGCTGAGAGAGGCACCTGCCAAACTTAAAAGACCCTCATTCTGTGGGTCTTAATCTGCACTTTTATTTTACCAGTTTAGGGTCTCCAACACAAGGAGTGCTACTTGAACAGTGAGATTATGACAACGCAAATGAAAGGATGAAGGAGGCTTTCACCTGCTTTGGCAGAGACGATGGGTTAGCCCAACCATAATGAACCACCAGTCTCTCTTATTCAAAAGGTCAGAAGGAGGAAAACTGGCTTTATAACAACAAATAGAAATATTCTTTCCATCTTTGGAAAAACAAATTCAAACCAGATAAAAATGAAATAAATTCTACCTTTGCTCTTCGGGAAGAACAATACTCTATCCAGTTGAGGTAAATCACACAGAAACTCTCCCTGGATATGCCTGCTAGTCGATGGTCATAGTCTTCATCAATGTTTGGATTAAATGTTGGGTCCACATCAACATAATTTCGATCTGCACAAAGACGCAGTCCTTCCTGCATTGTCTCATTAGCAAGCCACTCCTCTAACTTAGAAGAGGTTGTAACATAATAAATAATACCCTATTGAGGAAAAGGAAAAAAATACAGGCTAAATCACAATTTGTATTAGTTCAAATTCTTCAGTAAATTCCAATTGTTTATACTGATAGTATGACTCAAAAATATATTATTCTAGCTCAATACTACAAAGTATATACATTTTAAGAATGTTGTAATAATATACACCAGGCCTTCTTGAATGGAAAAAAAAAATCACCATAAATTCAGCAAGGCAATTTCAAAACAATTTTCATCTATAGATTTAAGAGCTTTTGAATTTAGGGTCATTAAGAAACATAAAAAACCTTTATAATGGCACATCTATTTTGAGATATTCTTGTACAAAGCTATTAAACTATCTTGTGATCCTAAGGCAAGTTCTAAAACTATAGTAATAAAGCAACAAAATATTTAGAAACAAAAAATGCCATACACATATAAAAATGTTTCAAAATAAACTTCTTTACCTACCTGAGATTAGGTTTAACCAAACAGTAAGTAGACGATTCAAAGTTTACCCATAAGCACAAATAAGGAGGTATATATGGTAGTAACACAAGCTTTGGAAAATTCAGATTTGGGTCAATAAAATTTAGCACATATACCCCCTCTTGAAGTAACAGCTTCATTTTCAAGTCTTCAAATCATGCCTGTATTTCTGTGAAGTTTTTAGCAAAAACAAAATCCCTTTTCAGAAAAGAACTAATCTTGCCAAAAGAGAGGTTTGGTTTTTTTGCACAGGGGAGGTAACCTCTAACCCCTTGGCATGTCCTATCTATTAACTATGTTAAGCATGTAGATATCATGTCCTGCTATTTAGTAGCAGGACATAATTGTCTTTCTTCACTGGTGGCTTAGAGCCATTTGTGCTCAGCTTGACTTTTAGAGGAGCTAGAAACTAAGGCTGCATGGTCAACCTATCTAAGTGACTACATGCCAATAAAAACCTCCACACACTGAATCTCAGAGGAGCTTCCTTTGTTGGTAACATTTCATAAATCTTGTCACACAGTTGTTGGGAGAAATATCCATTGCCTGCACAACTCCACTGGGAGAAAACAGCTAGCAGCTCACCTCTTGGTGTCTCTGCACTCTGCCCTGTGTGCCTCTTCCTTTGGGTGACTTTAATTTGTATCCTTCCACTATAATAAATCTTAGCCATGCACGCAATGGTTTTGCTGAATTCTATGATCCTTCTAGCAAATTACTGAACCTGAGAGTGGTCTTGGGAACTGTGAAATTACAGTTGGTGTTAAAAATAAGGTTGGTTGAGAATCTTGTGATATTTTATTTAGTCGTTAAAAGCAGTTAATGGCTTAATAGCAGGACTGAAGAATCAGACAAATCTGAATTTTAAATCCTTAGCTTTCTTGCAATTAGACAACTCTGGGAAAGTTAACTTCTGATGCTTAATTTGCTTATTTGTAAAACAAGAGTGCAATGTTCATTTAGAAATTTAGGCAACATACATGTACATGCAAGTATGATGTACATGTATAGAGAATCCTTAGCACAATGTCTAAAATATATGAACTTCAAATGGTAGGTATTAATGTTAGTAAACAAATGAAGTTCCACTAAAGAAAGAAATAGCAAGACCTTCACAGATGTATTTTAATGACATTACTGGATTCTAAGGAATTTAAATTGCTATTTAGAAGCAAAGCAGACATTTAAAAACATCTATGTGTATGTATACATACACATGAGAGTCTTCCAAGAAAAGCCTCTGATTATCAGAAAATCTAAGCAGGCACATTCCCTTACCTTAACATAGTAAGTAGTGAGCACTTTCCGAAGATCAAAGACTTGCAGCATAGAAGCAGCACTATTGTCAGTGATACTATAACCCTCCAGGATATACTTAGTAACTATCACTTCCCAAGCTAGCCAGCGCTGGCTAAATGCAGCATTAAATGAAAGCACATGAGGAATATGGCCAGGTTCACAACAGCAAAATCCTTCATCTTCCTCAACACCTTCAGTAATGGCTTCTACTTCCCGTTGTTGACAGTAGGTACCTTAGAAAGAGAGAAAACATTACAAAAAAGGAAAGACCATGAAGCAGTCAAAGGAATGTTTCAAAGATAAAAGAAAGTTAGGAAAAAGACATCTAGGGATTGAAAGTATGTGATTTGCCTTAAAATGTTCATTAACAAACTACACCAAGCTCCAGAAATCAGGCTAAGAATGATTTTTTAAAATATATTTTCAGAAGGTTGTTTAAAAGAAAAAAAAAATGTATATATATATATATGAGATTGTGCATGGCTCCAAAAGCTTAAGATTATTTTATCTGATCATACAGAAAAAGTTTGCCAATCTGTGGACTAGAGAAGAATTAAACTTCAAACAAATAAATATAAAATTATAACTATGCTTAATACTAAGGAAATAAAAACAGGATGATATGAGAATCATGTGAGACAGATGGTTGGTAAAGTATTCTCTAAAAAAGTGCATTTAGGCTAATTCTTAACGATGATTAAGATATCAGCTAGCTGGAAGAATGGTGGGAGGAAGGAATATGGCTGATGTTCTCTGTGCAAGGGAAGGGTAATAAGGAACCCTTAAGATAGAATTCGGCACAGCTGAAACACAGACAGAAGTTCAGTATCTAGAGTGAGTGAGGAAGGTGGTGTAAAGTGAGGTCGAAGAAAGTGGCAGAGGCCAGATCATACAGTGCTGCAGGACATGTTAAAGAGCTTGAGTTGTATTTTAAATACCACGGGAAGCTATTGAAAATGCTAAGCATGGAAGACACATGATCAAATTTGCCTTTAATAAAAAAATCATCACCAGAAAAGCAAGCCAATTATATAGTAATAATACTATCTTTCCATAAATTGGGCACCATAAAAATGATTCTTCTCTGAATATGAAATCTGGAAATTACTCTTTAATAACTTTTCTTACAACTCCAAAGATCTAATTTATAACTTCTGTCTTGAGATGTAAACCTATAACTTAGCTGTCACAGAAAAACATACAAATGAGTGTTTTACCTCTGAATTCAAGTCCTCGCAGCTGGAAAGTGACCAGTCCATTGCCTATCTCTATAAGGTGTACTAGCGCATTGAGGTAGTCAGAGGCAAGAATGAAACAGTCCCCTATGCTGTAGTTTCCCCACCGTCCGAGAAGCAAATCACCACAGAGACTATGTTGTAGGGATCTGGTTAAATGTTCATAAAAAATGGAATTCAGGTTGTTGTCATCTGATCCTAAAAGAAGGGATTAAAAAAATGTTAAACTTTATCTATCTTAAGATCCCTTTATATAAACAAATAAGATTGTTAAAAACTTTAAAACTAGTTTCCAGTTACAGTTCTATCTCTATTTTTTAGACAAGAAATTAATATTGAAACCCTCACAATTTCTATATAAAAGTGAAATGAAAGGTATAATGGGGAAAGTTTCAAAATTTAGAGTTAGAAGCCACATAAGCTTTCAATCTCTGGTTTCCAGCCATAAAATATGTGAATGAATTAGATGAAATCTAAGTATTTCCAACTTTTTAAAAATTTGTATTCTTTTCTAACAATGTCAATAAACTATGCCTTATAATTAAAACCATACAAGAGAAATGAAAAAGATAAAAGAAAATTGGAACTAGAACAAAAGTACATACTGGTAGAGGAAGTGAGTAATGTTAATATAGTATTTGAACAAGACATTATAAAACAAAAAGAAGCCAGTCAGTCCAAAAAAATGCCTGTATAGATAAGATGAATATTAGCTGAGTAGAAACAATTGTATACACAGAAACAGCAACAAAGAACCTACAAAATTTATTAGAATCCTCTTTTAAGAAAAAAAAATTAAGATAAAACATCACCAAATAAATGAGATGACCATATCTAGAAATAACACATCCAAAGCTTTACTCTATAAATGGGTGCCTAGACTATAGTATTAGAGAAAGGCAAAATATACAAAGCTTAATAATTATTTTAAATTCAACCTAATGATAATTTATTATTTAGTTAGGCTCAACTTAAAATGATAAAAAAATAATTAATAAGAAAGTGGTACCCAGACTTTAATGTCAATAAAAGGACTATAGTTTAGTACTCTATTTGCCTGCTACAAAAGTGTACCTATTAATTCAGGACAGGGTCTTTTTATTAGCATCATGATGGTTCCAAGTCACAAGGACATCTGAAAGCTGGGATGATTGCTTTGTCTACCAGAATGTGATGAACAGCCACCATTAATACCAAATATCTACTCTTTAATCCAGTTTTATAACTATAATAAATCAATCTATTATAATTCAGTTTCTACAGTACACAGAGCATATGAAGAATCACAAGTCAAAGGGATATAAATTTTCTAGTCTATTTGGGAGAATATTTCCTATAGTAAATTAATACATTGGAAAGCTGATTGATATGTTAATCTCTTAGGCTGGGAAAGTGAGATGCACTCCCTCTGTGTTTGATTACTACTGAGTAGGCTGACAAAGGGTGTTCTTCAAATGTCAAAACTAAGAACCACACTTTAAATAACACCACCAACAACTGCCATTCACTGAGGCCCTGTCTTGAATGGCTATTCGACTCTCTTAGATAACATCTCTGATATAAAACAAATGAAAGGTAATTAAGTTAATAATTACCTAATTTTGAGGGAGGTAGGTAGGAAGCAAACATATTAATAAAACATGTATTGTTCAGAATAAAAACACATTCTCTTCAAAATACCTGGCAACATAGCTTTACTTTGTGTTCTACCTTTTAACCCAAGTAAGAAAAATCTTTACATGGTGTTTCTTACTCCTATCAATATTCTTACAAAAAGATTTTATAAAATTTTACAAAATTTTATACAAAAGATGAGTATATAAGCTGTAGATACTTTAATTCACAAAAGATGAGTTTTATAACTCATCTTTTTACAAAAGATGAGTATATAAGCTGTAGATACTTTAATTCAGTTTATCTTTCTTAAGACCCCTTTACTATAATTTTTTAAAAAAGCAAATGATTTTTAGATCATTTTTAAAAATTGTGAACATTTGAAATCCACAGGATTCCTAAAATGTGGGAGTGAAATTAAAAAAAAAATACATATGTATGTATATAATCAGAAATATGTGTGTATATATATGAGTGTAAAACAACTCTTTAGATTTACTTCTTTGTTCACAAATAGAGCTATTACCTGGATTTCTATCAAGCTGGGAAGCCAACCTTGTATTTGAATGATCCACTCGCTTTGTGCTGAAGGAGGCAAGAGAAAACATTTTAGCAACCTTTTTATATTTAAAAAACGTTTAATAATTTAAAGAGCGTAAACAATACAATATAGATAAAACAACTATTATCATTTTATGAAAATCTCCAGGAGAAACCAATGATTAGCAAATTGATAAAATTCCTGTTTGGCACAATTTTAGAATGTAAGGATTTTATTTAACTCTTTCAACTCCATCATACATATACACATAAGTTTTCTCCCAACTGGCCACTTAACAGTGTGTAGGACCTCAGTTAATCTAATATTAAAGAAAAATGGGATCAGGAAAATGCATCATGTATACAAATCTTAAGAGCATACAGTGCATGAACCAGTGTTTACAAGGGAAAAGCATATCTATTAATGTCCAGCGGTACAGTGTTCTCTAGAACAGTGGTTTCCAAAATGTGGCCCACAGAACATGAACTAGGTAACAAGATTCTTTCAGAGAGTTTTCCAAATCAAAACTATTTTCCTAGTAACACTGACCTATCATTTGTCTTTAATTACTATACTGACAACTGCACTTTTGAGATTGGTAGTGATATGAATGAATGAATTTTTAAAAATATCATATAATGGAATGTGTCAATTTGGGGAGATCTATATTACTGAATGAACCAATATTTTCCAAATGATAGGTGTATGATGTTATAAGAATATTTATGGGTGAAAGAACCACTCAAAGTATAAAGTCTATTAGTGGATCTTAATGTAACACAGTTCCAAAAATTTATGGATATAGTTTTAGATTCCACATTGCAATTAATCTTTAGGAAACTATTTGTTGACTTCGATTGAAAGACCAAAGAATAGCCACAACTGTCTGAAAATTTTTTAAAAATACTTCTTTTTCAACTACATGTCTGTGTAGGTCAGTTTTTCTTCATATATTTTAACCAAAACAGCATATTGTAACAAATTGAACACAGTGGAGATATGATATTCTGTCTTTAATGAAAGTAAACATAAAAGAGATTTATAAAACTATAAAGATAATGGCATTCTTCCTATTTATATTTTTGGTGGGAGGGGAAATAAAATTAGCAACCTTACAAAAATGTTATTTATATTAACATATCATGGGTTTTATTATTATTATTATTAAATTAGTTAATAAACATTTACAATGTTCTGACTTTTGCTTTCTAATACAGTAAATATTGGTAGGTAAAGCCCGTATTAAAAAAAAATTATTTGAAGACTTCAATAATATTTAGGATTATAAAGGGGCTCTGAGACAAAAAAGTTAACTTCTGCCATTGAACATTTTCTTGAACTAAATTTAAGTTGGCTCAGAAGACAATAAGAGGATGTGAATAATATTCAACAAAAAGGAAATCATCACTGTGGCTTCTGATAAAAGACCAGCACGAAAGTTTCAAATCCATAAGCCAAAATGATTATATAAAAGTTAAGATTACCATTTTCATCTATTATATGTGCCAATTATAAGAGTAGAAAGAAAGGCAGTCATGAGGGGCACAAAAATATAAATTAGTATAGCTGTTTTCTGAATCAGTATGTTAGCATATATTGAAAATCATTAAATGTTTAAACTTCCTAACCTCTCTGATTCCTATTTAAGGATTTTTAATTAAAACAAATGTGGAGAGATTACACACAAGTATAGTTACTGTGCACTAAACAACTAACTGAAAGAATCAAGCCTAGAGAAAATACTTTATGTACAAATATGGTCAGTGAAAACGTATCCTCATAAAAAAATCAGAATAACCGATAAAAAGTTTGGCTACAGAAACTTATTTCTAAGAAAACTCTGATAAAGTTAATGGCTATTGTAATGATAAAACATATAATAAAGTTTCAGGGTATTGTTAACATGGAACAATTCTAAGACATAGCCTAAAAGAGACAAATGAGTAAATTACAAGTATGTTTTTAAAAATCTTATTAATAGAAAAAAGGTACAAAAAAAGTAATTTTTCTTAGTCTTCTACTTTTACATAATTTTCAAACTTTTAAGGGTAAGAATTCTGCAACGTACTTCACTAAAATGTGTTACTCATAATAATGTTGTCAGTTGTTTTTCTCAGTAAAAATAAAATTCAGGTGTTTTGTTTTACTTACTTATAGTCTCTTTCCCAGAATTTCACAGGCCGAACATATGAAGTGATAAAAATTGCACTTCCCAAAAAGGGGTTTAGTGGAGTAGAAAAGAAGGCTGATACGGCAGCCTGAACAAACAGCATGGCTGAATCTTTGGGAAAACTGGTTAAGGACCTCTGCATGCCTGAGTGCACGCACATGCACACAAACACATACAACCAAACCACTGCGCGACACACTGCAACTACAGCAATCAAGAAATGAGTTCCATCAGAGGAATACGGAAGAATGCATACAGTCAAGAAAGTACAACCTGGCATCAGGATCTGAAGAGAGCCAAGTAAATATTTGCCAAGTATATTTGGTAAAATGTCCATTTATGATTCTTACGTAGGTACTTAGATTGAATTTTCCAGAAGATTAAAACTAAAATGTTTAGAAATAAAAAGTCTGTATTTAGCATCTATGTGGTTACTAACCTTCACTTTTTTTAGACATGACTGTTTAATTATAATCCTATGCATATGAAAATGTTTTGCATCTTCATTTGTTTAAAAATATTTCTAGACATATTTTGCATGAATGTATCAAAAATTCCTGGACTTAAATATATACATATGCATAAACTTTTAAATAAGCATTACTTAGTTACAAAACCTTGAGACTTCCCTCAGGTTCAGGTTTCTGTGGCCACACACATTAACATAAGGAAACAATCAGAATCAGTGTGTGTATAGATTATAAAATTTTGATAATCTGTCACATAGTAATATATAGTCTCAGCCTGCAAAAGGTTATGCTTACAAACTAACAGTCTCTTGAAGGATAATACTGCTCATTTCTCTAGAGATTTAATTAGAAGGATACGGGGCACTGCAAAGGGTTGAGCAAAAGCATGGAAAGCAGAACCCCAAGTAATCTGCCATGGGGCGATGTAGGTGTACACAAATTGTAATTTATAAAGGAGCTCCCAAAGCTGTAGGAGGAAAAGAAAAAGAGTCAGTAATAAACTTATCAGATACTTATTTGAATTCAAAAAATGAAAAACACCCTAAAATATATTTTCTTTCTAAGCAAACAGCACTGAAATTATGTGCCACTTGCATAAAATGAAAAGCTATATCCACTACAAAACTCTGAATATATATTTTTAAGTAGAGACAGTTTGTGCCATCTGTTTAAAAAATGTCTATGCCCTCTGCTGGTCATATTATTACTACTACAAGCAATACAAAGTCAGAATATCTAGATGACTGTAAAACTTAAAGAATACAAATACACATTTATTCTAAAACACATTTTCTTCAAATATAGTGTTTACTATGTTTCAAATGCAATATCAAAAGGAATGTGAAAGCATCCAGGCAGGAGATGAGAGTTTTAACAGCAGTCATTGCTGGTTTGCCTAAAAATTTGTAGTGTGTATTAGGCATCTGCTCATCAATTGTTATTGTCATTGGAAATAAAATACACACTTCAATCTTATTTAAATTAGGTCCTACTTTGTTGTCAAACATATCTTCAGTAATGAAACAGAATTACTGTTTTTGCCCCAAACTGCCTCTGCATGTAGGACAATTCTTAAAACATATCCTAGCATCTTACAATCAAGAGGTTGACTAATTCCATGGCATGATTAAAGCACCAACACTTTATCTTTAAATCTAAAATTTAGCTCATTTACAAAGAACTTATTTAATTTCCTTGTAACAAAGGAATAATAACTTCAAACAACTAGAAATTGCAGATGAACCCTTGTCTTCTTTGCCATCACTCAAAATTAAGACTGGCAAATCCTCAATATTACTGTGATCAGGATGGCAAGTAAAAGCAGCAAGTATATTATCAAGATGCCACCATAACACTTAAAAGCAGTGATTCAAAAAATGCTTCAGACTTAACTGCAAAACAGTGTACTCAACTTACAGCTATAATATTGGAAAAAATGATACATGATTTATAGCTAAGAAGTTAGTGGGTAAAAACACTTTGGATATATATCCAGAGTAATTTTTTCTTGGAAGATCAATGATATATCTTACAATGATATCTTAGAATAACAATATATCTAAGGAGATCCTTGGATTATCACTGAGAAATTCTACTGAGTAACCGTATAAAACTTAAGGGCAGAGATTCTTCCATTTTCTTCACTGACATTGCCTAAGTCTCTAGAACAGTCTGGAACTTGATATGTTCTCAAAAAACAGTTTGTTTAACAAATAAAAGTATTAAGAAAATCCACACTCATCAGAACTAATTAACTCTTAAGCAGATTATTTCAAGGGTTGACTGGTTTATATTTAACTGAAACTTGTGCTTTTTCAACTAGTGTAATCAAATGAAATACAATTTTGAATCTAAATATTTAAATTTGTGAGGAACCATATGCTTCTTCATACAAGGAATTCTCTGATTAACTTCCTGACTTCTTCCTTTGGTTAACCATGCTTACTCAAAGAAGAAATAATCAAAATGCACGCAAATTAGTGAAAGAACACAAAATATTGTCATGTTTTAGAAGTTATTTGTTACAACATTTATCACAGTATTTTGAACCTGACCATCATTATAACCTCATTGAGATAGCTTTCATTTGTTGTCTTCCTAACTAGGTCACTTCTATCACATCTAAATTACTGTCATAATCTCTTAAGCTGTTCTCCATACCTTTAGGTTCTCTCTTTCCCAATTCTTCCCAAATGTGGCTTACCATGCTAACTTTCCTAAAACTGGCATTCACTGTGTTTTGTAGCTGCTCATATGCTTCAGCTCTGTTAACCTATCAAATGGGATAATTAATATATGTCAAAGTCCTTTGCATGTGGTCAGCATTAATATGAATTCTAAATTCAACTTACAAATAATCTCGACTGCACAATCTTTTCATTTTAGAAAGGTAGTGTGGTTTAACAAAAAAGCTCTTGGATGGGAGGCAGATGTTCCACATTTTACCATCTCATTTGTAAAAGGACTAAAAGCCCCTACCTTATGGTGGATAACAGATTTTATAAGCATTTTGTAAATTTCAGAGTATTCTACAAATGTCATCATCACACTAATTTCTGACTGTTCCCACATAGCCTCATTGCCCCTAGTTATTTACCACCTTTAGTTAGCATCAGGTTATTTCCTCCCTTCATCTATCCAGAAGCCCATAGTCCAATTTAATTGGACCACACCTATTTTTAAAATTATTCAAAACCACACTCCCTTTTGGAAGACCCTAAATATTTAAAATATCTATTTATTAGTTTCCTTAATTTTTCCATGTAATTTAATCTTATTTCCCTAGCAATAGTATGAACCATTCTTTTGTGAATCACAGTGACTAGCATTGTTTAAGGATTCTAATATGCTCTGAAATAACTGGATGATTGACAAAAGAAATTCTTACAAGATAATAAAAGCAAATGATAGCATAACCTTCACTAAAATAGTTGTGTTACTTAAGGAAATACTTTTTATAGATAAGGGTATTCCTTTCTGTGATAAGTTACCTTGTTGAAGAGTATGGACATGAAAAAGAGATCCAAAAGCATAGTCTCTGAGAAAGCTTCATAGTCAATTTTGAAAAAGAGCACAGTAAAGATGACTGTGACATATTGGTATGTAGGGCTGCTAAAAGAGGATCGTAGCAACTTCAGACCAGCAATGGTGATCATTAAAGCACCTAATCTGTAACAAAAAAATCACAATTCATCAAACAATGACTGAAAGCTTCAGAAATCTATTAACTTCAGAAAAATTATCATTTTATTAAATGTAAAATACATATCAACTTCAAACATCTAAAAATAATCTAGAAAGCTAAACACATCCTAAAGTAAACTACTACAATATCCCCTTTTAATAATGTGTTACAATTCTTAGCATTTATAACAATGTTCTATTTTTTATTTATCTTTGCAAAGAAGAACTGGGGTGTAGACCAGAAGTGGGGGTAGTAAGAGACAGAGTGGGGAGCAGCAGGCAGATCCACTGAAATAAACTGCTAATAGGAGCAAAAGGTGAGACAAGAGAGTTCTACTGTTCCATATCTGGGTTAGCTCCCTGGCTGGGGATCCAACTCAGGTCGTCACAGTGACAGTGCTGAGACTTAATTTCTAGACTACCATGAGGCCTTCATAAGCTTGTTTTTAAAAAGTAACAACATTATAATTCTGACATTTGGTTCCAATTTCTTAATATTTTTATTGCTTTAATATCAACTGCATTTAGCACATTAAAAACATATTAATGCTTACCCAATAACATGTACCTATTTTAGTGGGTAGGCATACGATGACTGCACAGGCAACTGGTAACCTAAACGACAACTGACCACTATGAGGTGTAATTTACATAGAATACAAAAACAGTCACTATATGGTACAATTTACATACTACACAGAAATAGCCATCTCTCAAAAGTACCACAGAATACTAAAAATGAAACTTTATTTTATTAAGACAAATTTCCCCTGGATTTTTATTTACCCCCCACCCCAGTAGTCAAATAGATTATGAGAGGATTGTACTTACTCTGTATCCAGTTTTTTTGGGCTAGCAATAGTCTCTGCACTGCTACTAAGTTCATTAAGGACAATCAACGGATAGATGATATTCTTCTCCACGAAAAGAAGCCATACATGAAGTTTCTCAAACCACATCATAGTGGCTGCATCTAACAAGGCAAAATAATTCAAGACCACATGTAATCTAATGTATAAAAAAATTAGATTGTTTGACAATGTGATGAGAAAGGAAATTTTTAGAGCTCAACATTCACCTCTATTAAAAATTTTAAAAATCCAGTATTTTAGTCAATATACAGGAATCTGAGACACATCCAAATTTTTAACTTACATGTGACTTAAATTTAGACTGGTTTCATTTTAAACTTTAATTTTTGAAAAGTTAGTTGTTTTTTTTTAAAGATTTATTTATTTATGTACACAAGAACTGGGGTATAGGCCAGACGTGTGCGGGGGTGAGAGCATTCACCAGAGACAAGACTGGAGAATAGAACAGGCAGATCTACTGAAACACTGCTGAGGGGAGCAGTGAACAAGACAGGAGAGGTCTGCTGCGCCATGTGGGTCACTTCACTGACAGGGATCGAACATGTGTGGCAGTGGCCACAGATGCTTCATAGTGCTAATACTCAACCCCCTGCGCCACCAGGGAGGCCCCTGAAAACTTAAGTTTTTAATCTTTTTATTAGTTATGCCTACAACTTTGCAGAAAGAATTTCTGAAGATTATTGGACTCACCCCTACCCCAAAAGAAATAAATGACTTATTAAAGTATCTGTTTTTAAGTTTCTGATATATATATGTGCAGATATACAGATATAGACATAATGATATAAACACACATACACACACATGCATATACACATACAGACAAAGCATACATCTCAGGACAATATGTAGGTATGATTATGTCTTGAATTCACACTCTTCATAAATTCATTGTAGTGCCAGCAATACTTTTTTCTAATACTTTAATATTATTTCATTGGAGAAAATGTCTAGGATAAACTGAAAAATTTAAACAAGATTCGTCAGCAACCTGAAAGCAATGTCACCTGACTGTAGGAAGTGTTCAAATGAATAATATTTTTCTTTCAGTTGCTAAAATTAGTAGAAGGGGAAAAAATCTATTTTGATAAGATCTAGTACTTACAATAAATCACAAAAGTTATGTTCATTCAAAATTTGTAAAATTTACACTTAGCTGTTTTGTTAAGATCAAAACTAAACATTTTTGGTCATTTACTTGAATGAAAACTGGTTAGCTTTACCATGAAAAAATAACTCATTTGCGTTATATTCCTGATGGTAAGGATGGTCCTGTACAGTTTTATGTCAATTTCCCTTATTAAAAGAGCACATACTTTATAAAAGGTCTCCACAGTGACATTACTGCAACCTACACGTTAGAGTTTACTTAATTATCTCTGCAGGATAAAACAGATGATCAAGATTATAATACCATTATGCTTTTGTCAAGTTTGCTGAAAGACTCAGGAAATTTGCTTTAAGAATACAAAGTAAGTTTGGTGTAGAAAGCTTTCAAATACTTCATAGTTCTCTACACAAGTTAATTGATCTTCAAACAATTTATTTTCCATAGAATTCACTAACTGAAAAGAAAATCTGAGGAAAAATACGCAGACTTAATCACTGGTATGTAATAAAAGATGACATACATTTGAACTTTTAATTATTTCTCTAAAATGAAAAAGTATAGGATATAACAGATCACAGGACCTATGAAGTAGGACTAAACACTTAAAACTGGAAAGAAAAGCCAGTATTTAAAGTGGCAAGCAGTAAGCTTGCTAAGTAGGCTGGTCTTCCGCTGCTCTTTGAGTCATTCATACTTTATCCAAATCTGTTCGAACAACAATTAGAAATGTTTTTACTTCTTTTCACTTTATCAAATCTTTTATACCAAGCTCTGGTACAGCATACTGTCTTTGATAGAAACAGGAACAAAGATCTATTTTCCCTAAGTTTTAAGTTAAAAGTATTTCAAATTCAGTTGCCTGTAATATGACAAGGTAAAATGAAGGAAAGAGTAAGGACTGGTGAGATCACAGGTATACAATTAAAGAAGAAATAAATTTTATTCAGTGGAAAGTTGGCATAGAAGCACTGACATTTATATTTCAACATTATATTAAAACATTAACACAAAGTTTGACATATTACAGCTGCAAACCTAAGTACAAGAAACACAATCCAATGTGCTACTTGATACTTAAATCTGTTTTCTGTCAACAAAGAAAAAAAATCCACAGTACTCAAAAGGGAAGTGTTTAATGACACACTTACTTCGAACTTCATATTGATTATACTCCACTGTCTTCAGCAGAGGGTGAGAGAAGCAGTGCCATGGTAGCTGTTTTCTAACTTGAGGCAGCACGTAATGGGTTACAAAGCCCACAGAGCCAACCAGTGCATACAACACATACTTGAGAGCAGGCTACAAGAAAAAGAAGTTGAGAAAATCTGAAGTGACCCATTGGAAAACTTGCGATTTGTCAGTTCAATTTTACATTTGATAATGAACAAGTAAGTCAATTTTAGAATCTAGGAACTAAGTATTTGTCTATCCTGAGCACGTCCATATTATGCAGTTTTCTCATTCCATTAGCTACAAAAGTTAGTGACTAGTCAAGGATTAAGACTTTTAAAAATATGTTAACTATTTTCATTGTTGCTCACACTATTATATAATGAGATTGGCCTGAGGTATATTGCTTGCTACTCTAAGAATGTCTACTTAGCAGAGAAATTTATTGAATTGTTTTAGTTAGTAGAGAATAAAGTATATGTGTAAAGTAAAACAGAACAGATTAAAAAGTATATTTTTTGTGCTTTCACATGGCATAGCGTTAGAACAGTTTCTTATGTATTACTAAATTTGCAAAAAAGGAAATCAAGTACCATCACTTCAAATAATCCCTATAAAAGCCATCTATTTACAAACTCCAAGATCTCCTAGTCTTCATCTGCACCTGGAGGACACACTGGACCTTACTTAGCATATGTGCTGCCGAAGCGAGCACAGGACCTTACTTAGCTATGAGTGTTCAGAAATTAATAATTCAGATTGAAATTGAAGAAAAACAGGAGTAAATGTTAAATAAGATGAAATAATAAAGTTTTGCTTCTGACCAGAGAGAATAAAAGGGATTTATTTTCCCACATGAAGCAACTAAAAGAGAATAATACGTAAGAATCAGTGGTTTGCAGTACACTAGACATAAGGAGATAAACAGTGAGCCCTGAGAAAAAGGAAACAGAAAATAAACAGAGGTCAGTGTTAGGACTGCCCCGCCTTGAGAGGGGACGCAAGCTGCAGTGTGGCTAAGGGAACCAATGAGAAGCCTGGTGCCCCCTCAAATGAGATGATAGAGAGGACAGACTGAAGAGATCAAGACACAAAGATGACTAATGTTCACAGAGCAAAGAGTGTACCAAAGGGAAAACCTCATGGAGGAAGAATTTCAAGATAAGCAGAGGTTCCCCTTGTGTATCCAGAGGAATCAAAATGTGTATGTGAGAAAGCTACCTGAGACCAGAGGAAGAAATACATAAAAGGGTTAGAAAGAACCATATCAACACTTATACAGAGCTAAGGGTTATGCCTATTCCCACAGCTAGACTAGAAAAGCTCTCAATTCACAGGGCACTGGTTTGAGTACTCAAAAGGGTACTGCCTTGTAAGGGGAATATTAGTCCTAGATTAAACACAATCTTGGTTCCAATTAACAAATCTTAAAAGCAAGATCTAAGAGGATCAAAATGTTAACAAATAACAATGCATAAATTTAAGAAGTTCAAGAATATTTTAGAACTACAAAATACACAATCCTCAATAAAGTAAAATTTATAATCTTTCACATTACAGTCAAAAACTACCACACATGCAAAGAATCAGGAAACTATGATCCATGAAGGAGAAAAATCAACCAATCCAAACCAACTCACAAGTTACAGAAATTAAAATTAGGATACAAGGACATTAAGACAGTTAAAACTCTGTTCAAAATAGTATGTAGAGGCATGAGAGATAGCAACTAAAATATACCAAAATCGAGTTCTAAAATTGAAAATGATGAGGTCTGAGATGAAAACTATAATGAATGGGATTAACAGCAGATCACAGATTACAGAAGAAAAGATTAGTAAACTAAATGGAATAGAAATTACCTAAAATTAAACATACAGAAAAAATTTAAAATAAACAGATGACTGTGGAAAAACTTTAAGAGGTGCTAGAGGGTGCACCATGGAAGTCAGTGTCCAGCATGGTTCCCATGAACCTCACTTCCTTACACCTGCTTGTATTTCTCTCCTGCACTGTATGAGGATTACCATGTGTGTCCAATAGATACAGAAGTGGTGGTATGTTACACTAGACATCAGTAATAAAAAATTGGGGCATCAGCAATGAACTTTCCCCAGGGTAATGACACTAGAAGAAACCAGCTATCATTTCATTCTGGCAGCTTGTGGTGAGAAGCACAAGGAACAAAAGTCTCTAACCAGCAGTCAGGGGCTGAGACCTGCTAACAGCCGTAGTTGGTTATAACTCCTTATGATCACAGCACCAAAACACACTCTGAGCCAGGATCATTCCACTAAGCAACTCCCAGATTCATGACCCAGAGCCCCCAGAAGGAAATGAGTACTTGTTACTAAAAATCAAACATGTCATTTTCCAGCATTATGGACAAACATTACAATAACCAGAAATAAATCCATGGATTTTCCCTCAAACAAAAGAATAAAATGATTCCTTACCTGTAATACTGTGAACACCGTGCTTACATGAATAGCAAAATACAGCACACCCATTACAATGCACACTACTAGGTCAGACTGCAAACGCTCACTCTGGAAAAAAACAGAAGTGTTTAACAATTTTAACAATGCAATACTTTAGATAATAAAAACTGTCTATAACAATATTAAAAGTTTAACAATGTTAAAAGTATTTAATTTTAACAATGTTGAAAGTATTTAACAATACAATACTTTAGACAATAATAATTGTCTACATCTTTTCTTTATTCCCAAGTGGCAAAGGTTAAGAACATTTCTCCACTTATCCTACTCTTTAGCACCTCTAATGTTTCTTACACATAATGATTAGCTGTAATAAGTCCTATATTCTTCTTCAATTTCTTCATATTTTGATTTGTCACTGCAAGGAAATGAAACTAAACTTAAATTTAACTACTAATACTTCAATACTACATATAACATATGGATATTCATATAATATATGGAAAAGATTCTCCCTATGCCCACTAGTCTGTAAGTTTTACTTTTACATATAAAAGAGGAAAAAAAAAGTATATAATTTACAGAGTATGTGCTTTGGAATGACCATGTTATGTATTTCACTGGTCATCTGAAAGACTAAAATAGTATGCATATGTCCTATTTTATTTACTCAGCAGATCTTGGTGACTTTTGTGCTTATAGCAAAAACTAGAAATCTTTTAATAACTTTGGCTGCCAACTGAACTGTTGAAGCTAGATTCAGAAAACGTTTAGTGTGTTAAACATGAAACATCCTTTGCTGACATGGATATTAAACTCAGATAAAATTGTTTTAGTTCTACCTTAAGGCAATTTTATATTTCTAAATTTTTCTAAAATAAGTGAACAGCTCTAGTTCAAGGAAGGTAAATATTATCTGTAATTCAAGAACTACCTATATTCAGTGTTTCACAAATGGAAATAATCCAAAACAACATCTTAGAAAAAGAATGTTTTATATTTTGTTCTATAAAGCAGGTATGAATCTACAGAATCTAGGGTAATTGCTAAAAGGATACAGGCAACATTTAAATTATTTTAGTAATTTTGAAAAATTACTGCATTTACTTAAATATATTAAATTAGTTATTTAATACTGTTATTGTTCTCTCCTTCAACCTGGAACATACACACATGAAGACACACCTAAATATCTCTGAGAAATAAAACATGCTGAACCACTTGCAGATGATTTATAAGGACATAGTTAAAATCACTAAGTGTATCAACAAAAAAAAATCAATCTAATATATGATCATACTCACCTTTCAAGTCCTAGTTTAAGAGGAATAAGATTACTGTAAACAATGAGATCACTTAATTTCACCTGATCTACAAATGACCATTTACCATATACCTTGAAATGAAGTCTGAGGAATGAGCATTCTTATCAAAATTTGAAATAAAGACAATCAATAATATGTGCATGTCTTTGGGGGTGGAGAATAGATGGTTACATGGTTATAACTATACTTATCTCCCGATTACTAAAGTCTTGTTCATTGTGTAACATGGTGAACTGTCAAAAATTTAAGTTTTCAAGTGACTTGAAAAAGCTAACACTTACAACAGAATTTCTAAGTTTTTCAGGCAGTGGATCTTTTACTTCAGACAAAGGGTCTTCTGGATTTTTATCTTCTGCTTTTGGAAAAATCTTGGATTGCACCAAAGAGCTTTATATTAAAAAAGAGAGAAAAAACAATAAAAAAAATACATACATACCCTCATTTAAAAAAAAAAGCTAAATTTTTTAAAGTTATAAAACTGGAATTAAAATTATTTTTCTGTCTATTTTATTGAGGTTTATAAGCTTTGGTTTATAACACTGTTGAGTTTGAAGATTACAGTTTCATACCTGGGCAAATGTATGCACCATACCTATATAAAACTCTAGTCACTTTATCACAAAGTTAATTTATTAATTGTATTTGAAATTGAATACAGATTTAATCAGAGCACTTTGGCAAAAGGGCTCTGGGAAACAAAATTTAAAAGTTGAAAGAAATGCCAACTTAGTTAGATTACTTTAGGTTACTAGCAATTGATTTCACTTACAAAAGTACAGATGGATCACTGCTTTGTCTGCTGAGATGATAGGATATTGCCACTAACAAACCACAAAAAATGGAGAAAAGCACTGGAATATGTTGGCCATCCCAGGAGTCCTATAAGAGGAAAAAAGAAATTCGACATAACAATTAACTTCTAACTTACAATCTACTACATTATCCTGTTAAGTTAGTTATTTTGGAGAAAGATAACCAAATTCAAATTCAACTAAATTTTATCCATATTGGTAATTGTATTTTATTCCAGACAGATATAGAATTATTAATTTCTGATGAGCTAAAAGCAAGCTGCTTGGAATACTACTCAGCAATCAGAAATGAAAAACTAGAGTCATTCATGGGAACATGGATGGATCTGGAGCGGATTATGCTTAGCGAAGCAAGTCAGAAGGCAAAAGAAAAATACCAGATGGTTCCTCCCTTAGGAGGA